>CAJRST010005136.1:0-11471 GCA_907169785.1 Menidia menidia | reverse complement strand
GTCGCTATGGTACAACCTGATTACGTGATCTTTCTTATGGAAAGTATGATAAGAATTAATTAAAAACACGACTAGCACCGTGTTCCACGTAAAGCAATTATTTTAAAGGGCAATAGCAGCTAGTAACACATCTTTCCATGTCGTTACCTCTTAGCTCAGTTCACACAGATACAGTTGTCAGCCGTGTGTATTTTTTGCCCTTCCCGGCACCCGTAGACATATTTTCCAAGTTATCTGCATCAACTAGTATGTGCTCCAAGTATTTTGTTACTGCGATAACTTCTTTTTCGTCGCTATGGTACAACCTGATTACGTGATCTTTCTTATGGAAAGTATCATAAGAATTAATTACAAAACACGACTAGCACCGTGTTCCACATAAAGCTATTTATTTAAAGGCCAAAAGCAGCCAGTAACACATATTTCCATTTCGTTACCTCTTAGCTCAGTTCACACAGGTACAGTTGTCAGGCTTGTGTATTTTTGCCCCTTCCCGGCACCCGTACACGTATTTTCCAGGTTATCTGCATCAACAGGCTGCGTCGTTTGTCCGCTGCTGTGCCCTTTAATGTGTTTTTGTCTGTGTTTTCTCCTCCAGACCAGCCGAAAACAGCTCAACCTGCTGACCTGTGGCCGGTTCCAGGCCGCCCAGAGGCGGCTCTACTCCACGGAGCCCAAAGGTCAGCCAAGAGCTGTTTTTTTTTGTCCCTAAGAACTTTTCTCCTCCACATTTTTGCTTGGTCTAATTAATCAATTTTGTAAACATATTGGAGAAGGAGTGGCCATTTTTCTGTATGACTTTGCTGAGTTTCACAGTTTTCTTTGAAACGATTTGAACAGGTTTCATGAGAATTAAATGCGATTCAACCCCTTCAAATCAAATAATCTTAACATCATCTATATTATTGATTATGCTAATGCATTACATTAATTTGTACCTTTATGAATTATAGCAATTTAATCTCCTCAAATAATTAGGGCAAAACAAGTAGAAAAGACAGAAATACAGCGGTAAGAGAAAGTCTTGTAAGTTAGAATATAATATAAAGGTAATGTTGGAGTTTGTCCAAAGGATAACTAAAAAAAAACTGTCTGTGCAAATGAAGAAAGATACAGTTTGAAGGTGCATATTTACCACTGTGTGTTGTATGTAAGGAAACCCTAGGAGGAGGTTTTTTTGTAACAGATGTGGGATGTTGTGTAAATATCCTACTGGAATAACAACCAGATTGTTAGCAGGCTTTCTAAACTGTGCGATTAAACAGACCATTTGAATTTCAATTGGAACAGGAGGACCACCAGGAGGAGGAAGACCCGGTGGAGGGAAGAGAGGAGGAAAAGACTGGTGGAGTCGAATGCAGAAGGTATGTCATCAACACCTAAAAGAAAAGGGCCTCCGTAATGAAAAGAGGACTCTCTTATGTGGGATCAGTTAAATGGCAACAACATGCCGCAAAGACGCACACACAGTGTTCCAGTGGCAGGAAAAAAGGAGGTCGAAATGATTGTAATTGGTTAACAATAATTCCTAATTGTTTTTGTAAATACAATGATGAGATCTTCACCAGAACAACAATAAACACAGAAGTGGTTTCATTTATTAGACTATTTTAGTTAGTTAACAGTTTATATTACTATGGCTTTTCGGAGGATGAAATTGACTTTTGTATTTCTTCCCTGTACGCTGAAAGAAAAAAGGATGACGCTAACTTATCTATCTTATTAATCGCTCTTACATCAGATGCTTGAGCTCTGTGTCATCAGCCCGGATGTGTTATAACCTCCTGGTAACGTGCGCCCCCGTCTGTTTCTGTGTCGGCCCTCAGGGGGACTTCCCCTGGGACGAGAAGGATTTCCGTTACATGATGCTCACCCTGGCCGGGGTCAGCTCGGCTGTGCTCTACTTCTACTTCCGAGACAACGGCAGAGAGATCAGCTGGAAGGACTTTGTCCACCGCTACCTGGGCAGAGGCTTGGTGAGGAGCAGCAGGACCGACGACACATTGACCGGCTTCTGATACGCAATAGAACGGTTAAAATAATAAACCGTGCTTTGGACTTGACCCACGGCCAAAAACGGGGACTTGTAAACTTAACTCATTGACTGCCAGCCATTTTCAGAACAGAGAGTCCCATACTGCCAGAGTTTTTTGAGCATTTTGACTGGTTTTTCAAGAGCCACAGAATAGTTTGTGCTATGACTATGTAAACACCGAACACACCAAAAGAAAGGAAAAAAAAAAGTGTTTCTACCTTATTCCGTTCTTCCTGGACTTGCGTCTCACCGGCGACATGTTCTCTCACAGCGAACCGTTACCTTTTTCTTATTTGCCTACAGTCTATGCTCAACTCCCATCAAAAGTGGCACTGCCACCTAGAGGGTCAATTTGTTACTACATACTCTGTCTAGAAGCCTGATATTTACGGACAAGCTTTAGCAGATCGTCCCCCAGCCACTCTCGTTGGAAAACATAACAGACGTCTATAGACGTCTTTGGCAGTCAATGAGTTAACGGGAAAAAATGTGACGTTTCTAAACGAATGAACTTTCCAGGTGGAGCGGCTGGAGGTGGTCAACAAGCAGTACGTGAGGGTCATCCTGGTGCCGGGAGGAGACAGTGAAACGGTGAGAGCACCTGTAACCTGTGTGTCTGTGCATGTACCTGTATGCGGTTAGCTTTCTGTTTAAAGGGGACATATTATGCAAAACCAGGTTTTTAATAATTTGATTATGTACATTTGGGACTGTGGAGGGCCTATCAGCAGGCAAAGTGTGAAAAAAAATGACTCGGTCATGTTTTTGTGGGCTGCCTCAGTCTGAATCCAGGAGATAAATCAGGGGGTTTCAGGAGTGGGTAGTTTCTGACGTCATTAGCTCTAGCTCATTATAATATTCCAGCCTTTCACCTGCATGTTGCCCCCCCCCCTCAGCTTACTCCCCTATCTGTGGAGACGTCCTGGTAGCGTGAGCGTTAGCATGGTAGCGTTAGCATGGTAGCGTTAGCATGGTAGCGTTAGCGTGCCGACGTGGGCACACCTCCCTGAAGAAGTGGGTGGGTTGCCTGTGTCTCATTTGCATTTAAAGAGACAGGCACTCCAAAGCGAGCGCTCTGAACGGGGCTGTTTTGGGTTAGGGTTAGGGTTAGGGTTAGGGTTAGGCAGGGGGACTGAACTGCTATTGGGCTTCATCCTTATGGGATTTTGACCAAAGCTTGTCACAGACATTACATTAGGACACCAGGGAACTAGGTTAACTTGTTGAAATAGGGTATAATATGACTCCTTTAAAGATGTGATGTTGCCGGGTCCTCAGAGCTACGCCTGGTTCAACATCGGCAGCGTCGACACGTTCGAGAGGAACCTGGAGGCTGCGCATGTGGAGCTGGGCCTGGAGCCGTCACACCGAGCTGCCGTCATCTACAGCTCCGAGAGCGACGGGTGAGTTTAACCCACCTGAGCACGGTGTTGACCCTGTAACGCCAAATGTATCATATTTGATACGTACGGTTTCTGAAATGTTTTGCGTCTGACACCTTTTGCATAATTTAATGGTAAAAACTTTGCTCAAATTCCTGTTGCACACAATCAGATGCACCTGATAACAGGGGGCAGAAACCTACACAAAAATAATCTTGACTTATCGCATAGTAATAAATTATTAATATCAAAAAAGTATTTCAGTTTTTCTTTTTACATATTTTGTTAAAAGGCCAAATAATGAATTCAAACAAAAAAAAAGTATTTTCTGTTTTGTTTTATTCTTGGATCAGGTTTTAAGGGTTAATTAGGTGGCCAGAAGCTAAGTCGTAAAGTTTGAGCTTCCCAGGGAGCTGCGTGGTAAAATAAAATAAAAAAAAGTAACGAAGGAAATGTTTGTAAATGAGTGATCCAGTGCACTGGATGATGAAGCCGTCTGTTTGCATCTTCTCAGCTCCTTCCTGATGAGCATGATCCCCACCCTGCTGCTGATTGGCTTCCTCCTCTTCACCCTGCGACGGGGACCAATGGGAGGAGGCGCGGGCGGGGGGAGGAGCCCCTTCAGCATGAGCGAGTCCACGGCCAAGATGATGAAGGACAACATCGAGGTGAAGTTCAAAGACGTGGCGGGATGCGAGGAGGCCAAGCTGGAGATCCTGGAGTTCGTCAACTTCCTGAAGAACCCGCAGCAGTACCAGGATCTGGGAGCCAAAATCCCCAAAGTAATCAGCCCGCCATGCGTCAGCCACCACTGACCGCTTCCTAGCAGAGTTTTTCTACTTAGCCTTAACAAACACCTTTTTTTGTTTTTAGTCTTTTTGCTTTTTCTTACCCATTCTGATGTATAACACCATAATGACTTAGATTTAATGTCTGCTAGGTTTTCTCACTAATGAAGAAGTTTTTGGTAGGATTTTCTTTTTTTTTAAATTATGTTTTCGAAAACTAAACCAAAAGTTTAGTTGGTCAATGTCCTTCACATCCACACTCTAAATTAAGGACCAAGAGAGATAACTGTTGCTTCAATGCAGCTTTAATACCATTATGTCTGAAACTGCTGAAAAATATTGGATCCGACTTAATTTTCTCCACCGATTTTGATCTGAAACGCTTGTTTGAACGGTTGTCTCTGTTCTCATTACTCTGTAGATAATTCAGAAGCCATATGTTCCATTTATGTTTATGTGTTTATGTTTATGCACTTGGCAGACGCTTTTATCCAAAGCGACTTACAGAGTAGACACAATATTACATTTCTCATCACAATTACAATAAGCTATATAGAGGAGAAACACTGATCAGAGTCAGTGGTGAGATAGAGATAGAGGTACTGTAGAGGGACTACAGGAGGAGCTGTGGGGGGGTAGAGGTACGGGTTAGTGTTAGGATAGGAGATGCTCTTTGAAGAGGGGGGTCTTCAAGAGTTTCTGAAGACAAACAGGGACTCTGCTGTTCTTATAGCTTGGTAGGTGGTTCCACCATCTTGGAACGACACATTAAACAGTCTGGATTGTCTTAAGCTAGTGGAGGCTCTGCTAGACCAACGTCCATTAATGACCGGAGTGATCCAGTTGTGACATAAGCCTTTGCAAGAGGATTCAAGTAGATGGGAGCCGTACCTTAAGCACTTTGTAGGCTATCATCAGGGACTTGAATTTGATACGGGCAGCCAGAGGTAACCAGTGGAGTTCACTGAACAGAGGGGTGACGTGAGTAGTGTTGTGATCGGATGTTACCATTGCATTGGGGGGTCTTTTTCACCGTATTCCAACCCTTTTTGTGTCGCAGGGCGCCGTGCTGTCCGGCCCCCCCGGGACGGGGAAGACTCTCCTGGCCAAAGCCACGGCGGGGGAGGCCAACGTGCCCTTCATCACCGTCAACGGCTCAGAGTTCCTGGAGATGTTCGTGGGCGTCGGCCCCGCCAGAGTGAGTGACACAAACCCAGGTCACCCAGCCGTGTGGTCACTCAGAGACCCTAAGACAGTGTTTTTCAACCACTAGTGTGCCGTTAGTGATGGTCAGGTGTGCCGTAGAAAATCATCCTATTTCACCTAATTGGTCTAAAAAATGTTTTTGATAAGGAATTAATTTTCTGCAAATAATATGCCATTTATGAGTGTCTGTGCTGTTCTAGTGACTGGTGGCGTAATCATGTAATAATTCCTTATGACTAGATTTTGTATATAATTTTTGTATATTGAAGTGGACATGTTAAGAGCAACTTGAAAGAAGAAATATGAAATATGATACAAATACATTTTTGTGTTTATTTGATTCCTATTCAAGACACTTAAGATAAGATAAGAATAAAATAAGAATAACTATAGTGTTACTATAGGCGGCTACAGATTTGTTTAACATTTTTGGTTGGTGGTGTGCCTCGAGAATTTTTCAATGAAAAACTGTACCTTGGCTCAAAAAAGGTTGAAAAAAACTCCCCTAAGACTTGGCTTTCCTCCCGATAGGTGAGGGACATGTTTGCCATGGCCAGAAAGAACGCGCCCTGCATCCTTTTCATCGACGAGATCGACGCCGTGGGGAGAAAGCGAGGAGGGGGAAACTTCGGGGGTCAGAGTGAGCAGGAGAACACCCTGAACCAGCTGCTGGTGGAGATGGACGGTAGGGAGGAGGAAGCCCACGCCGTACTTCTGCCCATCCCGACCCAAGATGGGGGCTGAATTGTACTTTTTCCCTTTTTCTTTTCCCACCAGGTTTTAATACAGCTACTAATGTGGTGGTCCTGGCCGGAACCAACAGGCCTGACATCCTGGATCCTGCACTGATGAGACCCGGGCGCTTTGACAGACAGATTTATATAGGTGGAGGATCTTTGCTTTTAACTCATTGACTGGCAGCCATTTTCAGAACAGAGAATCCCATACTGCCAGAGTTTTTTGAGCATTTTGACTGATTTTTCAAGAGCCACAGAATAGTTTGTGCTATGACTATGTAAACACCGAACACACCAAAAGAAAGAGTAGATTCTCTTCTTTCATCAGGAAAAAAAAATTGTTTCTACCTTATTCCGTTCTTCCTCGACTTGCGTCTCACCAGCGCCATTTTTCGCATAGCGAACCATTGTGTTTTTTTTATTTGCCTACAGTCTATGCTCATCTCCCATCAAAAGTGGCACTGCCCCCTAGAGGGTCAATTTGTTAGTACATACTCTGTCTAGAAGCCGATATTTACGGACAAGCTTTAGCAGATCGTCCCCCAAGTCACTCGCGTTGAAAAACATAAAAGACGTCTATAGACGTCTTTGGCAGTCAGCGGTTGTATTTGAATTGACGTCTATAGATGTCTTTGGCAGCCAATGAGTTAAAATCAAGATTCAAATACTATTTTTTTATTTTTCATCTGAAACATGCCTGGTTGAGTTTTGATTAAAGTAGGAAACAAATAGAGCATATTTGTTTTTTTTCCCCCGTCCTTAATAGGCCCTCCGGACATCAAAGGAAGGGCGTCGATCTTTAAAGTCCACCTGCGACCAATCAAATTGGACCCCGGTCTGGACAAAGATGCCATCGCACGCAAAATGGCTGCAGCCACTCCAGGATTCACTGGTGTGTAACACCATCTAACAAAAGATTTGGAGTCCCTGTGAGGGGTGTTTCCACTCTGAAGTGCCTCTCATACGTCTTTTGAAAGAGGCTGAGCTCTGATCCTTTTTTTTACTGAACCCTTTGTCTGAATCAGGTGCCGACATCGCTAACGTCTGCAACGAGGCGGCTCTCATCGCCGCCAGGTACCTGAATCCATCGGTCAACGCGAAGCACTTTGAGCAGGCCATCGACCGGGTCATCGGAGGTCAGTCTGACTCTGAGCAGTTTCCACCACTCTTATGGCCAACAAGGCCCATTTTATACGCTTTTTATCCCCATTTTATGCCCATTTTATCCCCATTTTATGTCCGCTCTGTTCCATTTGAATGCCTCGTTTGTTGTAGATTAATAAGATAAAAAAGCAGACATTAACAGTTTAAGTTCCACCGTGTGAAGGCCTGATGTAGATTGTTCTGGTCTGAACTGAGGCCCGTCTCTGGCTTCAGGTCTGGAGAAGAAGACCCAGGTCCTGCAGCCCGCAGAGAAGAAGACGGTAGCATATCACGAGGCGGGGCACGCCATCGTGGGCTGGTTCCTGCAGCACGCCGACCCTCTGCTTAAGGTACCGACCGTGGGATCGAACAGGTTTTTATCCAGCAGTGTGTGGTGAGAAAAGAACTGCTGTCAGTAAAAGTAGAAAAGTTAGTCTGAATGTCTTCAGGTCATTTTTCTAATGAACTCAGATGCTAATGGAGGCTTAGCCAAAACGTTTGCAGAGGAAGTCTCAAAATGTAAAAGCTGCCGTTTCTATCTGATAAAGAAACTCTTAAAAACGATTAGCAAACCTTTATTCAAGAAGGATAAAACGAGCTTTAATATTAAGAGTGTCCTGGCCAAGTTCCAGCAGCTCAGACCAGCAATAGTTGCAAAAATGAAGGCAAGAAAACTTTAAAAAGATTTTTTTTTTTTTTACTAATTGGAACAGGAAAGCAATAAGTGATACTTTAACAGCCAAACGCTCCTGCACCTGGAATGCTGTAACAGGTTTTAAGCTAAGCTAGTGCAGCTTAAACCCTGTATTTTAAACACATTTTCTCCAACTCTGTACAACCTGTTGGCACATACACAGTACTTCCTGTCCACATTTGGAGAATGCTCTAACCTAGTGTTTTTCAACCACTGTGCCTCTAGTGTACACTAGTGTGCCGCGAGTGATGGTCAAGTGTGCCGTAGAAAATCATCCTATTTCACCTAATTGGTCTAAAACAAATTTTGATAAGGAATTAATTTTTTGCAAATAATATGCCATTTTTGAGTGTCTGTGCTGTTCTAGTGACTGGTGGCGTAAGCATGTAATAATTCCTTATGACTAGATTTTGTATATAATTTAGCATATTGAAGTGGACATGGTAAGAGCAATTTGAAAGAAGAAATATAAAATATGATAAAAATACATTTTTGTGTTTATTTCATTCCTATTCAAGACACTTAAGATAAGATAAGAATAACTATAGTGTTACTATAGGCGGCTACAGATTTGTTTAACATTTTTGGTTGGTGGTGTGCCTCGAGATTTCTTCAATGAAAAACTGTACCTTGGCTCAAAAAAGGTTGAAAAACACTGCCCTAACCTGTAGTGTAAAGTGGCGATTAACCGGAGGTTCGGGTTTTTTTTTTTAAGGCTTTGCTTTGTGTGCAGGTGTCCATCATCCCCCGGGGGAAGGGTCTGGGCTACGCTCAGTACCTGCCCAGAGAGCAGTACCTGTACAGCAAGGAGCAGCTGTTCGACCGGATGTGCATGATGCTGGGGGGCCGCGTTTCCGAGCAGGTCTTCTTTGAACGCATCACCACCGGAGCTCAGGACGACCTGAAGAAAGTCACGCAGTCCGCGTACGCACAGGTACGTCCAAGTGTGGGGTCACACTCACAAAACGAACATTCAACCGTTGAATTTTATGCAAAAGAAAGCAGTACGAGTAACGAAAAACAAACGTTATAGAGATCACACTCGCTGTTTATTCCTTGATTCAAGAGGTCTTAAATTTGTAGATCTAATCGATTTCAAAACTGGTCAAATTCTTTATAAAGCAAGAAATAACTTACTTCCTGCGCACATACAACAATTGTTTTCTGATAGAGATGGAAAATATAATCTAAGAGGAAAATTAAATTTCAAAACTAAGTATGTTCGAACAACAAAAAGAAGCTTCAGTTTATCAATTAGCGGAGTGAAGCTCTGGAACAGCTTGCCTGAAAACATTAAACAATGTAAAAGCATCCAGCAATTCAAAAAAGAATATAAGAAAAGTATTTTTGATGAATACAAAAAAGTAATATATAAAAAGTTATACTGTTTGTCTTACTGTAAATAATTGTCCTTTACCACCATGACACATGTAACTGAGGGGTAGGGCTTAATGAGCTTATGCTTCATCTACGGTACTCCTTTTTGAAACATGATGCATGTTTATGAAGCATTCAATGTAAACATTGTTACATCATATCATGTTTCAAAATAAATTAAATGAAAAAACGTTTGAAGCCTCGCGAACCCGCTGAGTCACTTCCTGATTCAGGAAGTGATTCGAGGTTTGGCGGTCTATTTGAAATGTAAGGGAGTGGAATGAATCCCCCCTCACATTTTGTGGACTTGGGACTTAATTACGAGTTTGTTAGCGATCTATTCAAGCTTCCCTTCATTCTATCATAAAGACAGGCACCATATAAAAGTTTAGAATTTACGTATAAGCTTCCGAAAACATCCATTCGTCCATTATGGTAACCGCTGATCCCATAATGGGGAGACTGGAGCTTATCCCAGTAGCCAATGGGGAGAGGCTGGTAACCCTTGACGGCAGCATCACAAACATCATTGATTAATTCATTCAATGCTTCAGAAACCAAAGCCAGAGTCTCATTAGAACAGTGTTTTTCAACCTTTTTTGAGCCAAGGTACAGTTTTTCCATTGAAAAAATCTCGAGGCACACCACCAACTAAAATTGTCAAACAAATCTGTAGCCGCCTATAGTAACACTATAGTTATTCTTATTTTATTCTTATCTTATCTTAAGTGTCTTGAATAGGAATCAAATAAACACAAAAATGTATTTTTATCATATTTTATATTTCTTCTTTCAAATTGCACTTAACATGTCCACTTCAATATGCAAAATTACATACAAAATCTAGTCATAAGGAATTATTACATGATTACTCCATCAGTCACTAGAACAGCACAGACACTCAAAAATGTAATATTATTTGCAGAAAATTAATTCCTTATCAAAACATTTTTTTAGACCAATGAGGTGAAATAGGATGATTTCTACGGCACACCGGACCATCACTCACGGCACACTAGCGTACCGAGGCACGGTGGTTGAAAAACACTGCATTAAAATCACGCTGTACGGTTTACATTTATGGTCCACTTGATGGCACAATAGAGTAAAACGAAGCACCAAGAAGCTTCAACACACGAGTGAACCAATCGGATGGAACGGTGGTCAAGAACCGGTAGGCAAAGGTCAAGAACACGAGGCAAGACGAGACTAGGAAAAATGCTTGGACGACAGACAAAAAAGACAAGTACGAACACGCAAAGAAACAAGAGACAGACCGGGGAATATGGGGACACGATAAGACACAGGTGGAGGTGATTAGGGGCGGAGTCAAGGCATCAACAGATAGCAAGTGGGAAAACAACACTGGGACCAGACAGGAAGGACTACAAAACAAAAAAAACAAAGCCAAAGTCCCATTAGAATCACGCTGTATGGTTTTACAATCATGGTCCACTTGATGGCACAATAGAGTAAAATAAAACGAAGCACCAAGAAGCTTCAACACACGAGTGAAACCAACCTCACCTCACCCCGCCCGCCTCCTTCCTCAGGTGGTGCAGTTCGGCATGAGCGATAAGGTGGGCCAGGTGTCGTTCGACCTCCCGCGGCAGGGCGAGATGGTCCTGGAGAAGCCCTACAGCGAAGCCACGGCCGAGCTCATCGACGCCGAGGTCAGGGCGCTGGTGGAGCGCGCCTATGAGCGCACGCTGCAGCTCATCAAGGACAAGAAGGACCTGGTGGACCTGGTGAGCTGTGGGCTTTAATTAAATTCAATTCAATTTTATTTATATAGCACCACATCACAACAACAGGTGTCTCCCAGCTTTCCAAACAGAGCAGATCAGACCGACTCAGTTATTCCCACTAAGAGCAGCACTAGGCGACACAGGGAAGGAAAAACTGCCTTTTAACTTATTGGCTGCCAAAGACGTCTATAGACGTTTTTTGTTTTTCAACAAGAGTGGCTTGGGGGACGATCTGCTAAAGCTTGTCCGTAAATATCAGGCTTCTAGACAGAGTATGTAGTAACAAATTGACCCTCTAGGGGGCAGTGCCACTTTTGATGGGAGATGAGCATAGACTGTAGGCAAATAAGAAAAAGGTAAC
>CAJRST010005125.1:0-11471 GCA_907169785.1 Menidia menidia | reverse complement strand
GTTACCTTTTTCTTATTTGCCTACAGTCTATGCTCATCTCCCATCAAAAGTGGCACTGCCCCCTAGAGGGTCAATTTGTTACTACATACTCTGTCTAGAAGCCTGATATTTACGGACAAGCTTTAGCAGATCGTCCCCCAAGCCACTCTTGTTGAAAAACAAAAAACGTCTATAGACGTCTTTGGCAGCCAATAAGTTAAAAGGCAGTTTTTCCTTCCCTGTGTCGCCTAGTGCTGCTCTTAGTGGGAATAACTGAGTCGGTCTGATCTGCTCTGTTTGGAAAGCTGGGAGACACCTGTTGTTGTGATGTGGTGCTATATAAATAAAATTGAATTGAATTTAATTAAAGCCCACAGCTCACCAGGTCCACCAGGTCCTTCTTGTCCTTGATGAGCTGCAGCGTGCGCTCATAGGCGCGCTCCACCAGCGCCCTGACCTCGGCGTCGATGAGCTCGGCCGTGGCTTCGCTGTAGGGCTTCTCCAGGACCATCTCGCCCTGCCGCGGGAGGTCGAACGACACCTGGCCCACCTTATCGCTCATGCCGAACTGCACCACCTGAGGAAGGAGGCGGGCGGGGTGAGGTGAGGTTGGTTTCACTCGTGTGTTGAAGCTTCTTGGTGCTTCGTTTTATTTTACTCTATTGTGCCATCAAGTGGACCATGATTGTAAAACCATACAGCGTGATTCTAATGGGACTTTGGCTTTGTTTTTTTTGTTTTGTAGTCCTTCCTGTCTGGTCCCAGTGTTGTTTTCCCACTTGCTATCTGTTGATGCCTTGACTCCGCCCCTAATCACCTCCACCTGTGTCTTATCGTGTCCCCATATTCCCCGGTCTGTCTCTTGTTTCTTTGCGTGTTCGTACTTGTCTTTTTTGTCTGTCGTCCAAGCATTTTTCCTAGTCTCGTCTTGCCTCGTGTTCTTGACCTTTGCCTACCGGTTCTTGACCACCGTTCCATCCGATTGGTTCACTCGTGTGTTGAAGCTTCTTGGTGCTTCGTTTTACTCTATTGTGCCATCAAGTGGACCATAAATGTAAACCGTACAGCGTGATTTTAATGCAGTGTTTTTCAACCACCGTGCCTCGGTACGCTAGTGTGCCGTGAGTGATGGTCCGGTGTGCCGTAGAAATCATCCTATTTCACCTCATTGGTCTAAAAAAATGTTTTGATAAGGAATTAATTTTCTGCAAATAATATTACATTTTTGAGTGTCTGTGCTGTTCTAGTGACTGATGGAGTAATCATGTAATAATTCCTTATGACTAGATTTTGTATGTAATTTTGCATATTGAAGTGGACATGTTAAGTGCAATTTGAAAGAAGAAATATAAAATATGATAAAAATACATTTTTGTGTTTATTTGATTCCTATTCAAGACACTTAAGATAAGATAAGAATAAAATAAGAATAACTATAGTGTTACTATAGGCGGCTACAGATTTGTTTGACAATTTTAGTTGGTGGTGTGCCTCGAGATTTTTTCAATGGAAAAACTGTACCTTGGCTCAAAAAAGGTTGAAAAACACTGTTCTAATGAGACTCTGGCTTTGGTTTCTGAAGCATTGAATGAATTAATCAATGATGTTTGTGATGCTGCCGTCAAGGGTTACCAGCCTCTCCCCATTGGCTACTGGGATAAGCTCCAGTCTCCCCATTATGGGATCAGCGGTTACCATAATGGACGAATGGATGTTTTCGGAAGCTTATACGTAAATTCTAAACTTTTATATGGTGCCTGTCTTTATGATAGAATGAAGGGAAGCTTGAATAGATCGCTAACAAACTCGTAATTAAGTCCCAAGTCCACAAAATGTGAGGGGGGATTCATTCCACTCCCTTACATTTCAAATAGACCGCCAAACCTCGAATCACTTCCTGAATCAGGAAGTGACTCAGCGGGTTCGCGAGGCTTCAAACGTTTTTTCATTTAATTTATTTTGAAACATGATATGATGTAACAATGTTTACATTGAATGCTTCATAAACATGCATCATGTTTCAAAAAGGAGTACCGTAGATGAAGCATAAGCTCATTAAGCCCTACCCCTCAGTTACATGTGTCATGGTGGTAAAGGACAATTATTTACAGTAAGACAAACAGTATAACTTTTTATATATTACTTTTTTGTATTCATCAAAAATACTTTTCTTATATTCTTTTTTGAATTGCTGGATGCTTTTACATTGTTTAATGTTTTCAGGCAAGCTGTTCCAGAGCTTCACTCCGCTAATTGATAAACTGAAGCTTCTTTTTGTTGTTCGAACATACTTAGTTTTGAAATTTAATTTTCCTCTTAGATTATATTTTCCATCTCTATCAGAAAACAATTGTTGTATGTGCGCAGGAAGTAAGTTATTTCTTGCTTTATAAAGAATTTGACCAGTTTTGAAATCGATTAGATCTACAAATTTAAGACCTCTTGAATCAAGGAATAAACAGCGAGTGTGATCTCTATAACGTTTGTTTTTCGTTACTCGTACTGCTTTCTTTTGCATAAAATTCAACGGTTGAATGTTCGTTTTGTGAGTGTGACCCCACACTTGGACGTACCTGTGCGTACGCGGACTGCGTGACTTTCTTCAGGTCGTCCTGAGCTCCGGTGGTGATGCGTTCAAAGAAGACCTGCTCGGAAACGCGGCCCCCCAGCATCATGCACATCCGGTCGAACAGCTGCTCCTTGCTGTACAGGTACTGCTCTCTGGGCAGGTACTGAGCGTAGCCCAGACCCTTCCCCCGGGGGATGATGGACACCTGCACACAAAGCAAAGCCTTAAAAAAAAAAACCCGAACCTCCGGTTAATCGCCACTTTACACTACAGGTTAGGGCAGTGTTTTTCAACCTTTTTTGAGCCAAGGTACAGTTTTTCATTGAAGAAATCTCGAGGCACACCACCAACCAAAAATGTTAAACAAATCTGTAGCCGCCTATAGTAACACTATAGTTATTCTTATCTTATCTTAAGTGTCTTGAATAGGAATGAAATAAACACAAAAATGTATTTTTATCATATTTTATATTTCTTCTTTCAAATTGCTCTTACCATGTCCACTTCAATATGCTAAATTATATACAAAATCTAGTCATAAGGAATTATTACATGCTTACGCCACCAGTCACTAGAACAGCACAGACACTCAAAAATGGCATATTATTTGCAAAAAATTAATTCCTTATCAAAATTTGTTTTAGACCAATTAGGTGAAATAGGATGATTTTCTACGGCACACTTGACCATCACTCGCGGCACACTAGTGTACACTAGAGGCACAGTGGTTGAAAAACACTAGGTTAGAGCATTCTCCAAATGTGGACAGGAAGTACTGTGTATGTGCCAACAGGTTGTACAGAGTTGGAGAAAATGTGTTTAAAATACAGGGTTTAAGCTGCACTAGCTTAGCTTAAAACCTGTTACAGCATTCCAGGTGCAGGAGCGTTTGGCTGTTAAAGTATCACTTATTGCTTTCCTGTTCCAATTAGTAAAAAAAAAAAAAATCTTTTTAAAGTTTTCTTGCCTTCATTTTTGCAACTATTGCTGGTCTGAGCTGCTGGAACTTGGCCAGGACACTCTTAATATTAAAGCTCGTTTTATCCTTCTTGAATAAAGGTTTGCTAATCGTTTTTAAGAGTTTCTTTATCAGATAGAAACGGCAGCTTTTACATTTTGAGACTTCCTCTGCAAACGTTTTGGCTAAGCCTCCATTAGCATCTGAGTTCATTAGAAAAATGACCTGAAGACATTCAGACTAACTTTTCTACTTTTACTGACAGCAGTTCTTTTCTCACCACACACTGCTGGATAAAAACCTGTTCGATCCCACGGTCGGTACCTTAAGCAGAGGGTCGGCGTGCTGCAGGAACCAGCCCACGATGGCGTGCCCCGCCTCGTGATATGCTACCGTCTTCTTCTCTGCGGGCTGCAGGACCTGGGTCTTCTTCTCCAGACCTGAAGCCAGAGACGGGCCTCAGTTCAGACCAGAACAATCTACATCAGGCCTTCACACGGTGGAACTTAAACTGTTAATGTCTGCTTTTTTATCTTATTAATCTACAACAAACGAGGCATTCAAATGGAACAGAGCGGACATAAAATGGGGATAAAATGGGCATAAAATGGGGATAAAAAGCGTATAAAATGGGCCTTGTTGGCCATAAGAGTGGTGGAAACTGCTCAGAGTCAGACTGACCTCCGATGACCCGGTCGATGGCCTGCTCAAAGTGCTTCGCGTTGACCGATGGATTCAGGTACCTGGCGGCGATGAGAGCCGCCTCGTTGCAGACGTTAGCGATGTCGGCACCTGATTCAGACAAAGGGTTCAGTAAAAAAAAGGATCAGAGCTCAGCCTCTTTCAAAAGACGTATGAGAGGCACTTCAGAGTGGAAACACCCCTCACAGGGACTCCAAATCTTTTGTTAGATGGTGTTACACACCAGTGAATCCTGGAGTGGCTGCAGCCATTTTGCGTGCGATGGCATCTTTGTCCAGACCGGGGTCCAATTTGATTGGTCGCAGGTGGACTTTAAAGATCGACGCCCTTCCTTTGATGTCCGGAGGGCCTATTAAGGACGGGGGAAAAAAAACAAATATGCTCTATTTGTTTCCTACTTTAATCAAAACTCAACCAGGCATGTTTCAGATGAAAAATAAAAAAATAGTATTTGAATCTTGATTTTAACTCATTGGCTGCCAAAGACATCTATAGACGTCAATTCAAATACAACCGCTGACTGCCAAAGACGTCTATAGACGTCTTTTATGTTTTTCAACGCGAGTGACTTGGGGGACGATCTGCTAAAGCTTGTCCGTAAATATCGGCTTCTAGACAGAGTATGTACTAACAAATTGACCCTCTAGGGGGCAGTGCCACTTTTGATGGGAGATGAGCATAGACTGTAGGCAAATAAAAAAAACACAATGGTTCGCTATGCGAAAAATGGCGCTGGTGAGACGCAAGTCGAGGAAGAACGGAATAAGGTAGAAACAATTTTTTTTTCCTGATGAAAGAAGAGAATCTACTCTTTCTTTTGGTGTGTTCGGTGTTTACATAGTCATAGCACAAACTATTCTGTGGCTCTTGAAAAATCAGTCAAAATGCTCAAAAAACTCTGGCAGTATGGGATTCTCTGTTCTGAAAATGGCTGCCAGTCAATGAGTTAAAAGCAAAGATCCTCCACCTATATAAATCTGTCTGTCAAAGCGCCCGGGTCTCATCAGTGCAGGATCCAGGATGTCAGGCCTGTTGGTTCCGGCCAGGACCACCACATTAGTAGCTGTATTAAAACCTGGTGGGAAAAGAAAAAGGGAAAAAGTACAATTCAGCCCCCATCTTGGGTCGGGATGGGCAGAAGTACGGCGTGGGCTTCCTCCTCCCTACCGTCCATCTCCACCAGCAGCTGGTTCAGGGTGTTCTCCTGCTCACTCTGACCCCCGAAGTTTCCCCCTCCTCGCTTTCTCCCCACGGCGTCGATCTCGTCGATGAAAAGGATGCAGGGCGCGTTCTTTCTGGCCATGGCAAACATGTCCCTCACCTATCGGGAGGAAAGCCAAGTCTTAGGGGAGTTTTTTTCAACCTTTTTTGAGCCAAGGTACAGTTTTTCATTGAAAAATTCTCGAGGCACACCACCAACCAAAAATGTTAAACAAATCTGTAGCCGCCTATAGTAACACTATAGTTATTCTTATTTTATTCTTATCTTATCTTAAGTGTCTTGAATAGGAATCAAATAAACACAAAAATGTATTTGTATCATATTTCATATTTCTTCTTTCAAGTTGCTCTTAACATGTCCACTTCAATATACAAAAATTATATACAAAATCTAGTCATAAGGAATTATTACATGATTACGCCACCAGTCACTAGAACAGCACAGACACTCATAAATGGCATATTATTTGCAGAAAATTAATTCCTTATCAAAAACATTTTTTAGACCAATTAGGTGAAATAGGATGATTTTCTACGGCACACCTGACCATCACTAACGGCACACTAGTGGTTGAAAAACACTGTCTTAGGGTCTCTGAGTGACCACACGGCTGGGTGACCTGGGTTTGTGTCACTCACTCTGGCGGGGCCGACGCCCACGAACATCTCCAGGAACTCTGAGCCGTTGACGGTGATGAAGGGCACGTTGGCCTCCCCCGCCGTGGCTTTGGCCAGGAGAGTCTTCCCCGTCCCGGGGGGGCCGGACAGCACGGCGCCCTGCGACACAAAAAGGGTTGGAATACGGTGAAAAAGACCCCCCAATGCAATGGTAACATCCGATCACAACACTACTCACGTCACCCCTCTGTTCAGTGAACTCCACTGGTTACCTCTGGCTGCCCGTATCAAATTCAAGTCCCTGATGATAGCCTACAAAGTGCTTAAGGTACGGCTCCCATCTACTTGAATCCTCTTGCAAAGGCTTATGTCACAACTGGATCACTCCGGTCATTAATGGACGTTGGTCTAGCAGAGCCTCCACTAGCTTAAGACAATCCAGACTGTTTAATGTGTCGTTCCAAGATGGTGGAACCACCTACCAAGCTATAAGAACAGCAGAGTCCCTGTTTGTCTTCAGAAACTCTTGAAGACCCCCCTCTTCAAAGAGCATCTCCTATCCTAACACTAACCCGTACCTCTACCCCCCCACAGCTCCTCCTGTAGTCCCTCTACAGTACCTCTATCTCTATCTCACCACTGACTCTGATCAGTGTTTCTCCTCTATATAGCTTATTGTAATTGTGATGAGAAATGTAATATTGTGTCTACTCTGTAAGTCGCTTTGGATAAAAGCGTCTGCCAAGTGCATAAACATAAACACATAAACATAAATGGAACATATGGCTTCTGAATTATCTACAGAGTAATGAGAACAGAGACAACCGTTCAAACAAGCGTTTCAGATCAAAATCGGTGGAGAAAATTAAGTCGGATCCAATATTTTTCAGCAGTTTCAGACATAATGGTATTAAAGCTGCATTGAAGCAACAGTTATCTCTCTTGGTCCTTAATTTAGAGTGTGGATGTGAAGGACATTGACCAACTAAACTTTTGGTTTAGTTTTCGAAAACATAATTTAAAAAAAAAGAAAATCCTACCAAAAACTTCTTCATTAGTGAGAAAACCTAGCAGACATTAAATCTAAGTCATTATGGTGTTATACATCAGAATGGGTAAGAAAAAGCAAAAAGACTAAAAACAAAAAAAGGTGTTTGTTAAGGCTAAGTAGAAAAACTCTGCTAGGAAGCGGTCAGTGGTGGCTGACGCATGGCGGGCTGATTACTTTGGGGATTTTGGCTCCCAGATCCTGGTACTGCTGCGGGTTCTTCAGGAAGTTGACGAACTCCAGGATCTCCAGCTTGGCCTCCTCGCATCCCGCCACGTCTTTGAACTTCACCTCGATGTTGTCCTTCATCATCTTGGCCGTGGACTCGCTCATGCTGAAGGGGCTCCTCCCCCCGCCCGCGCCTCCTCCCATTGGTCCCCGTCGCAGGGTGAAGAGGAGGAAGCCAATCAGCAGCAGGGTGGGGATCATGCTCATCAGGAAGGAGCTGAGAAGATGCAAACAGACGGCTTCATCATCCAGTGCACTGGATCACTCATTTACAAACATTTCCTTCGTTACTTTTTTTTATTTTATTTTACCACGCAGCTCCCTGGGAAGCTCAAACTTTACGACTTAGCTTCTGGCCACCTAATTAACCCTTAAAACCTGATCCAAGAATAAAACAAAACAGAAAATACTTTTTTTTTGTTTGAATTCATTATTTGGCCTTTTAACAAAATATGTAAAAAGAAAAACTGAAATACTTTTTTGATATTAATAATTTATTACTATGCGATAAGTCAAGATTATTTTTGTGTAGGTTTCTGCCCCCTGTTATCAGGTGCATCTGATTGTGTGCAACAGGAATTTGAGCAAAGTTTTTACCATTAAATTATGCAAAAGGTGTCAGACGCAAAACATTTCAGAAACCGTACGTATCAAATATGATACATTTGGCGTTACAGGGTCAACACCGTGCTCAGGTGGGTTAAACTCACCCGTCGCTCTCGGAGCTGTAGATGACGGCAGCTCGGTGTGACGGCTCCAGGCCCAGCTCCACATGCGCAGCCTCCAGGTTCCTCTCGAACGTGTCGACGCTGCCGATGTTGAACCAGGCGTAGCTCTGAGGACCCGGCAACATCACATCTTTAAAGGAGTCATATTATACCCTATTTCAACAAGTTAACCTAGTTCCCTGGTGTCCTAATGTAATGTCTGTGACAAGCTTTGGTCAAAATCCCATAAGGATGAAGCCCAATAGCAGTTCAGTCCCCCTGCCTAACCCTAACCCTAACCCTAACCCTAACCCAAAACAGCCCCGTTCAGAGCGCTCGCTTTGGAGTGCCTGTCTCTTTAAATGCAAATGAGACACAGGCAACCCACCCACTTCTTCAGGGAGGTGTGCCCACGTCGGCACGCTAACGCTACCATGCTAACGCTACCATGCTAACGCTACCATGCTAACGCTCACGCTACCAGGACGTCTCCACAGATAGGGGAGTAAGCTGAGGGGGGGGGGCAACATGCAGGTGAAAGGCTGGAATATTATAATGAGCTAGAGCTAATGACGTCAGAAACTACCCACTCCTGAAACCCCCTGATTTATCTCCTGGATTCAGACTGAGGCAGCCCACAAAAACATGACCGAGTCATTTTTTTTCACACTTTGCCTGCTGATAGGCCCTCCACAGTCCCAAATGTACATAATCAAATTATTAAAAACCTGGTTTTGCATAATATGTCCCCTTTAAACAGAAAGCTAACCGCATACAGGTACATGCACAGACACACAGGTTACAGGTGCTCTCACCGTTTCACTGTCTCCTCCCGGCACCAGGATGACCCTCACGTACTGCTTGTTGACCACCTCCAGCCGCTCCACCTGGAAAGTTCATTCGTTTAGAAACGTCACATTTTTTCCCGTTAACTCATTGACTGCCAAAGACGTCTATAGACGTCTGTTATGTTTTCCAACGAGAGTGGCTGGGGGACGATCTGCTAAAGCTTGTCCGTAAATATCAGGCTTCTAGACAGAGTATGTAGTAACAAATTGACCCTCTAGGTGGCAGTGCCACTTTTGATGGGAGTTGAGCATAGACTGTAGGCAAATAAGAAAAAGGTAACGGTTCGCTGTGAGAGAACATGTCGCCGGTGAGACGCAAGTCCAGGAAGAACGGAATAAGGTAGAAACACTTTTTTTTTTCCTTTCTTTTGGTGTGTTCGGTGTTTACATAGTCATAGCACAAACTATTCTGTGGCTCTTGAAAAACCAGTCAAAATGCTCAAAAAACTCTGGCAGTATGGGACTCTCTGTTCTGAAAATGGCTGGCAGTCAATGAGTTAAGTTTACAAGTCCCCGTTTTTGGCCGTGGGTCAAGTCCAAAGCACGGTTTATTATTTTAACCGTTCTATTGCGTATCAGAAGCCGGTCAATGTGTCGTCGGTCCTGCTGCTCCTCACCAAGCCTCTGCCCAGGTAGCGGTGGACAAAGTCCTTCCAGCTGATCTCTCTGCCGTTGTCTCGGAAGTAGAAGTAGAGCACAGCCGAGCTGACCCCGGCCAGGGTGAGCATCATGTAACGGAAATCCTTCTCGTCCCAGGGGAAGTCCCCCTGAGGGCCGACACAGAAACAGACGGGGGCGCACGTTACCAGGAGGTTATAACACATCCGGGCTGATGACACAGAGCTCAAGCATCTGATGTAAGAGCGATTAATAAGATAGATAAGTTAGCGTCATCCTTTTTTCTTTCAGCGTACAGGGAAGAAATACAAAAGTCAATTTCATCCTCCGAAAAGCCATAGTAATATAAACTGTTAACTAACTAAAATAGTCTAATAAATGAAACCACTTCTGTGTTTATTGTTGTTCTGGTGAAGATCTCATCATTGTATTTACAAAAACAATTAGGAATTATTGTTAACCAATTACAATCATTTCGACCTCCTTTTTTCCTGCCACTGGAACACTGTGTGTGCGTCTTTGCGGCATGTTGTTGCCATTTAACTGATCCCACATAAGAGAGTCCTCTTTTCATTACGGAGGCCCTTTTCTTTTAGGTGTTGATGACATACCTTCTGCATTCGACTCCACCAGTCTTTTCCTCCTCTCTTCCCTCCACCGGGTCTTCCTCCTCCTGGTGGTCCTCCTGTTCCAATTGAAATTCAAATGGTCTGTTTAATCGCACAGTTTAGAAAGCCTGCTAACAATCTGGTTGTTATTCCAGTAGGATATTTACACAACATCCCACATCTGTTACAAAAAAACCTCCTCCTAGGGTTTCCTTACATACAACACACAGTGGTAAATATGCACCTTCAAACTGTATCTTTCTTCATTTGCACAGACAGTTTTTTTTTAGTTATCCTTTGGACAAACTCCAACATTACCTTTATATTATATTCTAACTTACAAGACTTTCTCTTACCGCTGTATTTCTGTCTTTTCTACTTGTTTTGCCCTAATTATTTGAGGAGATTAAATTGCTATAATTCATAAAGGTACAAATTAATGTAATGCATTAGCATAATCAATAATATAGATGATGTTAAGATTATTTGATTTGAAGGGGTTGAATCGCATTTAATTCTCATGAAACCTGTTCAAATCGTTTCAAAGAAAACTGTGAAACTCAGCAAAGTCATACAGAAAAATGGCCACTCCTTCTCCAATATGTTTACAAAATTGATTAATTAGACCAAGCAAAAATGTGGAGGAGAAAAGTTCTTAGGGACAAAAAAAAACAGCTCTTGGCTGACCTTTGGGCTCCGTGGAGTAGAGCCGCCTCTGGGCGGCCTGGAACCGGCCACAGGTCAGCAGGTTGAGCTGTTTTCGGCTGGTCTGGAGGAGAAAACACAGACAAAAACACATTAAAGGGCACAGCAGCGGACAAACGACGCAGCCTGTTGATGCAGATAACCTGGAAAATACGTGTACGGGTGCCGGGAAGGGGCAAAAATACACAAGCCTGACAACTGTACCTGTGTGAACTGAGCTAAGAGGTAACGAAATGGAAATATGTGTTACTGGCTGCTTTTGGCCTTTAAATAAATAGCTTTATGTGGAACACGGTGCTAGTCGTGTTTTGTAATTAATTCTTATGATACTTTCCATAAGAAAGATCACGTAATCAGGTTGTACCATAGCGACGAAAAAGAAGTTATCGCAGTAACAAAATACTTGGAGCACATACTAGTTGATGCAGATAACTTGGAAAATATGTCTACGGGTGCCGGGAAGGGCAAAAAATACACACGGCTGACAACTGTATCTGTGTGAACTGAGCTAAGAGGTAACGACATGGAAAGATGTGTTACTAGCTGCTATTGCCCTTTAAAATAATTGCTTTACGTGGAACACGGTGCTAGTCGTGTTTTTAATTAATTCTTATCATACTTTCCATAAGAAAGATCACGTAATCAGGTTGTACCATAGCGAC
>CAJRST010005114.1:0-11473 GCA_907169785.1 Menidia menidia | reverse complement strand
GCAGCTGGAGCCCCTCTTCAGCTGGAGCTCAGCGCTGGCTCACCCAGCTCCTCCCGGGAGAAGGACAGGCTGGTGGTGTCCTCATTCAGGTTCTTGCTGAAGTCGATGCTCAGGTTGCTGAGTTTCTTCTTGATGTTCTTGATTTCCTGTAACAGCAGAGACATTTATCCCCTGCAGATGAGGCCGTCTGCCTCCAGCCCAGTGAGAGGCAGCCCCACCTCCTGGTTCTCTTTGGGCAGGTGGAGGCCGTTCCTCCTCCCCAGTTTGATGAGCCGCTCCATGTAGCGCTTCGCCTCCGGAGAGAGCTGCTCAGAGTCCATCTTCTTCTGCAGGAGCAGAGGAGAGCCAGTCACACACCAGCAGCAGCCGCCGGACAAAGAGCATCCCCCCGCCCCCCCCCCCCAGGCCTCCGATTCCCCCTCCTAACCAATGCACCAGAATGAATTCAATAGTCTCTCTGGTCCTCTTCAGAACACATCCCCGGATGTTTCAGTTTACCATTAAACTGTTTTCTGGTCCAGTTTTTCCTTAATCTGCTGGCGAGGGCGCTTTAACCCCTCACCACTCTGGGGTTTCCCTCAGACCCCTCTTAAAGGGGCTCCATGCGGTGGGGAGGACCTACAGCGTCCGCATGGACTGGGGGATGGCAGTAACCGGAGCCCTAAACTGCTTCATGCTTCATGTTCTACAGCCCTATTCCAGCAGCTCTGATTGGACCCTTAGATGATGACATCACCCAGGCTGAGGAGCTTCAGCTCTACCAGACTGGACCTGGATCATGGGATGTTAAACAGCAGTGGGGGGGGGTCTTCATTCTCCTCCCTACAGAGGAACGTGCTGTCCGGGGGCTTCTGCTGAGGCGGGCAGCAGCAGGTGGGACGGGGGAGGGAAGAAGAGCCCCCCTTACCTCCAGAGCGACGATGCGCTGGTAGACGTCCTCCCTCATGCTCATCTCCACGTCGAACTCGGACAGACGCTTGTCGGCCTCGGTGCTGGCCGCCCGCACCTCCTTACAGGGAGAGACGTGCTGCGGGAAGTCCAGCATGTTCCTCTGGACTGGACAGCACACACAGATGCGTTAGTCAGATCAGACCCCCTCTGACCGACACACAGAGAAACGTTCATCTGCTGCCGCCTGCAGGAGACCACAGCCCAGAGAGCTGACCCCCACCGCCCAGAGAGCTGACCCCCCCACAGCCCAGAGAGCTGACCCCCACCGCCCAGAGAGCTGACCCCCCGCCCTGAACACGGGCTCCTGTCATGGAACCTGAACCTGGAACAGAAAAATCACAGAGCGTATCTAAAGCAGCAGAGCCAGGAGCCCCAGAGAGCCTCTACAGCTCAGGAGGGGAATTAAACCATTAGCCACTCACAAGAATTCAGGGATGAGGTCAAACTCTAAAGCAGAAACTCATTCTACCACATTTACAGAAATATACACACACACACACACACACACACATCATGCCATCCCCTCTTTGTAACCACGTCTGGTTCATTATTTTATGATATGCGGGAAATTCCATTGAAAAGCTTCCAGCGTGTAAAGCTTTAGTTTTATGTTCAGAGGTGACAGAATGTGACAAACAGGTTGGGGCTTTTTGTGTGTCCAGGCCTGTGGACAAAGCAGCTGCTTGTTCAGCTGCTTTGTCCACAAACTGCTGACGGGGCCAGGCTGGCGTCCTGCTGACGGGGGCAGCGGCCGGGCGGGCCCTCTGGGCCTCCACCTCCAGGACTCTCACCCTAACCATGAGACAGCACGTGTGTGGTGTCCATCATCTCTGTAGTGACACATCTCCCTCCACCTGAAGCCGTATGCCCTTTAACAGACTTAAGGAGCAGATAAAACTTCTCCCTTCATGCTGGCATCTAAAAATGGGAAGAGAAAAAACATCCACATCGAGGAGAGGCTAAGGACACAAACATCAGAGCCCTGTAAAAGGAGCCGCAGCTCAAGGCTCATGAAAACAGCAGAGACCTGAAAACCGCAGCTCTCCTGGAGCCTCGGGGCAGTGTCCGAGCTCAGCTGGACCTCCGCTCTGCCCCCCTCCAGCTGCTGCGGGTGTCTGACCCGCTGAGGGACCTCTGGGGGCTTCAGCTAACGGGGTTAGCTTCAGCTAACGGGGTTAGCTTCAGGCTGACTGCAGCAGGGCTCAGAGTCCTGAAGTCCTCCAGCAGAGGGAGCTCTGTCCTGGCAGCTGCTCACTAACTTCAGCTGACCATGTTCTTTTGGGGATCCAGAGAAAACCAGCAGAGTTCGGATCCCCAGCAGTCCACAGAGGAAAGCCTGCCCTCTGAAAGCCCCCCGGCTGCTGCTCTGCCCCCCCCCCACAGCCGCAGCAGGTCCAGCTGCTCTCACCTGACCCGTCCAGAGCCACGGTGCCAGACTCCGTCAGGTCCATCCACAGTGATGGAAAGCAGCCCGCCGGGCAGAGGAAGCTGGCCGGGTTTCAAGAACCACTGCTGGACTGGTATCTCAGTCCCAGATGGCTCCAACATCTAGGCTCAACTTTAGCTTTTTTCTGTCAATCTGTTCTCTCACCTTTTTCCTTTCAAAAGTTGAAACATTTCATGTTCTCCTCCAGCCCTCCTGGAGGGAAACCAGCCACTCTTTGCACTTTTAATGTTGTTTAGATAATGATTATTATTACCCAACACCAGGCAGCAAACACCCTCCTTGTGATAGTCCCTGTTAAGGACTTCTATCTTTTAAGACACTCTGCAGCATCCCCCCCAAAGCCTCGGCTCCACACTCGGCTCGTGAGCGGCCTTCTTTCATCAGGACAACATCGTTTCTCTGGACTGGACCCAGTTCAGGAGCCTCCCGACACCTGCCTGGAGTCCGGATGCACTGACCTGTGTACTCCACCTCCACATCAGCCAGCGCCTTCAGGGTGTTGTCCAGGCTCACGCTGTCCAGCTCCAGGCTGCCCACGCAGTCGTACACCTTCTTGGTGTTGGAGATGAGCTCCTCTGAGAGCTGCTGGATCTGCTCCGGGCTCAGGTCCCAGCGCAGCCGGTTCTCAGAGCAGACCGGCACCGGGCTGCTGAACACCACCTCACCTGGAGGCCCAAAACAGACGCAGGTAACCCCAGGAACCCCCCCCCCCCCCTAGAGAGGGTCGGGTCGGCTTCAGCTTGACTGAACCTTTGAGGCGTTTTCAGATGGGACTCCTGCGATTGGACCTGCTATTTAAGTTTGAATAAAACTCACAAAGACTCCATAAACCGACTCCATGGAGTTTCTATTCAGGCCAATTGAAATGATTCATTACCCTCTGACCGGCTTTGTGCAGGTCAATGGGAAATGACTGATTCCGGGCTTTCCGTTAGCCGGCGTGCTCCAGCTCCGGGACCGGACCCCCCTGCCGGGACCGGACCCCCCTGCCGGGAGGGGCCGGTGTGGGCGCTCACCGGCGGCCTCCTGTCGGGGGCCCAGCCCCGGCGGCCCCACAGCCCCCACCGCCCCGCAGAGCTCACATCACCTGGCGCAGGTGCTAGCATGTAGCATGCTGGGTGTCCGTTAGCTCCAGCTAACGGACGTAACCCGTCGCACGTGCGGCTGATTTAAGCGGAACCGGCTCCGTCAGCAAACTAAACTCCCCGCGAGGACTCACCTGTAGGCCCCATGCTGCACGGATTGGACAGAGGTCGGTTCGGTCCGTACGGTTCTCTGACAGGCGGCTCCGCGGACCCGAATTAAAGAAGAAAGCGTCACGTCCGCTATCACTTTTCAGAATAAAAGCACACTTCCGGTGGCTCAAACGAGTGAAAATGACAGAGGTGGTTTTTAAATGGAGAAAACTACAGAGAGACGGGTTTTAAATGGAGAAAACTACAGAGAGGTGGGTTTTAAATGGAGAAAACTACAGAGAGGCGGGTTTTAAATGGAGAAGACTACAGGGTGGAACAGCTGCTGGCCTTTTAACAGGTACCAAAGTCACCATATGTAATGTTTTAATCTGACTTCACAGACTCTGGACATCTGTGTTTTTAAATTCATGAACAGGTGAAGAAGACTTCAGCTAGTGCTGAACTGATGGTGCATTAAACGAAAAATAGGACATGATAACATCTGCCTGGTAACAAAAAAAATCATTACATCAAATCCTGTTTGAGAAATTACATAATTTATTTATTATCTTAGTATAATCTTAAAAAAAAAAAACAATAAAAATCCAAATGAAGTCCATGATTGAGTGGTCATTGTCAATGACAGTTGATTAAAAACAATAAAAATCAGTTTCTTATTTTAAATAAATGAAAGCAAATAATATTTGTGAAATTTATTTTACTCTCCTAAATAGATATCACATAGTAGAGCATAGATTGATCATTTCAGACTTTAGTGTTATTAAACTGAAACTTTTTTCCACCATGTCCCCAAAAAGGCTACCACTTGGTGTCAAAAACATTTAAAATGGGAAATATTTTAATACAACAGGTATGAAAAGCAGACAGAACATCCAACTTTACAATGAGAAAATGATCTCAGTATTAAGTCATTTCACATCTAGAGAAAGGACACAGTTTCCATCTGAGGGCATTAACAGGCATTTGAATGAGTCGAGTCTTTAACACCTTGCAGGTCTTCACTAGGAGGAGGGGGCTGACCACTGTGGCTTTTCATGTGAATAGTCAGTTTGCCACTTTGGGTGAAACTTTTTCCACATATTTTACAGGCATATGGCCTCTCGCCTGTGTGAGTCCTGATGTGACAAGTCAAATAACGATTTTCAGAGAAACATTTCCCACATATGTGACAAGAATAGGGCTTCTCACCTGCATGATTTCTTATGTGGATGGACAGTTTTCCACTCTGGGTGAAACTCTTCCCACATATTCTACAACAGTATGGCCTCTCGCCCGTGTGAGTTCTCATGTGTGCTGTCAAATTACGATTTTCGGAAAAACATTTTCCACAGCTGTGACAAGAATAGGGCTTGTCCCCTGAGTGAATTTTCATGTGGGCAGTCAAATTGCGATTTTCAATGAAATTTTTACCACATGTTTTACAGGAATAAGATCTCTCACCTGTGTGGATTCTCATGTGGGCAGACAAAGTACGTTTCTCCGCAAAGCGTTTTCCACAGGTCGTACAGAAGTAGGGTTTCTCACCCGAGTGGGTTCTTATGTGGGCAGTTAAATGACAACTCCTGGCAAAACTTCTACCACACATTTCACAAGAATATGGCTTCTCACCTGTGTGGATTCTAATGTGGATCACCAGCTCGTCCCTTCTGGTGAAACTTTTTCCACAGATCTTGCAGGGATACGGCTTCTCCCCTGTGTGAGACCTCCTGTGCGACGCCAGACTCCCACACTGAGTGAAACCTTTCCCACAGATGTTACAGGAATAGGGCCTCTCACCCGTGTGGGTTCTCATATGAACAGTCAAATGCCCACTGGAGATGAAACTCTTTCCACATATCTTACATTTAAAAGGTTTCTCCCCTGCATGAACTCTTGTGTGGAAAGTCAAATTGCTACGCTGAGTGAAACTTTTACCACATATTTTGCAAGAATATGGCTTATGACCTGTGTGGATTCTCATGTGGACCAACAAGTTATCATGTTTTATGAAACGTTTACTGCATATTTTACAGGGATACGGCCTCTCGCCTGTGTGAATTCGTCTATGCGTCATCATATTGTACCTTTGTGTGAAAGCTTTTCCACAGACATCACACGTGACAGACTTTTTACCTGTGTCATTATCTAAAGTATCATCTGAAATGACAGAACTATCCAGACCATAACTGTCCCCTCTGACTGTGTGATGGTCATGTGTTAGTGCTCGCTCTCCGGTTGTGGTTGGTTCTGAGCCGTCATGCTCACTTGCTTCATGGTCTTGGCTTTCATCGAGAGGAGGGATCCCACACACCAGGTGGGTTCTGTTAGAGTCCCGTTCCCCGAGTGGACTCGTCTCTAGTGGGGTAATCACAAAGGGGTCCACCTCTTCCTTCACTACCAGCGGCTCCTTCTCCGGACTGCTGCAGGTGTCATCCTGCTCCACTTTAATCCGAACAGATTCCTGCTCCACAAAGGAGATCCTTTCCTGCTCACACCCACCAAAAACCTCGTCCTTACGGATATAATGCTGTAGAAGTTCTGAAAGGACACCAGGACACAAACAGCTTAGAATGAGGACAGATGCTACATTCCAGGAATGTCAGTGTGAACCAGCCACAACAATCACAGGCTCGAGTTGTCCGAAAGTCCGGCTCACTTTGATGAACTGGACATACGACCACAGAACACGAAGGGCCTTTTTACAGTTATCAAACCCCGTTTAGACAGAATGCGGGCCCGGCTCTGCGTATACTGTCACATACCGATGGTATGAAGGTTTAGTTGAGGTTTCCAGGTGAGTTCCAGCAGTCTGCGCTGGCGATCGATCTGGTCCTCGTACCGGATGAGGGTTTTTTCTAACTCCGCGCAGATTTCTGTGGCGGCAGCAGCGAGCCGCCGGCTGATGAACTCTCTCAGAGGCTGGACACAAGACATTGTTGCTGAAAGCATACAAAAAACAGGAAGCAACGGGGTCCTAACAAAAGGCACGCTAAGATTGCTAGCACCCTAGCTACTTCCACCGGAAGTGACGTACGTACGCCTTGTTTTTATTCCTTGTTCGCTTTGTTTTTGCGGGGATGCTAGTCGCTGCCACCCTCTTTTTATGTTTTAAAACGCACAAACTCAAATGATGTTCATGTCTTTCCAGAATACTTAGAGTTTTTTAATTATACAACATTAAAAAAGATGTGTCCCTTCGTTGGGCTGCATAGGTCACTTCCGACCCGGAAGGGTTCATCCTGAGGTCTGACCTCAGCTGAGGGCTGCAGTGTGAATATGGAAATCCTTTATCAAGCATCCCTGATTGCGGATGATAACATAGTAAGTTACATCTTCTCATTTTCTTGTGTTATTATACAATCATTATACAGTTTACTAAATGTGTCCTCCCTAAAGAAAGCAGCAGAATGGTCTGAAACATCTCTCTGATCCCATCCTCAAACAGAACCAAGACCAGGAAGAAACCTCCACCGGAACCAAAGCCAGGAACAGCCTTCGTCAGGAGCAAAACCAGACTGGGGGACTGGCCATCCCCAGGACTAGCTGCGGTTTTCCTCACATTTCACAGGAAAATCCAAACTGCAACTTGGGATAAACGTTTACCACTAATTATACAGGGAGATTGGGTCTGCAGGGATTCTTGAATGTTTCCACGAGGGGGTCCGGCTACTCTGGAGCTTAACATTTTGTGCCGTTTGGCTGGGTCCAACTTTCAAAAGAAATGCGTCTCTCAGGGATTTCCCAGTAAAGTCATCGTGAATCAGTTTAAAAATGTCTTCTATGTGTTTTTAGCCCTGGCCTTATGTTAGATATCATTTTTGAGGACACAGCGTCTAACAACAGAAAATTATGTGGTCAAGTTTGTGCAGCACGTTTATTATAAAGTTGGAAAAAGCATGTACAGAGGTCTTAGGTGGGACTCCCGGGCGTGTGGGCAGCCTCAGTGGGTCTGAGCCGGCAGCCAGCAGATGAATGCGTGCTGAGTCTCAGACGAGCAGCTGGTGGGGCTCCAGCTCTGGGAGTTTGTAACCAGAACGCACTCTGAACCCACATCGGACTGGCCTGCCGGTGGAGCGCTCTGGTTGAAGGAAGAGTGACCAGCACCCCACGTCCAGCTGTCCGAACCTGCAGGGAGGAGAGCAACACGCTAAAAAAGGGGCTTCATTCCATAAAAGGATCTGTGGGTTTGGCTAATAGTTAAGCAGCTATTCATGTTTAGGACTGAGAACAGATGGATCTAAAGATAAAGACAACAATAATGAGACACCTGCTGAGGAATAGATGGTTTTAGTTTATCCTGACATTATACATTTAAGAACTGAACTACTTTATTTCTCTCGAATCTAATAAGGGATTAAGACAAAAATCAGAGGGCGAAGAAACACAGTTTAGTTTTTAATGGAGGTCTTAGTGACTTTTGCATTCCATCAGAGATCTTAACTTTAGCTTTAGCTTTATTCATCCATATCAGCAGTCAAACTCAAAACGCTGGGACACAAACAGGACTGTGGGTGGTCAGTGCCTGAAACAGGAACTGTGGCGTGAGTCAGACCACAGGACCACATCTCTAATGACCCACCGATCCAGAAGGGCTTCCTCCCTGTGAGCCGCCACAGCCAGCTCAGGTGTTTTCGGGAGTGCACGCTGCTCAGGCTGCTGTTGAACCTGACGCAGAGAACGGAGCAAACATTAGCACCACCAACCCACCTTCAGACCCAGAACCCAGCCGGGCCAGAATCTCGGCCGCAGCCTGCTTTGTGTTTGGTACAGCAGCAGAAAAGGGTCATTTTCTGTCCGTCTGAAACCTTTCAGAGCAAACCAGAGCAGCTCCATCCTCCTGTCTGCCCTACTGGGTTTGCTGGGCTGCTCGCTCCCAGCATAGCTCCCAGTTCTGAAGGGAGTCTGCTGAGTCCACGGTGGCCAGATCCTGCTGTCACGGTTTGTGGAGGATGAATGGCCCAAAACTCCAGACTCACAAGCAAAAGGTAGAGGGTGAACTGGATTCGTTCAACAACAGGCACGACGGAGCCAGGAGTACCATCAAATAAACCAAGCAAAGACTGAAGAGCAGACCCCCAGGAGACACAAACAGGAAAAACTACCGCCCAACGTCTGGCCTGGGGCTTAAACAGGGGACTACTGAGTGGTGGCTGGGTGAGGAGACCTGAGGACCTGCCTGGAGGGGAACCGAGGAAACAAAACAACCTACCAATACACAAACAGGGATCCCACAAATGCCAGAACTACAGGATGAGCTCATATGGGCCAAACAGAACACGAGCCAAAATCCACAACATCACCCAGAAATCACTGAACTCCCACTGGTCACGTCTGGGGGAAATTTAATGTTTTGTCCTGTCTCCATGGTTGCCCTGTCATTTCCTGTTTTATTTTGAAAGGTACACCCCCTTGTTTCAGATCTCTTGCACTCCCCTGTGCCTCGTAATAGTGATTTTGATGTCTTACTTTGTAGCTTTTGATCTTCTTTTCAGAGTGAGTTTATTTAGTACTTTGTCCATAGCTTTTTTCTGCCTCATTTGAGGGATTATTATTTGATAGTGTGTCCATAGCTTTGTCTGCCTCGTTTTTGTACTTTTCCTTGTCTTCCACTCTTTGCGAGTGCGCTCTTGGTTAAATTAAAGTTTTTTGCCAAAGATCTCTGCACCTTAGTCCTGCCTGGAGTTCCATTCCTGACAAACCTCGGACCAGCCCGGTGGGGTCTGTTCACAGAGTCAGGCTGAGGGCCTGCAGGGTCCCCCACAGAAACTTTCCTCTTTCCTGGACCTCCTCTTTACTCACGGACATGCCTGAATGCCCACCGTGTCAATGCTTTCGGAGAGTTTGGGGAAACCTGAGCTGAACGCTGAGGAGATCAAATGAAAAGGCTTCCGTACAGCACAGAGCAGGTTCTGTCGGCGCTGGCCCAGCTGGCCACGGACGAGCTGACCATGTAGCAGCTTCTCCTGTGGAGAGTCCAGCCGTCCGGACAGGAGCCGCTGGCCGACCGGCCCGCCTGAGGACACAAACACTGAGGGCTAGAAACGACCCCCATCAGAGGGACGGCCTAGGGCCTGTGAGACGCAGCGTCTGGGTCCAGAGGGAGCACCTTGTGCTGCTGGAGCTCCGGCTGCTTTGGGGCTGCTGGACCATCCACCTGGTGGGCATCTCCAGCTGGCTGCTCCTCCGGGAGCCGGCTCCCCCCTGTGGCCCCCGGCTGCAGCTCCTCCAGCCGGAGAGCAGTCAGGCTGTGGAACTGAGGGGCAGCAGGAGGAGCAGGCCTTAACTCAGCTCCTCCTCTGGCTGCAGTCCACCTGTGGACAGACTTACCGTCCAGACTTGGTCCTGGGCCCGTCTCCCTGCTGGCAGCAGGACCTGCACAGAGTCACAAACTGAGCTCTGGAATGAGCTGGACCCACCACCCTCCTCTCAACAAACTCAAAGAAGGGGCTAAACCTGCTCTACCCAAAGCTGACAGTCCCCCTCTCTCTATTGCCCCCCCCCCCCCCTTTGCTGTGGTGGAAGCAGCCACCAGACGCCCTCAGAGGAGGTTCTCCTCAGAGAACAAACTGACTTTGGACTTCTGCATGGGTTCTACAGAGCCTTCTTAGGGCACAAACCAGAGTTTGTGACTAAACTCGGTTCCTCACTCAGAAGCTGCATCCTGATTGGTTTCTGCTAGAGCTTTAATACGAAAGTGTTCGGTCAGCAGTGGCATCTTCACCTTTTGCCCTCTGCTGCCAGCGCCGGCATCTGGCAGACGCCCACCGTGCCCGTGGGCGTGCCCGTGGGCGTGCCCGTGGGCGTGCCCGTGGGCGTGGGCGCTGCCGGGCGCCGCCTGGTCCTGTGGCTCCGCCTGGTCCTGTGGCTCCGCCTGGTCCTGTGGCTCCGCCTGGTCCTGTGGCTCCACGTCCTCATAGTCCATGTTGGGCTGGCGGTTTGGGACGTCTCCTCTGGGGGGATGAGGCGGGTTCTCCCACAGCAGCTCAGCCTCGATGTCGGTGACGGGGTCTTCTTCAGGCTGGGGGGGCTGGGGGGGGGCGGCGGAGGGAGGAGGTGGCCGCTCTGCCTCTGGGTCACACCTCCCTGACAGACGGAGACAAAGCAGAGTCGGGTTTCTGAGCCACAGAAGCTGAACCTGACAGGACTCGTCAGAAAATCAAAGGTTTCTGGAGTGTGATCCAGCCACAGATCAGCTCTGCTCAGGAGACACCTCGTCTGGGGTCCATGATCTCCACAGTGGCTGACGTCCGCTGTCCCAGGATGGCGTTTTGAGGGCTTTTCAGGGTGACCGTGAAGGTCTCGTGGTTCTCCTCCAGGCCGTCATCGGTGGGGTAAACGTTCCAGATTTTGACATTCACACCTGACCCAACAGGACAAAAGAGTCTGAGCAGTCAGCTGGAAGAGCGTCTGCACCTGTAGGCCTGTTGACACCCCGGCAGAGGGCAGAGTCCCACCTGGGTCGAACTGGATCAGCCCCGCAGTGCTGTGAGTGAAATCTCTGCCAGGCTTAGCCGACCCTTCCTCCACCTGGAAGAAAACAGCGTTATGGCTCAGAGACGGAGCAGAACACACCCGGAGCCTCTCGCTCCCTCCAGCTGTGTACATGGAGGAGCTTTTCCAGGGACAGACAGGAGGCCCGGCTTAAGCGGTCCAGTCGGCTCCACACAGGAGCCAGAGGGAAACGCTTTAGCTGGACCTTAGAGGCTGAACTGGAGCCAGCTGTTCAGACAGAGGATCAGGAGCCTTCAGAGCCCCGGGTGCTCTGGTGGAGCTGCTGCTCAGAGCTGCTGCTCTGGTGGAGCTGCTGCTGCTCTGGCGGAGCTGCTGCTCAGAGCTGCTGCTCTGGTGCAGCGGCTGCTCTGGTGGAGCTGCTCTGGTGGAGCGGCTGCTCTGGTGCAGC
>CAJRST010005113.1:47207-67617 GCA_907169785.1 Menidia menidia | reverse complement strand
CCCCCCCCACCACCACCACCACCACCACTCCATTCCCACACCGACAAGAGTTACTTCTTCTGTTTGTTGCAACATTTATGAATATTTACAGAGAGAATTAATCATCTTCAGAAAAACTGAAAGAGAATAAGAAGCCTACATATAATTTTTCAATTACTTTTGAACAATTCTACCAAGCACTAAGCATGCCAAAGTTGATATCTCCCAAATTTTATACATGTACATATATAATTATAAAGACCGATTCTAACCATTTATAAATCTCCACTCTGTAACTATTGACAAATGGCAATAGCAATGATAACATGATTTTGAAAAGGGGTAAAGTTTTCAGATGCCTCATAACAATAGGAATAATAATAATCATAATTATTGATTATTTATAAGAACAATGGAAAGTATTAATATCACAACATTAAAAAATGAACTCTTATTTATAAGCTACAAGATTGTTTTTTTCACATTTACTACACAATTCAGTTTACTATGGACAAATATTCAAATTGGTTTTCAGAAATGAAATGGTTTCAATCAGCTAACCCGTGGGTTGTGAATTCACTCCTCTGAGGCAAGACATAATATGGAAATGTACAGGGAATTAAAGAAGGCACAAAGACGTTTCTGTTTTTAAACAATTACTTTTGTTGGACCCAGCAAGCCTTGAGATGTTAAACTTTTTAGGATCACTTCGGGTTGTTACGACTTGAGAATTACAATAGAAAACACACAGAAACTATGAATCATCAAAATCATAGGAGGGATAGGAGTCTCCTCCTATCACTTCCTGCAGGTGTTCCTAGAGCTGTGGAGTCTGGATCTGTGACTGGGAGTTTCCTGCTGCCCCGTGTTCCTGCTCTGCTACTACTCTGCATAGTGTTATTTCTGTCATAACTCCTATCATTATCATTAGTATCAATATACATAAAATTGAATTGAATTTAACTTTCTTTGTAGCACCGTTTGTGCTACCGGACTTCAATTGCGACACAATCTTTTCCACGTACATCCTTGAGGATGGATTCGTCCATTTTCACTTCAGCTGCATTAACCAAACTCCCTAGCAAAGAGAGAGTTAAAGTTCAATCATAAACCAGCTGCCAACAAATAATATCAAATACATTTTCTCTCTTTTACCAGACTGAACTGGTAGTTGGGTGACAAATTTAAAATCTAACCATTCTTTGACAAATCAATGAATTGCCTATCATCACTTCAAATTCATAATAATGCCTTTTATTATTATTGAGGCCCTACACATAGCCTTCATACACCTACTTCATAATAATATGAGAAGGCTAGGGCTGGCACCAATTACACATGCATTTTTTTTACCAACAAATGTATTACTTTAGCTTTTGATTATAAGCCACAAACAAAGATGCTGTCTCCAAATTATGTAATCACCAGCATTTATAGTTTCTGCTTGGACCAATTTACCTTTCTTTGTCTTGTGTCCCTCCGCCAACGTGCGGTCAACTCCGTCCATACACTTACGGGCACATACGACCAGCTTCTTCCACGAACAACTGTTAGTGGCTGTGTCCGTTCTTTGTCTACCGATTATATGTGTGTGATGCATATATAATCCTCATTTTTCTTGCGTTTTTTGTCTGATCAACGGGAACGCGCAGCTCCATGGGAGCAGCCATGTTTGTTGTTGTTCTTCTGTTCTCGCCTCTGAATGGGAGAGCGCACCTGAAGGACGCGCTCTGATTGGCTAACGGCTAGGCGGCTTGATTCGAGCGTACTTTACCGGTGTGATCAGGCTACCGATATAGTTACATTTTTAAGTAATTATTGTAAAAATACTGGCGCAAAGCGATTGGAGAACTTTTGGTTATGAGCTCAAAATGCACGGATTTTTTTGCAGGTGTCATTTAGTAGTCCCTCAATAAGTGGAGCGAAACTTAACGATACAGGCTTCAGCCTATGGCCTAGGATCTCTGTGTCCACCATAAAGTGCTGTTGTTGATGATAAACAGTCACTGACATGGTGATGAGGCTCTTCTTCTGCTTGTGTTGAGCAGCTGACATCATCTCTCCCTGTCAGGCTTCTGCAGACTCCCTTCTGTGGTGATTTCGGTGGAGTGAAGAGAGTGGCTCGTTGGTCTAGGAGTATGATTCTCGCTTAGGGTGCGAGAGGTCCCGGGTTCAAATCCCGGACTGAGATTCGGCCGGAGTTCCTCAAGGCTTTGGATGTTGTGGGGCTGCGTTGGCTAACGCGAATCTGCAACATCGCGTGGACATCAGGGGCAGTTCTGCTGGATTAGCAGACTGGGGTGGTGGTCCCCCTATTTAAAAAGGGGAACCGAAGGGTGTGTTCCAAATACAGGGGGATCACACTCTTAAGCCTCCCTGGGAAGGTCTATTCAGCGGTTCTGGAGAGGAGGGTCCGTCGGATAGTCGAACCTCGGATCGAGGAAGAGCAGAGTGGTTTTCGTCCTGGCCGTGGAACGCTGGACCAGCTCTATACCCTCAGCGGGGTCCTAGAGGGTGCGTGGGAGTTCGCTCAACCAGTCCACATGTGTTTTGTGGACTTGGAGAAGGCTTTCGACCGTGTCCCTCGGGGTATCCTGTGGGGGGTGCTCCGGGAGTATGGGGTACCTGGCCCTTTGCTAAGGGCTGTTCGGTCCCTGTACGACCGGAGTCAGAGTCTGGTTCGCATTGCCGGTAGTAAGTCGGACTCGTTTCCGGTGGGAGTTGGACTCCGCCAAGGCTGCCCTATGTCTCCGGTCCTGTTCATACCTTTTATGGACAGGATTTCTAGGCGCAGCCGATGTGTTGAGGGTATCAGTCTTGGTGGCCTTAGGATCGCATCTCTGCTTTTTGCAGATGATGTGGTCCTGTTGGCTTCATCAAGTCGGGACCTACAGCTCGCGCTGGAGCGGTTCGCAGCCGAGTGCAAAGCAGCTGGGATGAGGATCAGTGCCTCCAAGTCCGAGACCATGGTCTCTCACCGGAAAAGGGTAGAGTGCCTTCTTCGGGTTGGAGCGGACGTCCTTCCCCAAGTGGAGGAGTTCAAGTATCTTGGGGTCCTGTTCGCGAATGGGGGTAGGGAGCGTGAGATCGATAGGCGGATCGGTGCGGCGTCTGCAGTAATGCGGGCGCTGTACCGGTCTGTCGTGATGAAGAGAGAGCTGAGCCTAAAGGCGAAGCTCTCAATTTATCGGTCGATCTACGTTCCCACCCTCGTCTATGGTCACGAGCTTTGGGTAGTGACTGAAAGAACGAGATCGCGGATACAAGCGGCCGAAATGAGTTTCCTCCGCAGGGTGGCTGGGCTCTCCCTTAGAGATAGGGTGAGAAGCTCGGCCATCCGGGAGGGGCTCAGAGTAGAGCCGCTGCTCCTCCACGTGGAGAAGAGCCAGCTGAGGTGGCTCGGGCATCTGTTCAGGATCCCTCCTGGACGCCTCCCTGGGGAGGTGTTCCGGGCTCGTCCCACCGGGAGAAGGCCCAGAGGAAGACCCAGGACCCGTTGGAGGGACTATGTGTCCCGGCTGGCCTGGGAACGCCTCGGGACTCTCCCGGAGGAGCTGGCTGAAGTGGCCGGGGAGAGGGAAGTCTGGGTTTCCCTGCTCCGGCTGCTGCCCCCGCGACCCGACCCCGGATAAGCGGTGGACAATGGATGGATGGATGGAAAAACACTGGATAAACATGACAAAAAAGCGGTTCAAATGTTCAATTATCTGAAGAGAATTAAACAGAGTATCCATCTGATGAAGTTGAGAAAGCTACTGATGGCTGTTTCAAAAAGAATAGTTAACATTACTTGTCATTTCCCCAAATAAAGTTTAATAGGATACTGTGGAGGGGGCGTGGTGCTCAGCTGCAGGGGGGAGGGGTGGAGAAGGCTCAGGTGAGCAGTGCCAGGGGAGATGATTAGGCACACCTGGAACCGGTTGGCTAATCACTCTCCCCTCTGTAAAAAGAGTAGCGTGCTGGACCTGGGGAGGACTGGTTTTGGAGGAGCGCTGGAGCAGGACAAGCGAGCAGCTCTGAACGAGCAGGAACAGGCGACAACACAAAGAGCCTTAGCCGGGCGTGTGAGTGTGTGTGCTTGTGTGAGAGAGTGTGTGTGCGGGTGCCGCACACACGCTCGAATAAAACCTGTTTGAACAACTGTGGTCTCAAGGGAACTCTGTCGGGCACCCACGGTGGCACGACTGCCACAGATACCAATAAAACTTCCACCAACAGTGAGGGGCCAATATGGTTTTGTTTCGAAAACAAAATCGTTTTTTGGGTTCTAACCTGAGCCTGCAGAGAACACAGACTTCCAAGTATACAGACTTTTCAATTCATTGGTCAGTTATTTTTTATCTGAAAAATACACAAATTGTATCATGTTTTTTATTCTGGTTCCAACGAGCACATCATGTAGATTATAAGGAGGGGGCAAAGAAGGGGGTGTTCACTCAGGACAAAAAAGAAATGCATCAAGCACGCGTTGGATAGAACTTGCTGTCACAAAATATATTGTGTGTATGAAATCTGTCGAATTAAGATGTTTTCCCGATTCATTCATTCATTCAGTGATGGAACTTTCAGTCGTTGCCCTCAGCCGGCTTACAGCTTACGGCTTTTCTTCTCCCCCTTTCTTCCCCATCTAATATGGCCGAATGTTCCCCAGCTTATGCTGCATGCTTGTCCCATCAGTCCTTTTGGTAGCTCTTCAGATCTCATCCTGGACAACTCTTCTGCTAATTCCTCTGCATGTGGGACGGATGACACATCAATTCATTGGTCACTTATTCAGTTATTTTATACCTGAAAAATATCCAAATTGTATGATGTTTTTTATTCTGGTTCCAACAAGCACTTCATGTAAATTATAAGCAGGTGGCGAAGAAGGGGGTGCTCACTCAGGATAAAAAAGAAATCAGGATCCCTACTCAACCAAAGACTGAATGAATTCCCAAAGGCCACAATGATGTTAAAAAGTGACATCCCAATTGACAGAGTTCCATCAGTTCCAACAGTGACACCAAACAGTGACATCACTATACAGACAAGTCAAAACATTATAACATTATAACATAAATGAATAATATATATACTAACGGCCAATCTAAGGAAAGGGCTTGAATCACAACAATGGCCGTTATTTCACGTTCTGTTCAAATGCCTCCTGCATCCATCTTTAGTTTAAATGCCCCACAGTTACCCAAAAGGGTAAGAACTAGACGTGGAAACAGCTTTGCATTTACTTGCTGCTTATGTGCAAAAATAAGACGTCCCTGGGTAGACTTGAACCACCAACCTTTCAGTTAACAGCCAAACGCGCTGACCGATTGCGCCACAGAGACTCTCATGCCCAAAAAGTGAAAAGCACAAACCTTTTTCGGCTGACAGCCTTTTTCTCATTCCTGTTACTTTATCAGAATTCAGCTGTCTTCTAAAATGCTTCTTCTGTTCTCAGTTGGTTGGTGGGGAGTATAAGATTAGAATTCACGCCTGGCAGATGGTTGCCATCACCTCTGTCACTGAGGCACATTAGTACTGTGTGTGTTTATGCTAGCAACCTTGTCACTAAACAAAAGAACAACTCAATAAAAACTCAGTGTTAAACTGCTTCAGAAGAATTCAGTTTCCTTCTCCTGTTTAAAAACGCACATCATTTATTTCTGTCAATATCAGTGTACATCAGAGATTTCTATCTTTTCAAACTGAACTGTAACAGATGTTGTGTCTTCTGAAATGACTGGGGCTTGTTCAGGGACCAGTGTAACTGAAGGCCTACAGTTAGGATTGACAGTCTCTGTTCACAATCCCTCGGTGTCTTAGATGGTGCATAGAGGTTTTACAGTGATCACGCCACTTGTTGCTCATTTGTCTTCCATTCTTCTGAACAACGTAGGCATTGGTCCATGATGGGGAACAGCACCAATGCAGATTCAACTTGTGTAAAATTATTATTGTATTATTGTTGTGACGATATGTGTCTTTATGGCCACTGGAGAGGCATTGGTGGTATAGTGGAGAGCATAGCTGCTTGCCAAGCAGTTGACCCGGGTTCGATTCCCGGCCAGTGCATCAAGTACGCGTCGGATAGAACTTGCCGTCGCATCTGGTTTTCTTAAAAAGCAAAGAATTGCCCTGATCCTTGTGTCTTGCTTAAAAATGTGAGTATTCAGACATTAATGACAGTGTTATGTGATTTCTGCTAATATGTAAAAGCAACTTTTCTTCGTGTGTCATGTTGTCATTGCGATATTATTCAGCTAGCATCTGTGGCTCTTTTATTTGACTCGGAATTCGGCTAATTCAGTAGTTTTGGACGTTAACGTATTTCAACAGTGCCCTCTCGCATAAGCATATATATTGTGTTTATGAAATCTGTCGAATTAAGATGTTTTCCAGATTCATTCATTCATTCATTCATTCAGTGATGGAACTTTCAGTCGTTGCCGTCAGCCGGCTTACGCGAGCAATGTATTTTGTTTCTCAGTCGACATGTTTACGATTTCATTGCATAGATTTCACTACGTAATTTAATGTGTATTTTGCTGTAATGCCGTTTTCTCTATTCTATTGATTTATTTAGTTATTGGAAAACTTTATTTTATATGCCAACCTACACTTAAAATCAACAGAGACTGTAAACAGTACAATAATTGACTTATTGTTGTATAGTATAACACAATAGTATTAGTGTATGAGCCTATAAGTGTAATGTAAATCAATTCTTCTAACATATTGCTCTCAAGATGAGTTAATTGTGTAAATTATGTTGTAAGTGAATGTTAAACTCTCATTTAAATTCTTTTTAAGCCTGTAAATGTTATACATTTTTATTTAAGTTCTTAATTAAAGTTTATATCTGTTTATGCATTTGGCAGACGCTTTTATCCAAAGCGACTTACAGAGTAGACACAATATTACATTTCTCATCACTATGACAATAAGCTATACAAAGACTGTCTTTGGAGAATGTGGGCATTGATCCCACTACCTCTCACATGCTAAGCGAGCGCTCTACCATTTGAGCTAATTCCCCGTGATGTCTATGTTGTGTGTTCAGTTTGCATGAATAATCTCTTTTTATTGAATATTTAAAACTTTTTTCTTGCTCACTTTTTATTGTTTGCCACCACTAAACATACTGTGTGTATAATTGGCTGCTCATATTAAGCCATTACATTGATAATATTAAGTTAATGTTTATTAACGATCAGACTCAGTTTCGAATTTCGTTCACCTTGAACGCACCACCTACGAGAGTCGCCGGTTCGAATCCCGTTCTAGTCTTGAAAATTACAGTAACTTTAAAAACTACTCTTTCTTGAGCTAATAAATCAATGAAACTTAGGGACAAGGCCGCATGTTTTCGGTTCTCTCTTCTTTTCTCTCTTTTTTCCTTTTTCCCTTTTCCCCCTCGTTTTTCTTCTCCCCCATTCTCCCCCTTTCTTCCCCATCTAATATGGCCGATTGTTCCCCATCTTCGGTGGGCCATGCCGCAGGCGTGGCCCCCCTAATAAGGAGCGGAATAAGTATTTCGAAGAGTAATACGTGGGCCATGCCGCAGGCAGTGCCCCCCCTAACTAGAAAATTTCTGAAGAAATTTTGGAGGGGGGCCACCCGCTGCCCGTCCGGGAACAGGTCGGCCAATCGATATTTGGGCTCTCTGTAATGTGGGCTCGCGCCTATGAGAGGGCCTGAGGGAGAGATGCAGTGATGGAGGGACCCGGCTGAGCTCTGGGGCCCGCTGACCGAATGCGGATGGGGTGGGCAGGTCGCGGGTCACGTTGGCTGAAAGCTGAGAAAAAGACCTACGCAACGAGGTATGACATGGCCCCGGTCCGGTTCCGACCCGGTTGGGTCCGATCCCCAGAACCAGAACCAGAACCGGGCTCTGACTAAAGCCCTCTAAGCGGGCTTCGCCCGCCTGGTAACAGAACTAATGTATTACTTTAAAAAGTCACACAGAGCATATGGATCCTCTACAGAGCTCTGCTGATCGCCACGGCAACAGCTGTCTGGTGCCAAAATTCTAAACTGCCACACCTGTGACTCATCACTGAACCGCAGCTCTGACACAGACCCAACGGACTGGTTTGGATGAAACGCTGCCTCCATTCTGAAATTCTTCGACCGTGAGCGGCACGAGGGTCCCAGGTCTCAGCCAGTCTATTTTTTCGGCTCCTTGCAACGGTTAGATTTTTATGGCAATTGCAAAATGAGGGCCGATTTGGCAGTTGATCAGATTTTCTCAAAATTCTTTCATTGAGATTCTATTGGAGAGGTTCATGAAAGTCTGGACTATGGGCCCAAAAGCCAGAACACCATAAGGCCGAGGTCAAAAGCGCGCACATCGGCCGTAAGAGGACGCCCGCAGCTACGTTTTGAGGCCATTTTGGCGCCGCTCGGCCCCACGGTTTGGCCGCCACAGGCCGTAGTTTGACTTTTTTCGGTGAACGTCCCCACGGGCCTCTCAGAGACCTTAACGAGCTCAGCCAGGATCTCTCATTTTCTGAATTTCACTAAAATGTCAACAGCAATTTTGGGCCTGATCCGCGGAACCATGCGCAACAAGTTTAACGTCGAAATTCGGGGAGAAACGGAAGAATTATAAGGAGTGGAACTAGAAAATTTCAGAAGAAATTTTGAGGGGGGCCACCTACTGCCCGTCAGAATAAATATGGCGAAGAGTAATAGGGAGGCCCCCAAATAAACAATATAAGAGTAGCATTACACACAGAGCCATGGCTGCAATTTCCTCCATGCAACCTTTACAAAACCTTTTTCCTACAAAGGTACCAACAGAAAACCTCTTTTCCGTCCTTTTTTTGTAATTTTCAGTCTCTTGTCTTTGAATTGAAAGTTTTTATCATTTGAAAACAAACTTTAATCTTTCCTGTCCTGATGGTCCAGCCCATTTCTGTAACGAGGAAGGTTTCCGAGAAGTCATGTGATCCCTGAATGGAGCCTGTATAACAGGCTGAGCTCAGTTCCCGTACACAGACACGACAGGTAGCAGCAAAGGTAAGAAGGAGTCCAGCTTTTAGTCTTACAGCTTCGTATTTTATGAGAAAACACATCAGGGAGCAGAATAACTAATTCAGATTGATCTTAAGTTCTTCGTGCTGTTTAGGAAAAAGCTGTAGCTCAGTTTAATATTGAATAACTTCAGAGAACCAAAACAGTCTGAAATATTGAGCAAATGCTGTCAGAATCTGAGGTGTTTATGTGCCCGCAGACCTGAAGCAGCAGCTCCGTCCTCAGAGGGGAACAGCATGGCACAGTGAGTACCGTCTGAGGCTTTCACACACTGAATGATTTCAGTTATTCGGATCCATTATTTTAGATAATTACTTCCTTACTATTACCTGAAACCCAAATTACTGTTGCCAGGTCTGTGTTAGGCTTCGAACTAAAAGCTGCTTTTTGTGGATTTTGGCCATTTTTCTGTTCCTTTGTTGAGTTTAAACCGTTTCTTGTCTTTTCTGTATTTTAGTTCTATTGGGTTTTGAGTGTTTTATTTTGAAGTTCAACCCTTAAGCTAGTTCCCTGGTGTCCTAATGTAATGTCTGTGACAAGCTTTGGTCAGAATCCCATAAGGATGAAGCCCAATAGCAGTTCAGTCCCCCTGCCAAAACAGCTCCGTTCAGAGCGCTCGCTTTGGAGTGCAAATGAGACACAGGCAATCCGCCCACTTCTTCAGGGAGGTGTTACCAGAAGCGGCTGGTGAAAAAAAATCTTGGTGGGGCTGGTGTGCCAATAGATTTCCCTGCCTAACCCAGTACATGCATTCAAGTTAAAAGTCGGAAAATTACTACAATTCTACAATAAGCATTTAATTCCCTTCTCAGAATCATCAGTTTACATACACAGTTAACCATTTAAAGCTATATTAGGACTCATTTTGGAAAGGAACAGTATGAAATACAACACTCAGTTTCACTATTTTTCACCAAACATACAATATAGGCACACACATGGTTAGTTTAACACGGTTAGCTTAACACAGTTAGCTTAACACGGTTTTCCATGTAAACTAGTGATTTTTCATGTTTCTTAGTTGTTCAGAGAGGTGTTTTAAGTCTGTCCAGACTGTGTCAACATCAAATCACTCCCGTCACTTTTAAAAAGGATGCAGGGAAAACAAAAAAGTGCATGGCCGTCCCACAGGCTGTCAGCCAGGACTTACGCTGGAACCAGCTCCTGCTAAAAGGCCGGCTGTTGGACTTAGCTTTTTCATTGGTTCGCTACGTTGAATGTATTTAGGGCTGTCAGGTCCCAGCTCTTTTACATGGTTTTTTTTCACCATTGTCGTTCTCACGAAAGGGTAAAGATTTCACTAAAGATCTCACTGAATTGTGAAAGCTGCTCTTCATCATCTCTACGTCACTAGCTATATGACCTGTATCACTGTAACAGCTCCAAGCGCCCCAAAGCCATTAATTTGGGCGATGCTGATTGGCAAAATATTTATTAATCTTCCCTAGCAACATTATTCAATTGGTTATTTCGCCGCACCTCAGGGGCGCTTGGGGCTAGCGCCCCTGAAGAGAAACTATACATTCTGTGGGTGGAAATGAGAGTAAATTGGTGGAAGTGTTGTATTAATAATTCATATTACATGTATTCACATAATATTAAGTAAATACTTTTAAAATATATATATATATTATGGCTTTTCCCCTCCACATGTAGGGGGGGCAGCGCCCCCTATGGGCCAGCCGCCACTGATGTTTACCAATATTTTAAACCAGACTCCTGCTCAGATTCTACCAGAGTCCATCCATCCATCCATTATCAATGCCACAATCACACAGAGGACAAAACAACCACGCACACTCACACTCACTCCTAAGGGCAATTTCCCCAATCTCCAACCAACCTAACACGCAGGTTTTGGACTGTGGGAGGAAGCCGGAGAACCCGGAGAGAACCCACGCAGGTACAGGGAGAACATGCAGACCCCACCCAGAAAGGTCCTGGTTCCCCCCGGGACTCCAACCCAGAACCCTCTGGTCCTGGTTCCCCCGGGACTCCAACCCACAACCCTCTGGTCCTGGTTCCCCCGGGACTCCAACCCAGAACCCTCTTGCTGGGAGGCGACAGTGCTAACCACCACACCACCGTGCCGCCCTCTGCCAGAGTCATGTGGTTTTATTGTTGATCAATTAAACAGAAATCTGAAGTCAGCCACTGACATTGTGGTTCCTTTAAATCTACTATTTTCTCAAACATGGGCGGCACGGTGGTGTGGTGGTTAGCACTGTCGCCTTCCAGCAAGAGGGTTCTGGGTTCGAATCCCAGGGGAACCAGGACCTTTCTGGGTGGAGTTTGCATGTTCTCCCTGTACCTGCGTGGGTTCTCTCCGGGTTCTCTGGCTTCCTCCCACAGTCCAAAAACCTGCGTGTTAGGTTGGTTGGAGATTGGGGAAATTGCCCTTAGGAGTGAATGTGAGTGTGAGTGGTTTGTCCTTGTATGTCCTGTGTATGGCCCTGCGATGGACTGGCGGATTGTCCAGGGTGTACCCTGCCTCTTGCCCGTTGACCACTGGGATAGGCTCCAGTTCCCCCCGCGACCCCATCAGGGAACAAGCGGTATTGATAATGGATGGATGGATTTTGTCAAACATATTTTATTGTACAGACAGAGAATTCTGGTGAGCCTCAGTGGGGCTGTTCTGACCTGGTTTTAACGGATCGATGACTTTTCATAAGTATGGAAACATGCTCCTCAGGAATCCATGAAATTGTGTGTGGGGTTCCCCAGGGTTCAGCTTTAGGCCCGATTCTTTTTAATCTGATGATGCTTCCCTTTGGGGATATCATCTGCTATGCTGATAATACACAGATTTACATGTCATGTCTCCTAATGACCTTTGGTTGGCTGTTTTCTTTTGATAACTTTGTTTTTGTTATTTTCCATCAGCCTGCTTACATCGCCAGCTGTAAATTAACTTAATGAACTTAAATGAGCCTAATAAATAAATCTGGAACATTATTTGGGTTCACCAATTCTATTAATGTGCGATGTCCCTTTTACAATAAATTAATACAAAAATATGTTTATTATCATTATTCAAATTGTCTGAAAATGTCTAAATGTTCCCTAGTCCTTATTTTCTTTCTGACTTGTTCTTCCACAGACACCAGACATTCAGTGATTTCATTCACAACAATGCTGTCATTGATAAGGGGCCTCCTACACGTTATCGGCTTAGACTAGATGTGAGGAACCTGGACGGAGAGGGGGATGATTCAAAGCTCAGAATATGCACACTTGGTACAAAAGATCCCAGCAAGCCGAATAGAACCATCCTGCTTGTTGGAGAGACCGGCTCAGGAAAATCTGCCCTCATCAACAGTCTTCTAAACTTCGCAATGGGGGTGAAACAGGAAGACAAAAAATGGTTTGAGATAGTAGACGACATAAAAACAAAGTTATCACACAGTAAGACAATAAAGGTTTCAGTCTACCAGATCTTTGGCTTTGAAGGTAAAACTCTGCCCTACTCTCTGACCCTCATCGATACTCCTGGATACGGAGACACCAGAGGGATCCAACACGACGCCATGGTCAGTAGAAACTTACATGACCTGTTTCTATCAGAGGACGGAGTTCATGAAGTTGACGCCGTGGGTTTGGTGCTGAAGGCGTCTGAAAACCGACTGAGTGACAGACTGAGCTACAGCTTCCAGTCAGTGATGTCTCTGTTTGGAAAAGATATGGAGCAAAAGATTGTGGTGCTCATCACACACTCAAATGGAATGCCACCAAAAAATGCCCTTCAAGCTCTGGAAGCAGCAAACATTAAATGTGCTAAAAATGAGAAAGATCAGCCAGTTCACTTTTTGTTTGACAACTGCCTGAGCACAGAAATTACAGAGGAAACTGAGTTTGGATTGGCACAAGCCTGGATAGTTACACTGAGAGGAATGAGCAAATTCTCTGATTTTCTAGGTAAATCTACCCCCCAAAAGCTGGATTCAGCTGTGAGAGTCCTGACTGAGAGGATCCAACTGGGAGCCTGTGTTAACAATTTGATAGACAAAATGGACTTACTTCAGCATAAAACAACAGAAATAGAACAAACTCTGAAAATTCTGAAGGAACACAAAGATCAGTTAGAAAACAAGAGTTTCATAGTGGAGGTTGATGAGCCCCACAAGGTAAAGGAAAATATTGATGGTGGGTGGTCGTTCTTCATGTTTGGTGGAGCAGTGACCTGTAACGTCTGTGAGGAGAACTGTCACTATCCTGGATGCACGCTGGCCTGGTATCCATCCCACTGTAAGGTCATGAAAAAGGGCCGCTGCACCGTTTGTACCAACAAGTGTCATGCATCAGATCACGTTAAAGAAAAATGGAAATATGTGATCAAGACAAGGAGAGTTAAGAAGACTATTGAGGAGCTGAAAAACATCTATGAAACTGGTAAAATGGAAAATGAGAGTCTTCTTGAGAAACTCCAAAGTGATAAAGAAAAACTGGAGGAGGACAAAAACAGCCTTCTGGATGAAGCCTACCAACATATAGTCAAACTGGAGCACATTGCACTTAAAGTGGACTCAGTGTTCACTTTCATCAACTTAGACTGCCTGATTAAGGTGATGAAGGAAAGACGAGACACAGAGAAGGTCAAGAAAATGGAAGAGCTGAAGAGCAGAATGGATGAAGGAGTTATGGCAGGTCTGAGATATGGACTTCAGAATTTCAGCGAAAAAGCAAAGAAGTTCTTTAAAAACAGCAAGTGATTTAAAAAAGGCCCAAAATTAGACACGACAAGTGTTGCATCATCCTGAACAGGTTATCGTTAGAGTCCCTGCCAGATAGAAAACATTTTGTGCTGTTGGTTCATTTTATTTTCCATTATTCACATATTAGATGGTGTAAAGGTTTAGATTTTTTGTTTTTCTTGTTGCTGTGATGCGTTTATATCCATGACCTGCTCAGGTATTGGACGTGTGCCTTAGATGGTCCAGAACCTTTTATCCTGACAGCACAAGGTCAGCATTCACATGTTTTACTCTACTATATATTTCATATAATTGGGAATGAGGAGATATGCCACAAAGGGGACATACTATTTCAGTTATTTTCACTTTAAATATTATTGATAATTATCAATGTATGTTTAGCAACACGTGATATTTGAACGAATTACTTTTGTTTCTATGTTTGAATTTTCATTTAAAGTTCTACTACAATGAATCAGGGGATGGTTTCTTTCTAATCAATAAAATCCCCTCTTGGGAAGTAGTTTTGATCAGAACTGTTCAATAGATTTAATATGCTGGATTCAGCTGGAAGTTGTACCTGATGATGATTTAATAAAGACATTCCAGCCCTACGTCGTCCACATGCTGATTTTTCCACGTCCAAACATGGAGTTTAAGGACCAAAGGTGAGATTCTGACTTCATATCGAAATTAGAGACTTATTGTGGGCTTGTAATAACCACCAGAGAGCTCACTGTCCTCCTGAAGGGACAACGTTGTTATATTACATATCAGAAGAATTTGTGTGAACAATAGAGAAGAGCTCAGATGAAAATAAAGTAAAAAAGTTAAAGATGCTAAAGAGCCTAAATATCCTCTTTCAAATGATGCTTGGTTGAGTTGGACACAGCACTCATCCCTTGAGTTAGGGGCCTTTTTCCAGCATGAATGAAAGGCTTAACAGAAAGTAAATACATTCCTCCAGCTGAGGTATTTTTTATCTGATTTCTAATGGTGCCATTTTTGTTTAATTACATGTTTTGATTAACAATAGTTTATAGCAAATTTTGTTATTTTAAATATTTGGAGTAACATATTCTCTAATAAGTTAAACTATATCTACGTTTGACTAACTTGATAATAAAGAACCTTTAGGTACCTAACTGAAAGTAAGAGTTGAACATGCCCAAACTCTTTGCTATAAACCTCTTTAAATTATGATAAGAACGTCTGGGAGATGAAGAGAAGACGAAAAAATGGCAGTGAGTCAAACAGTTTAACAATTTAACATCGATATTCAGTAGATATTAATGAGAAATCGTTTTGTTTTTACGTAAACAGTCATCTCTTAGCTTCCGTCACCAGCCCTACATTTCCCATGATACCCCGCGCGCACCGAAGTGAGTCGTCACCGTAACCATGGCTACGCAAGGTCACGTGACGCTGATGGCGGAGTAGCTGTGTTTTCCGTGCGCTCCCGCAGTTTGGCATCTGTTTAGGTTTTGGTTTGGGTATATTTTGATCAAAGTTAGCGTATATCTCAGATTTTAATTGTTGCATGATGCCTAGCACTCAGAAAAAGCTCAACCTTGCAACTAAATCGGTCAAAGCCGGAGAAAAACAGCCCCCCCCGAGTGACGGCGCTTCTCCTGTAATGGCGGACGCTCCGTCCTCTTCACACCCCGGCCAAGTGGACACCGACAGGTTGGTGGAAAGGATAACCGCGGAGGTGCTGAAAGGTGTAGAAGCCTCGTTTGAAAGGAAGATCGACCCCGTTTTGCAAAGACTGGAAACATTTGCATCTAATATAGCCACGTTGGACGCAAAAATGAAAGAGGCCGAGGGGCGCATATCAACCCAGGAGGATGCTATGGCTAATCACCATGCTAAACTCTCTGAAGTTGAGCTCAAGCTAGAAGTTGCTTTGGACAAGATTGATGATTTGGAGAACAGGAGCCGTCGGTGCAATATACGCATTATTGGGCTTCCCGAAGGCAGCGAAGGTACCAACCCAGTGTTATTTTTTAAGACTTGGTTACCGCAGTTGGTGGGCGTGAGTTTCAAGGATGATGCCGTTGAAATTGACCGCTGTCACCGCACGCTCGCTCGCCCTCCTCCCCCGGGGCAACGGCCCCGTGCAGTCGTTATAAAGCTCCATTATTTCCAGGATAAAGTTCGGATCATGCAAGCAGCCAGAAGGATGCAGTCTTTAATCTACAAAGGCGCCCCCATCATGATATTCGAGGATTTCTCAGCTGCGGTCGTAAAGAAGCGGCAGGGATTCTACCACGTGAAACAACGTCTGAGAGAGATGGGGATTTCATTCGCCATGATGTACCCGGCCGTCCTCAGGATTAAGCACAACGGCGTGGAGAGATCTTTCAGAGCACCGGGAGCTGTTGCAGCCTACTTGGATAAATCTTCACAAAATGCGGGATCTCCCTCAGTAGCAGGGGCTGACTGATGGATTCTGGATATGTTGCTTGAATGGGTCTCAGCAATCCTGGTTTTGGTTCACAATGTAAGGTAATTGACAAAGACTGCTGAGTTGTTATTATTATTGACATATGCCTACTTTTCTATAGCTGAGATGCTTACTTTTTTTTATAGGCCCATTATATAGAATGCTACTTTGATAAAGCTGCGGGTTGGCAGCTATTTCCATGTTACTGATTTTGGAGAAAATACTTTTACCCTGGTCCAGCATCTTCCTCTGTTCCAGTTGGAAAGTTTGCTTGCGCCCCATGTTGGGTGTCGGAGACCTTCGTCTGACCTCTATGTTCCTTTACCTTTTGAAGTTCATATCCTTTGTAAATACTATTGTGTTAATTCTTATAGCAAAGCAGGTTGTTGGTTTCTCCTATTTTACGTGCATCTTCCTTACAACCTGTGCTTTAGTTTTCTGCCCCCCTTATTTTTTTTATTTTATTTTATTTTTATTTTTTTTTATTTTTCATTCTCTCTTGAGCCCAAAATGTCTGTACCATGGCTATCGTCACTCAGGTTTGTATCAGCGTTTACACTTAATACAGAATGATTAATGATAACTCAGAGTTGAACGTTTGTACTTGGAATGTGGGAGGTATACACAACCCTATCAAACGGAGAAAGATTCTGAGCTTTCTTAAGAAGGAAAAGGTGCATGTGGCTTTGTTGCAGGAGACCCACCTGACTTCTCAGGAGCACCTTAAATTAAAACGGGATTGGGTCGGTCAGGTGTTTAGTTCTTCTTTTACGAGTAAGAGTCGGGGGGTGGCTATTCTAATACATAAGCACCTGCCACTGATGAATGCCCAAACAATTAGTGATAAGTCTGGTAGATACATATCTTTAAAGGGCACCTTACATGGCCAGTCAGTGTCATTTCTGAATATTTACTTTCCACCAGTACAGTCTAATGACTTTATTACTCAGGCTTTTTCCTCCTTTTCGGATTGGGTTTGTGACAACTCAGTGATAGCGGGAGATTTTAACTGTTATCTCTCCTCAATTATGGACAAATCTCCATCTAGACAGTCTCAAATTCCTAAAAGGGCCAAAGCACTTTTGGACACCTGTAACGAACTTGATCTTGTTGACACCTGGCGGGTACTTCACCCTAATGATAAAGAGTTTACATTCTTCTCAGGGGTTCATAAAACAAGTAGCAGAATTGATCTGATTTTCACTCCCAAACGGTCACTGGGTAATATTAGTAGTTGTAGAATTGGAGATATTCTTATATCAGACCACGCACCTGTTTATATACAGTTAAATCATCTGAATGCTGCCCCTGTGTATCGGACTTGGAGATTTAATAATTTTTTGATCCACAACCCTAAATTTGAGAAATTCTTAAATGAGCAGCTGGAGCACTTTCTAAAGATAAATGCAACCCCTGACGTTTCTCCCGGTCTACTGTGGGACACTTTGAAAGCTTATACTCGCGGACTAATTATATCATATTCTGCAGGCCTAAAGAAGAAAAATCAGATGGAGCAAAGAAAGTTAGAACTGGTGCTGCATGATCTCCAGATTAGATACAATGCCTCACCCTCTGAACAACTAGGGAATGAAATCCAGGTGGTCAAAACCTCTTTGGAGGGGCTGCTAACGAAAAGGGCTGAGAAATCTATGTTTTTTATGAGGCAAAGGCTGCATGAATTTGCCAACAAACCAAATCGCTACCTAGCTAATCTCCTTCGGAATAAGACATCTTCTCGCAATATCCCGTGTGTTAAAGATTCTTCTGGATTCCTTAAATATGACGTTACAGAAATTAATAACACGTTTAAATCTTTTTATAAGCAGTTATATGCCTCTCAGTTTAAATCCTTACACATACAGGATATGCAAAACTTTTTTTCAAGACTAATCCTACCTAAAATTACGGAAACCCAGAGGGATGACCTATGCAGGCCTATAACACAGAGTGAAATTTTGAAAATAATTCAACTACTTCCAAATAACAAAGCTCCCGGTCCTGATGGGTTTAGCGGGGAATTTTATAAAAAATTTAGTAAAATTCTAATCTCGCCACTATCTGAAATGTTTCAATCCTCATATGTTGTTGGTTCTCTTCCTCCATCCTTAATGGAGGCTAATATCTCATTAGTTTTGAAAAAAGGGAAACCCCCGGAAGACTGTGCCTCTTACAGACCTATATCGGTTTTAAACCTTGACCTGAAAATACTATCTAAGATCCTGGCCATACGTTTAGAGAGTATGCTGCCCTCTATTGTTAAGAATGACCAAACCGGGTTCATACAAGGGCGATATTCTACACACAATGTCAGGCGTCTGCTTAACATAATCCAGCATTCATCCCAGTTTAGTCCGGAGGCTCTACTTATTTCTCTTGATGCTGAGAAAGCCTTCGACCGCTTAGAATGGCCATATCTCTTTTTTACACTTAAACAATTTGGTTTAGGTGAGGACTTTGTGAAATGGATACAGATTTTATACATGTCTCCTCTTTCGGCTGTTATTACTAATGGTCTCAGATCAGAGAATTTTAGTATTGGTCGTGGTAGTCGGCAGGGATGCCCTTTGAGCCCTCTGTTATTTGCTCTGGCTATGGAGCCCCTCGCAGCAGCAATTAGACAAGATGCAAGTATCGAAGGACTCTTTTTAAATAATTATCAGCATAAAATTTCACTCTACGCTGATGATGTATTGATTTTTCTAAACTCCCCATCACACTCGATTCCTAAAATTATTGAACTGGTTTTACATTATGGCTCTTTCTCCGGCTATAAGATAAATTTTTCTAAAAGCGAGGCTATGCCTATTTCTGTTATACATGGGGTTGACTCAAATATTTCTCAGCCTTTTCGATGGTCCCCGTCAGGTTTCACTTATTTAGGAATAAAAATATCACCCCACCTAAAAGATCTATTCAATCTGAACTATACTCCCTTAGTGCAATCAATCAATCGAGATTTAGAAAGATGGTGCAGCCTCCCTTTGTCTCTTTTGGGTCGTATACACTTGGTCAAAATGAACATTCTACCTCGCCTTCTGTACCTATTTCAGATGTTGCCTCTTGTTCTGTCTAAAAGGGTCTTGTCACAATTGAATGGTTCAATTATCTCATTTATTTGGAATAAGAAAATTCCCAGATTAAGGTATAGTTATCTTTGCTTACCTGTACGGAAGGGTGGTCTTGCCGCTCCTTCCCTTTCGTTATACCTTTGGGCAGCACAGTTTAAATTCCTTATGGAATGGTTTATCAGTGACCCTGAATCCATTTATCTGAGCGCTGAGGCCACCCCATTAAAGGGCATTCCTTTGCGGAACTTACTGTACACATCCACTGAGAAATCCTCAGCACTAATTCAAAACAATATGCTTTTAAAGAATATGATTGCTATCTGGCGTAGGGTCAGGCGGTTGGAAGGATACAGTAACTGCTTTTCCCTTCTCACTCCTATTCAAGAAAACCCAGACTTTTCTCCTGGTCTTGAAGGTGGTTTCGCAGACTGGTCTATAAAAGGGATTAAAAAGGTTGGTGACCTGGTTCATGAGGGCTCACTTCTTAAATTTAATCAGATGAGAGTTAAGTATGGTCTTACCAATAAGGATTTCTTGAAGTACATCCAAGTAAAGAGCTTCATCAGTTCTAAATTGAGAAAGTATAGTGGGGGATTGGCTGTCTCTCCTATTGAATCGCTGATGTTAAAGACCACGCAGCTTAAAGGTATAACTAAAAAGATTTATAATATCTTAGGTGATCTTAAAACTGATAACTCCAACAAAGTTAAGGCCCTGTGGGAAGTGGATTTAGGCCCTATAGAGGATGTGGCCTGGGATGAGTTGTGTAGCCGACCCTTCAAGGCGTTAGCATCGAATTCTACTTGGGAGAGACAATTCAAAATCCTACATAGAATATATATCACACCTGAGAAGAGACATAAAATGTTTCCAGCGTTATCAAACCTTTGTAACAAATGTCAGTCTGCTGTTGGTTCTTTGTTTCATTGCCTGTGGAGTTGTCCTCATATTCTGCAATTCTGGGAATCTGTTATAGACAAGTTACGTTTAATATTTAGGTACCAACTGCAATTGGGTGCAAGAACGTGTCTACTGGGTCTGAATGATGAGCTGCCAGATAACTTTCGTAACAGGGATCTTTTACATATATTGTTACACTGCGCTCGAAAGTGTATTATGGTGTTGTGGATTTCTGATAGAGTTCCATCCTTAAGCCAGTGGACACAGACTATAATAAGTATCATTCCAATGGAAGCCTTCTCTAC
>CAJRST010005113.1:16324-36071 GCA_907169785.1 Menidia menidia | reverse complement strand
AGGCTGAGGGCAGCAGGGCAGCAGGGCTCAGACTGAGTTTAAATAGATCTGTCCAGACATGCATCAGGTCACATGTGTATGTGGCCTCCCCCGGCTCCAGTCAGCCGTTTGGCTGATTCCTGCACCTCGTGGTCCGGACGACATCCTGCCTGCGATCTGCCGAAGCTGCCGCAGGAAACCCTGAAACACCAGCAGATGTCTAGGTCTGGACAGGCAGTGATCGGCACCGAACACACCCCAGGGGGGCAGTTATTCTGCCCAGCGAGGTTACCACGGCAACCCACGGTGACGGTCACTCCTCCCAGCACAACTTCACAGGGACCCAAGAACAGACGCGCTCCAAACTCTGTTTGAGATCCACCTGTTTATTTAATCCCTGGCACAAAAACACAGGAGCACACAGCTGGACACAGATGTTTACCTAACCTGAAACACTGATATCTAACCTTTATTTCGGCTGGGGAAAACAGATAAATCTAGAAACAGAATATCAGCTTTAACTCTGTTTCTAAACACTTACCCAGTCTTTGCATTCGCTTCATTGGCATCCGTTCTTCTCAGTGGTTCTGCCTGCGTTTCTGATCGTTTTGGTCTAAATTAGACTTTACACTGTCCTAATTATAGTACGAATCATAGACAGGCTTCAGAGAGTTTAGATGATTAACAATGGAAGTGATTTCCGCGACACGTTGATGGGAAACTGGGAAAACACGCCAGTGTCGAACATTTTAAACGCAGTCTTTGTGTCCTACGGAAGCTCCAGGAAAGCTAAAAGAAAACATTAAAAAATTAAACGCCCCGCATGTCTTTTACGGATATTTTAACCTTTGCCGTAGCCCTTCATCTCTTACCCTCTCAGCCTCCTGAATGGGACTCTGTACACAAGCGTTTGCTAGCTGACACCAGATTCACGCGCGAAACCTAAACGGTTTTAAAACGCGAAAAATGTCGCGAGACAGCCTGCAAACGGCGGGAAACCTGCGGTCATGTTTTGACGAACTGGAGGTTTGATGGGGAGAAATATCAAATGTAAAGTTAATTTAGAGTAAACGAGCTGAGCCCGGGCTCCGCGTTAGCGATGCTGTCCTGTCGGACGGTTAGAAAACCGTTGGTGGAGATGGGTAGCCATGGTTACGGTGACGACTCACTTCGGTGCGCGCGGGGTATCATGGGAAATGTAGGGCTGGTGACGGAAGCTAAGAGATGACTGTTTACGTAAAAACTAAACGATTTCTCATTAATATCTACTGAATATCGATGTTAAATTGTTAAACTGTTTGACTCACTGCCGTTTCTTCGTCTTCTCTTCATCTCCCAGACGTTCTTATCATAATTTAAAGAGGTTTATAGCAAAGAGTTTGGGCATGTTCAACTCTTACTTTCAGTTAGGTACCTAAAGGTTCTTTATTATCAAGTTAGTCAAACATAGATATAGTTTAACTTATTAGAGAATATGTTACTCCAAATATTTAAAATAACAAAATTTGCTATAAACTATTGTTAATCAAAACATGTAATTAAACAAAAATGGCACCATTAGAAATCAGATAAAAAATACCTCAGCTGGAGGAATGTATTTACTTTCTGTTAAGCCTTTCATTCATGCTGGAAAAAGGCCCCTAACTCAAGGGATGAGTGCTGTGTCCAACTCAACCAAGCATCATTTGAAAGAGGATCTTTAGGCTCTTTAGCATCTTTAACTTTTTTACTTTATTTTCATCTGAGCTCTTCTCTATTGTTCACACAAATTCTTCTGATATGTAATATAACAATGTTGTCCCTTCAGGAGGACAGTGAGCTCTCTGGTGGTTATTACAAGCCCACAATAAGTCTCTAATTTCGATATGAAGTCAGAATCTCACCTTTGGTCCTTAAACTCCATGTTTGGACGTGGAAAAATCAGCATGTGGACGACGTAGGGCTGGAATGTCTTTATTAAATCATCATCAGGTACAACTTCCAGCTGAATCCAGCATATTAAATCTATTGAACAGTTCTGATCAAAACTACTTCCCAAGAGGGGATTTTATTGATTAGAAAGAAACCATCCCCTGATTCATTGTAGTAGAACTTTAAATGAAAATTCAAACATAGAAACAAAAGTAATTCGTTCAAATATCACGTGTTGCTAAACATACATTGATAATTATCAATAATATTTAAAGTGAAAATAACTGAAATAGTATGTCCCCTTTGTGGCATATCTCCTCATTCCCAATTATATGAAATATATAGTAGAGTAAAACATGTGAATGCTGACCTTGTGCTGTCAGGATAAAAGGTTCTGGACCATCTAAGGCACACGTCCAATACCTGAGCAGGTCATGGATATAAAAGCATCACAACAACAAGAAAAAAAAAAATCTAAACCTTTACACCATGTAAAATCTGATTAATGGAAAATAAAATGAACCAACAGCACAAAATGTTTTCTAATTGGCAGGAACTCTAACAATAACCTGTTCAGGATGATGCAACACTTGTCGTGTCTAATTTTGGGCCTTTTTTTGATCACTTGCTGTTTTTAAATAACTTCTTTGCTTTTTTGCCCAAATACTGAAGTCCATATCTCAGACCTGCCATAACTCCTTCATCCATTCTGCTCTTCAGCTCTTCCATTTTCTTGACCTTCTCTGTGTCTCCTCTTTCGTTCATCACCTTAATCAAGAAGTCTAAGTCGATGAAAGTGAACACTGAGTCCACTTTCAGCGCAATCTGCTCCAGTTTGACAATATGTTGGTAGGCTTCATCCAGCAGCTTATTTTTCTCTCCCTCCAGTTTTTCTTTCTCACTTTGGAGCTTCTCAAGAAGATTCTCATTTTCCATTTTACCAGTTTCATGTTTATTTTTCAGCTCCTCAATGGTCTTCCTAACTCTCCTTGTCTTGGTCACATATTTCCATTTTTCTTTAACGTGATCTGAAGCAGGACATTTGTTGGTACAAACGATGCAGCGGCCGCTTTTCATGACCTCACAGACGGATGGTTTCCAGGCCAGCGTGCATCCAGGATAGTGACAGTTCTCCTTACAGACGTTACAGGTTACTGCTCCACCAAACATGAAGAACCTCTGCCTATCAATTTCTTCCTTATCCTTGTAGGGCTCATCAACCTCCACTGTGAAACTCTGGTTTTCTAACTGATCTTTGTGTTCATTCAGAATTTTCAGAGTTTGTTCTATTTCTGTTGTTTTATGCTGAAATAGGTCCATTTTGTCTATCAAATTGTTGACACAGGCTTCCAGTTGGATCCTCTCAGTCAGGACCCTCACAGCAGAGTCCAGCTTTTGGGGGGTAGATTTACCTAGAAAATCTGAGAGTTTGCTCATTCCTCTCAGTGTGACATTCCAGGCTAGTGCCAATCCAAACTCTGTTTCCTCTGTAATTTCTGTGCTCAGCCAGTTGTTGAACACAAAGTGAACTGGATCATCTTTCTCATTTTTAGCACATTTAATGTTTGCTACTTTCAGAGCTTGAAGGGCATTTTTTGGTGGCCCTCCATCTGAGTGTGTGATGAGAGCCACAATCTTTTGCTCCATATCTTTTCCAAACAGAGACATCACTGACTGGAAGCTGTACATCAGTCTGTCACTCAGTCGGTTTTCAGACGCCTTCAGCACCAAACCCACGGCGTGAACTTCATGAACTCCGTCCTCTGATAGAAACAGGTCATTTAAGTTTCTACTGATCATGGCGTCGTATTCGATCCCTCTGGTGTCTCCGTATCCAGGAGTGTCGATGAGGGTCAGAGAGTAGGGCAGAGTTTTACCTTCAAAGCCAAAGATCTGGTAGACTGACACCTTTAATGTATGACTTTCTGGTTGATTTGTTTTTACGTCATCTACTATCTCAAACCATTTTTTGTCCTCCTGTTTCACCCCCATTGCGAAGTTTAGAAGACTGTTGATTAGGGCAGATTTTCCTGAGCCGGTCTCTCCAACAAGCAGGATGGTTCTATTCGGCTTGCTGGGATCTTTTGTACCAACTGTGCATATTCTGAGCCTTGAATCATCCCCCTTTCTGTCCAGGTTCCTCACATCTAGTCTAAGCCGATAACGTGTAGGAGGCCCCTTAGCAATGACAGCATTGCTGCTAATGAAGTCACTGAATCTCTGGTGTCTGTGGAAGAACAAGTTAGAAAACAAAAATAAGCACCAGAGAACATTTAGACATTTTCAGACTATTTGAATAATCATAATAAACATTTTTTTGTATTAATTTATTGTAAAAGGGACAGCGCACATTAATAGAATTGGTGAACCCAAATAATGTTCCAGATAAATTTATTAGGCTCATTTAAGTTCATTAAGTTAATTTACAGCTGGCGATGTAAGCAGGCTGATGGTGTCACGAAGGAGTCCTGGTTGAGGGGTTTTCGTCTCGTCTTTTTCTAGTCTCGTCATTTCCTGTTTTATTTTGAAGAATGACCCTCATCTCGTTTCAGGTCACTTGCACTTCCTGTTGTGTCACCAGTCCGAGCGTCTCCCTGATTAACTATTGTCTACACCTGGGGATCCCTTCTCGTCTCCCTTTGTCCCGTGCCAGTGTGTTTCGTTCCCAACCACAGTGCCTGTCTCGTCCACAGTTCCCTAGTCATAGAAACCTTTCATAGTTCCCGTTCCTTGCCCTTTGAGCCTCCTGCGTTTTTGCCTCTTTAAGAGTGCCTTTTTGTTTTGCCTAGTGATGGCGAGATGAAGCTTCATAAAGCTTTGAAGCGTTCCATCCAATTGGTTCACTCGTGTGTTGAAGCTTCATAGTGCTTCATTTGCTCTGTTCTGCCCCCTGGTGGACAATAAATGTAAACCGTACAGCGTGGGGATCGGCGGTTAGCATAATGGATGGATGGATGTTTGTGATGCTTCTACATGAATTATAAACTTTTAGATGGTGTCTGTCTTTATGATACAATGACAGGGAAGCTTGAATAGATCGCTCACAAACTCGTAATTAAGTCCCAAGTCCACAAAATGTGAGGGGGGGGATTCATTGCGTTTTGCTGGCCCTTATTTTTCAAATAGATCGCCAAACCGCGAACCACTTCCTGAATCAGTCACGTGGTACGGCCGGTTTGCGAGGCTTCAAATGTCACCGCATACGTCATCGACACAAGCTTCGATACGCGCTTCACAGAAATCATCCGGGATTTCTCGACACGCGCTTCGAAGCCTCGATACGAAGGGACACATCACTAGTTTTTCCTCCTAGACGATCATTCTCTAGTGAGTATTTTGTTGCTACTTTGTTTCTGTCTTTGCCTCCTCGTGAGAGATTTACGTTGTTACTTTCATCCGTATTGTTTTGTAACTTTTCCCTTAGCCTTGTTCCGAGAGCTTCTTTCAGTTGTACTTTGCCCTCCTTTATTGGAGCGTTTTGTGTTGCCTTTTTGTCCACTCCGTTTGAGTGCGCCTTTTGTTAATAAACTTTGGATTTTGAAACTAGCTCTGCTCCTGAGTCCTCGCTGAGTCCCTGACAGATGGAAAATAACAAAAACAAAGTTATCAAAAGAAAACAGCCAATTTTCTGTCTGTACAGTAAAATATTTTTAAGAACATAGTTGTTTTCAAAGGAACCACAATGTCAGTGGCTGACTTCAGATTTCTGTTTAATTGATCAACAATAAAACCACATGACTCTGGTAGAATCTGAGCAGGAGTCTGGTTTAAAATATCGGTAAACACCAGTGGCGGATGGCCCATAGGGGGCGCTGCCCCCCCTACATGTGGAGGGGAAAAGTCATAATATATATATTTTAAAAGTATTTACTTAATAGTATGTGAATGCATGTAATATGAATTATTAATACAACACTTCCACCAATTGACTCTCAATTAACAGTACATTTCCACCCATAGAACGTATCGTTTCTCTTCTGGGGCGCTAACCCCAAGCGCCCCTGAAGTGCAGCGAAATAACCAATTGAATAATGTTGCTAGGGAAGATTAATAAATATTTGGCCAATCAGCATCGCCGAAATTAATGGCTTTGGGGCTCCTGGAGCTGTTACAGTGATACAGGTGATGTAGCTAGTGGTCAGTCAGGCTGTGACGTAGAGATGATGAAGAGCAGCTTTCACATAATTCAGTGAGATCTTTACTGAGATCTTTACCCTTTCGTGAGAAGGACAATGGTGAAAAAAATCCATGTAAAAGAGCTGGGACCTGATAAGCCCAAAATAAATTTGACGCAGCCAACCAATGAAAAAAGCTAAGTCCTACAGCCGGCCCTTTAGCAGGAGCTGGTTTCAGCGTAAGTCCTGCTGACAGCCTCTGGGACAGCAAATGCACTTTTTTGTTTTCCCTGCATCCTTTTTAAAAGTGACCGGAGTGATTTGATGTTGACACAGTCTGGACAGACTTAGAACACCTCTTTGAACCATTAAGAAACATGAAATATCACAAGTTTATATGGAAAACCGTGTTAAGCTAACTGTGTTAAGCTAACCGTGTTAAGCTAACCGTGTTAAGCTAACCATGTGTGTGCCTATATTGTATGTTTGGTGAAAAATAGTGAAACTGAGTGTTGTATTTCATACTGTTCCTTTCCAAAATAAGACATAATATAGCTTCAAATGGTTAACTGTATATGTAAAATGCTGATTCTGATAAGGGAATTAAATCATTATTGTAGAATTGTAGTAATTTTCCGACTTTTAACTTGAATGCATGTACTGGGTTAGGCAGGGAAATCTATTGGCACACCAGCCCCACCAAGGTTTTTTTCACCAGCCGCTTCTGGTAACACCTCCCAGAAGAAGTGGGCGGATTGCCTGTGTCTCATTTGCATTTAAAGAGACAGGCACTCCAAAGCGAGCGCTCTGAACGGGGCTGTTTTGGCAGGGGGACTGAACTGCTATTGGGCTTCATCCTTATGGGATTCTGACCAAAGCTTGTCACAGACATTACATTAGGACACCAGGGAACTAGCTTAACTTGTTAAAATAGGGTATAATATGACTCCATTAATGTTAAGTTAATGTGTGGCTGAAGTGGAGCTGGTAGCAGCTGCACAAGCAAATCCATGTTTGCGTGTTAGGGCGTGTTTTAGGCCACACCTCAACAACAGGTTTTGAATCTGAGAGCTAGATGCCATATCCGATCAGGAGTCACATGATTCAACAGCCAACTTCCTCAGCACTGTTTTTATCAGTCCCATGTTGGAAGCCCTGACAGCCTTTTTTTTTTAAAAAGCAGGCCATTCCAACTTTTGTTTTCATCAATTTTGGGAGGAAAGTGGAAAAACTTTTTCTGCAAACAGGTCCGGTTTCTAAGGGTTATTTTCTAGTTCACCTGGAAATGCTTAAAGAGTTCAGTCATGGCAACGCTGAGAGAGTTTTTTTCAGAGTTTTGGCCTCATCCCCTTCTACATTTTGTTAACTGTTTCTATTCAGTCATTTGTGTCCTGGCTGGTTTTTGGAGCTCTGTAAACAAACCAGGGACTAACTGGTGCATCCATTAACATGCACTGTCCCTGTCAAGTAAAGGAATGAGGACAAATTATAGTAATGTGAAACATTAACAGAATGTGAGTGAGAAGGAACAACCGAGACACAGCAGCTGAGGACAACAACCAGGCTAAAGAGGGTTGAACTTCAAAATAAAACACTCAAAACCCAATAGAACTAAAATACAGAAAAGACAAAAAACAGTTTAAACTCAACACAAAAAAATTAAATTAAATAAAGAATAAATAAATAAACTCAACACAGGAACAGAAAAATAACCAAAATCCACAGAAGATCAGCTTTTAGTTTGAAGCCTAACACAGACCTGGCAACAGTCATCTGGGCTTCTGGTAATAGTAAGGAACTAATTCTGTAAAATAATGATTCTGAATAACTGAAATCATTCAGTGTGTGAAAGCCTTTAAGTCCTCAGACGGTACTCACTGTGCCATGCTGTTCCCCTCTGAGGACGGAGCTGCTGCTTCAGGTCTGTGGGCACAAAAACACCTCAGATTCTGACAGTATTTGCTCAATATTTCTGACTGTTTTGGTTCTCTGAAGTTATTCAAGATTAAACTGAGCTACAGCTTTTTCCTGAGCAACACGAAGACCTAAAGATCAACCTGATTTAGTTCTTGCTCCCTGATGTGTTTTCTTATAAAATACGAAGCTGTAATACTAAAAGTTGAAGTCCTTCTTACCTTTGCTTCTACCTGTCGTGTCTGTGGAGGTAACTGAGCTCAGCCTTTTATACAGGCTCCTTTCAGGGATCACATGACTTCTCGGAAACTCTCCTCGTTACAGAAATGGGCTGGACCAAGAGGAAGTTTTTTTCCAACTGATAAAAACTTTCGATTCAAAGACAAGAGACTGAAATTGAAATTGCAAAAAAAGGACAGAAAAGAGGTTTTCTGTTGGTACCTTTGTAGGAATAATGTTTTGTAAAGGTCGTGTGGAGGAAGTTGCAGCCATGGCTTTCTGTGCTATGCTACTCTTATATTGTTTATTTTGTATTTTGTCCCAGATAGAACCCACAGAAATAATCCAAACGGGTAGGGATTTTAAAGTCCCCATCCTCTGTATCCTGCTGGAACACCTTTGAGCAGAATCTGGATAAAACTGGATAAAAGTTTTCTCTCTTTCATAAAGTAAAGTGGAAGACGTTTCCAGTGAATAAGTCAAAGATTTTATCCAACAAAACTCTCACTTCATCCAGAATCATGTGCCCAATAATTCAGTTGAGTGTACCGTCCACAGACTTTTTGGACATGGAAGCTCTGACCTCTGAGGAGAAGACTTCAAGGACATTAAAGTTAATCTTTGATTGCTGTGCAATAAATCAAAATTATTATCCAGTTTTCTGTTTCAGGTTTATCTGACTGTGTGCAACGGGGTTTGTAACACTAACTAGTCCAAAACGTTTCAGATTGTCTACATATGGTGTTAAAGGCTGAAGCACCTCTGATCCGGTTCTTTGATAGCTGATGTATTCTAAACACACTTTAATGCAGGTTCAGACTCCGAGTTGGAGCCTGATGTGAGAAAACAATTGTTAGAGTTGTAATAAGGAAGCAAAGCAGCTTTATTTGTGGGTTATGTGTCCTGTTTGTCACGTCTCAGCTCCTTTCTGAGCAGCATTTTGCCCCAGTAAGCACAAAGGATGCTTTCATAATTAGTAATGATACGCAGTAACAGTGGCGGCTGGTGAAAGAAATCTTGGTGGGGCTGGTGTGCCAATAGATTTCCCTGCCTAACCCAGTACATGCATTCAAGTTAAAAGTCGTAAAATTAGTACAATTCCACAATAAGCATTTAATTCCCTTATCAGAATCAACAGTTTACATATACAGTTAACAATTTAAAGCTATATTATGTCTTATTTTGGAAAGGAACAGTATGAAATTCAACACTCAGTTTCACTGTTTGTCACCAAACACACAAAGTAGGCACACGGGTGGTTAGCTCAACACAGTTTTCCATATGAACTCGTGATCTTTCATGTTTCTTAGTTGTTCAGAGAGGTGTTTTAAGTCTGTCTGTCCAGACTGCGTCCACGTCAAATCACTCCGGTCACTTTTAAAAGGATGCGGGAAAAACATAAAAGTGCATTGGCCGTCCCACAGGCTGTCAGCAGGACTTACGCTGAAACCAGCTCCTGCTAAAGGCCGGCTGTAGGACTTCGCTGTTTGTTTCTGTCTGTTTTCTGTCTGTTTTCTGACCAGCTCAGTGCCCCGGGAGCCATGGCGTGCCCGCAGGATGGCGCAGCGGCCATCCTGCGGGCATCTTGCTTTTGTTTTAGTTTTGCTTTTGTTTTAGAGGCTTGGGAGAAGTCTGCATCGATTACAGATTCATTCGATCATTTTTTTGGGTTTATCTTCAATTCTAACACTCTTACTATCTTATTTATTTTATTTTGAATAGTTTTTTAACACACACACACTGAAACAAACACGCACACGTTTACTGTTTTATTTTAAATTCTTAATACACACACACTGTTTTATTTATTTTACCTTTAGAATTCAGTGCTTCGTGTAATTTTTCACTGGAAAATAACAGCTCAAAGTAAAACTTTTTATAACCTGATAGATTTTTCCTAGTTTATGCAGAACATTATTACCAATATTTCAGAATCGATAGAAGCTCATATATATTCACTGTCCTTATATTTTTTCAAGAACCAAATATTTATTTGACAACAATGAAAACACAATGCATTAGATTATTTTTAACCCCTAGCATTAATAATCCTCTGTGAAATAAATGAAAAGTTTGGGACACACCTCCTTTCCACATATCAACACAAAACAGTCTGTTACAATTGTGTTAGCTTAGCATAATGAATTGAAGTGAATGGAAACATTAGCCCACTCTGTCCCACAGTAACAAACTACAGAAACCCCAAGCTGTCCCGTTTCCAGGTATGTCTGAAATAAACATCATCATATGAGGACTATTTCATAGGAGTCATTTTAGGGGAAATCACAGCTTTTGTAAGGAATATAATGACACCGTGTGATATCTAGCCTCCGTTTGAGTTCTGTGACAGTCATTGTAAGCTAATCTAACTACACCATATCCATTATTTCTTCAGGGTTGGCCTATAGGGAGAGGAAGAGAGAAAGATGAGACTGAATGTCCTGTTGTAGTGAGCTGCAGCCCAGCGGGCCACAGTCTGACTGAGCTCGTTAGCCTGAAATGAGGAACACCTGTCTCCACTTAGTCCCTGAGGACATAAAGCAGAAAGTGTTTCAGAGCTGTGGAGGATCTACTGTTCTGTCTCAGAAGGAAACAAGTTTACTGCCCACCACAGGACAAAGCTCCAGGTCAACTTGATCAGGTTTTTTCTCTTAACCAGCTACTTGGGATCCCCCCAGTAGGTCACACAAAAGTAGCGTTCATGCAAGAACAATAGTGATTAGGGCTCCTTACAACACACAATGTCTTTGTAAACAGATTCCCCCATAGTGTCCCTCCCTTTATCTTCCCCGCCTGTGCTTTTCCCACTGTGTGTTCCCTTCCTGCATCATAAAGCAGTCCGTTAGTTAGTGTCAAAAGCAGTTGATTTTCAAAATTGGAGTCATTTAGTCTTGCTCTTCTTGGGCTACAGACTAATCCTGCGATAATCCTGTGAAGGACGGCTTCACAGAAGTAAGGGAACAGCGTGCTTTGGTCTTGTTCCACGTGCTGCTGATCCAGGAGCCTCCTGTGTGTGTCCAGCATGTCCCTGTGTGACACTCTGAGGACTCTCTGGCAGTCTGGGACAGTCGCATGAGCAGGCATAGAATTATTAGATGTCACAGAAAAAATAAATAAATAAGGAAATAATCCGGTAATAATCAAATCAAAATACAAAAACATATAAATACTCATTTAAATTCACAAAACTCAGCATTATATGGAATAAATCCAAAGAAAAACACATCAGGCTCCACATACATGAAGAAAAAACAGACAACTGTTTGTTTTGTGAGTCCAATCCCCCCAAAAATCTGATCACATTAGTGATAATTGTGGAAATGTGGCAGGTTTATACAAATAAACAGAGAATATTCCAATAAAACACCAGTAGATACAAGTGTCTCTTTTCTGAATCCCTCTGTGTGACTTTACAGTAAACAATCAGATGAATGACTAACTGTTTTTCACTCCAAACTGGGATAAATGTGGCAGTATAGCTCCACCCTGTGGTCGCAGAGGGAATAGCAGGTCTGATAAATCCAGATTACTGATTATTCCAAAATGAAAATGAGCTCCTTAATATTTAAAAATGAAGTGAAAATTTGTGCTGATGTGCTGAAACCAGTCCAATAAAAGCTGGAACTCAGAGCTGTGGATCATTTTAGACTTCCTCCTTTAGAAAGCAGTCACTTTGAGCTGGAAGACGACTTATTCATTATTATTTAACATCTGATGAACAAAAAATGAGACTGACTGCCGTTCGAGTGTTTAGGAAAATCAGAGAAAAATATCATTAAAACAGTAATTTAGGGCAAAGTGAGTTTGTTTTCTCTGTTTGGGACCAGCCTTTTTATTTTGAGCTGTGATCAAATTAAGTTAAAAGGTGAATTTTTCAGACCAAGACAGTCTAAAAAAAGCCAAAAAGGGAGTAAAAAAAGACATAAAACAGAATAGAAATGACAGAAATTAGAGCCTGAATTTGTTTGACACTTCCCAGTTGAACTCTTAGTTTAGTCTTCAAATGGTCTTGAGCTGTTTCTTCAAATACAGCTGCTCCGGACCTTTGACCTTTTTAAAAATGTATTTTTCTATCCTTTTTTTTTAAAACTTTGTCCTGTTCAGCATTATGGCAGCAGAACTGAAATCTGAGTACCGTGCTATGCTGAACACGTTTGCTTTACTGGTAAAAAGACCCTCCTTGATTCCCCAAAACTGCTTTATTTACTTATTTTTGTTACAAAACTTTACATGTATCCAATAATACTGAACCTGACAGAGGGACAGGGAGGAAAGAAGAGCAAAGGAAAGCAAACCCGAAAAGGACAAAGATCCTTTAGGCGGAGAGAGAAAGAATTTAAAGAAAGATAACAAAACCAGACAACCAAAGAAACATTTTCTTGTGGGCAATCCGGATGGAGAACCTGTAGGAGCTCCTGCAAAAAGACACAGGAAGACAAAAGAACAAACAACCAAAGCCAGCGGCAGCACCAACACTGGCAGCAGAGACTGCTGAAGAACTGCTAGATATCAACTCATATTAGTTATTAGCTAGTTTTTACTAATGTTATTGTTGATAGTTATTAGTTATGACTAGAGATGTCCAAATGAAGCTTTGTGGAGCACTGCAGCTTGGATGGAAAAGGCTTCAGTGCTGGAAGCTCTTCAACACTCATCTCTGGCGCCACCTGCTGGTCAACAGTCTGAACAGCATCTTAATACATTGCTTCATTATTTTTGTACACAGCGTGGAGTTGACAGCTGCTTTAACCTCTGAAGACCCTGCTACACACACCTGGACATTATATTTAAGCACCGTGAGTTTTTTTTAATAAAGCCTCCTTGAGCTATATTCATTTAATGTGTTTTTGTTATAATCATAACACACATTTTTTATCCTCATCCCAAACAGGAGGTGGACCAAAACTATCATGGTTAATATCCTGAGACAGTTGTGTCTGATATGTGTTGTTGTTGTGAAACTTTGAACGTGTCTTTCTTGGGGTGAAAAGATAACTATATTTTATCAATAATTGTCCTGCCTCCGTCTAGCTCCAGTGGTGAAATCAGCTTTTTAAGGCTAACCTGGGTCTGGTTTTTGATCTGGTCATTATAGAATGGGCTTATTTCATATAGGTGTCTTTGAGATCCTGTTATCTCCCCGTACATAGCATACAATAAAGATTCTCTGCACTGAAACAGTGGGTCATTTCTTGCAAGATTCTTGCTCTGAGACTGAACAACTCAACAATGTCCGTAGCGTGGAAGTTGAGAAGAAATATTCCAAACTACTTTTAAAGCTGCTAACACATGAACTTGTTGATTATTTCTTAAATTCCTTACATTTTATCACATGATTGAAAACCGAGACATGTGCCATACTAATGAATGTGTCCCAATCACTCCTCCATTGTTCTGAAATCACTAATCAGAGTATAATAGAGACACATTCCAAACCATGAGCAGTTGCTAGTGAAGTACATTCAAATATCAAACCCAATTTAAATGTCACTAAGGAGTGTGAACTGGACAGGCTGTTTGCAGACAGAAACACATTCTTTCCCCAACTGGACAGCAAAAGGCAGTTAGCTGCAAAAAAATATTTCCGATGAGAAGTAAGTTAGACATCCACATTCCAGGTAAACGTTCACCTGTGCACAGGTAGCTCTGCAGACAGCCAGAGGGGGGCATTTGCATCTATCCATGGGCTTTGATCAAAACAAGTAAAATGCCACATTAGGGTTTGAATGTCACACACAGTTGACATTTTTGGGTGAGACCGGGGTGAAAAAAGATTAAGAGTGCCCACTTCAGATGACAGAAAAATATTCCTCAGTTCAATTAATACTTTTGGGTAAAAAAGTAAAAATGGTAAACTCATTTTGGAGCATTTTTGTCCAAAAAGGGGGGATTTTTTTTTGCATCCTAATCTAAGTCTGCTTTATTGAATCAGAGAATTATCTGTTGTACATGTAACTCCAGATGGGTGGTATCTTCATTATTGTGAATTTAAAATTATCTGCAGGAAAGTAACCGAGTGGACTTTAGTTTCTGGAAATTTCAAATAAATGTTTTTTATTATTAAAGACATAAACATATTTGAGTACAATGCAAATTGGATTGAGTATTGGAGTTCTCCTTAAATGTATATCTTTCCACCAGTTTTCCTAGCACTGCCTTTAGCAGCCTCTTAACTCCAGACACAACAGAACTGAAATTTCATGGGAAATTCTCTGTGAGCTTCAGCAGGACTGCAAAGGATTGGACCAAAGCCTGAACAGGGACTTGAACCCTGGACCCTCAGATTAAAAGTCTGATGCTCTACCATCTGAGCTACACAGGCCTGCTGAGATGATCAATCCTGTGGGGATGTACGTTGGATAGAACAAAAAACCTCCTAATGAGAGTGTCAGAGTAAAATGTGATTATTTCACCAATTAATAGCATCTTCTCTCTGATTTCATGGTTTTCTCTGTGCAGAATGTCCTTGTCATGGCCAGTATCTCTGCATGTGTGTTTCAGGCCAGCAGTGTAGGTGTACTTCACTGACAGCTGGATAAATGAGACATAACATTGACCAGGTCCAAATCCAGTCATGAACCAGTTGGTGTGACTTTCTGTTACCTGTGTGAAACACTCAGCTGTTAGGAAAGTTGTTGGGGACTCAGACTGGGAACCCTCTTGCTGTGAGGCGACACTTCTGACCACCACACCGTCGTTCCACCATTATTTTGTATTTTTTTTAATGAAAAACTTAAAAGAAAGTATCCTTGAAGTTCTGGGACACAAATAATTGTTTAGAGAGCAACAGACTGTTCTAGAGCTAAAGCACAAGAGTTAACTGTGTGAAGAACAAGAACTCATATGAAGACGTCAGGTACTGCTGGGATTTGAACCCAGGATCTCCTGTTTACTAGACAGACGCTTTGACCAGCTAAGCTACAGCACCTTGCATACAGGCTTCTTCACTTCCTTTTAAGATTTTAGATTTGCATTTGCTCCTGTTTCTGAAAGAAACGCTGATTTCTTTTTTCACGATTCCACCAATGACTCTCCAGTGGACATAATGAACAAAGATACAGAAGGATATCTAATGCTAACATGCAGGAGAAGGCAGGACTTTGAAACGGTTCAACTTTACTTGATACATCATTGATCCCAAAGGAAATTGTTTGTTGGATTTTAACCAGAGTGCAGAGAGCAAAGAATTTGTGATGTCAGCCTGTAGCTCCTGAAAGTGAGTGAAGCTGCTCTGACCCTCTGTGAATGACATTTTACAACCATACCTCTCCCCATTGGCTACTGGGATAGGTTCCAGTTCCCACAAAATAGCAAGTATACACGATTTATTTCTGCTCCCCATAAGGGAGCCAGCTTCCAACTGGAGCTTTGTCATGCTGTTGTCTCTGGGCTTTTCATTATATGGATTTGTGGGGAAAAGTAGACCTTACACAATGTAAAGAAACGCAGTGGTCTTAGTCAGTAGCGTGTTGAGGTCAGAAATAGCAGTCAATCTTTCCTATGTCTCTGGAAAATTAATAAGATTGAGCATTTTCTGTCAGTGACAGAACTTTTTAAGAAAAAACAGGTAGCAATCACAAGTTGATATAAGGTTAGATTCATTGGCCGGGAATCGAACCCAGATGAGTTGCTTGGGAAGTCTGTATACTTGGAAATCTGTGTTCTCTGCAGGCTCAGGTTAGAATCCAAAAAACCATTTTGTTTTGGATACAAAACCACATTGGCCCCTCACTGTTGGTGGAAGTTTTATTGGTATCCTATTAAACTTTATTTTGGGCCAAGTGGAAATTACAAGTAATGTTGACTAATCTTTTTGAAACAGACCTCAGTAGCTTTCTCAACTTCATCAGATGGATACTCTTTTTAATTCTCTTCAGATAATTAAACATTTGAAGCATTTTTTTGTCATGTTTATACAGTGTATTTCCTATTATTATTGTATTTGTCATAAGGGCTCGTCCGGGATTTGAACCCGGGACCTCTCGCACCCTAAGCGAGAATCATACTCCTAGACCAACGAGCCACTTTCTTCACTCCACCGAAATTCACCACAGAAGGGAGTCTGCAGAAGCCTGACAGGGAGAAATGATGCCAGCTGCTCAACACAAGCAGAAGAAGAGCCTCATCACCATGTCAGTGACTGTTTATCATCAGCAACAGCACTTTATGCTGGACACAGAGATCCTTTCTACTGTGAGAGACAAGGTTGACAGTTTAGTTGATTCAAATCCTTACATAAAGGAAGATAATCAAGTCAAACCAGAGAGCTGATTGGGAAGGGGGGATTGGATTTGACCTAAATGTTAAAGTTGCTGCATTAAAAAAGCTGAATGAGCTCTGTCCCACTGGTGTGTATTTAGTGTGCCTATAGGCCCTGCTCTCTCTCCAACAGGACCCCATTTACTCAGTGATAGGGTAATAGATACACTAGATTAAGGCCTTTCACTGGCCCAGAGAGAGACGCTGCTTCATTTCTTTGCTGGGGGGTAAGTTAAATTCAGCCCGGCTCTCTGCCACGTTGGGCTTAAAATATCACAAATGTTGGTTAAAATATCACCTTAATTTTCATACATATCTTTAATATAATTGATTCAAAGCCGTTTAATTATATTGCTGTGACATTTTCCTTCCTTAGCGTGACATAACCTGTAGCCACCGTGCTAGAACAACCGCGAGCTAGCTGTAGTTAGCACGGCTCGAGCCATTTTGGTTTAATTTAATCCAATAAAGGTCTTGGTGTGGTATACGAAACAACGACTTTAGTTAGCAACTTTTAGAACATAGTTTTTAAAATTGATGCCCTTTCACCATGAGATATTTAGGTGCAGACACACGTATATACGTAGACTCCGCCATCTTGGATGTGGCAGAACTGCCCGTAAATCGCCTTTCTACAACGAGCTTTAAGTTAATGCATCTTATTCACCCATTCACACACACACTAATATATCTGGGAAGCAAATAGGCACCAAAAAAACTTAAGTAACTTTTAAAGTGATGCTTATAAATGTTTACTCCTGATATTTAGGATATAAGGAAACACCAAACCAGCGTCTGTACTTTTAATGCTCACCACCACGGTCCGGTGAACCCGGACCGTGGTGGTGAGAGCACCAAATCATAGCCATTACACCATCAGGGAGATGGGGTGAAGTGGATTATCTTACACTTTGTGGATATTGGATTGGTTGTAACACTTTTTTCTTCAGCAGCTCTAAGTTATAGAAGGTTTTGAGTGTTCAGGAGAGTCCAGACAGAGTCTTTTGTGTCCCTGATGGAGGATTTTAATGCATGTAATGTGTCTATGGTTGATGTTCTGACTGAGTAGAGTAGGACAGGTAAAGGGGTTCTCCCACATCATGTCTTCCCAGAGAGAAATGGAAAGAAGGAACCAGCTCAGCTAAGTGATAAGGGTTGTTGTGGCCGAGTGTTTAAAGCAGTGCAGTTTGTGAAAGGGGATCTCTAGTCTCAACATGATTCACTGTCAAAGCAGTCCACTGAAACATTTTAGCCAAAGCCAGCTGTTGGATGGTGAGAGCTAATCAGAGGCTCAACCAAGGAAAATGAGGTACATCTGTTGTATCTACATCATCTACCATGCAGGAAGCTGAAGCAGAGAATAGTGGGAGCAACACTAAGGAGGACAGCAAGGAAGGTGGTACTTTCTAAAACAAAGCTACATAACGAATGCAAAACCGTCTTGCCTCATGAAAGGAGTGATTATCATTTCATTCATTGTTTCATAGTTTAGTGATCCTCCACGTTGTGGAATGAGTTTTTGCTTTTAGACAAGATCCACCAGGTTTCAGAAGGAAAAGCTGACTACTGGAAAATGTAAGGATGAACACATGGACAGTTCACACTTCTGCTTGATGGTAAAGGCCATTATAAGCACACTGTTTCTAATGGTGATGCTGACAGATGAAAGACAAATACAATCAAGAAGATAGATAGAAAGCTTTCTTCATACACAAAGGGAAATTTGGTGAAAATAGCCATGGAAGTGGTGGGATTCAAACCCACGCCTCCGAAGAGACTGGAGCCTTAATCCAGTGCCTTGGACCGCTCGGCCACACTACCCTATAACATGTTAAAATCTTCTGGATTTTTGGAAAGTAGAACAGTTTGCAGCATTCTCAAGAAATATGATTGACAAAGATACCACTGTGACAGAAAGGACACGTTTATTGCCGTCTGGAAAACACTTGGGAGCCTACTCAGTGAATGACTCCTATTAGATCCCAGAAGCTTACTCAAACATTAACAAGGTGCTTAATCTGTCTCTTACGCCTCCTTAAGGCGATGGACTAGAAAACCGTTGTGGTTTCCCCGCGCAGGTTTGAACCCTGCCAACAATGAATTTTCTGAAAACAGTTTTAATCACATGTAAGGACATATGGATATGTCCTGCTTGGCCAATACTTGTAGTAGGATAAGCTCACATAGTAAAAGCAGCTACACGAAAAGATTCAAGCTCTACACAAAAAGAATTGAAGCTCAGTTGATATTTCACGAGACCCATCTCTAGACACGAAGACTAATGTTAAGTGAAACAAAGACATATAGAGCAGGCTTTCAGCATGACCTGGATGCCTGCTGTGGAACACATGAAATGTCCTACACCAAGCTGCCAGAGCCAGTGTGTAAAGACTGTTTGCTTGTTAGAAAGAGGGGAATTAAAATCATAATGGAGATACTGGAAATGGAGGCAGGGAAATCACCACTCCACAAACAATGTGTGAATGAACATCATGGAATAGTTTTGGTCTTTGGAGTCTGTTCTTTTCTTTTGCTTATAAAAGTACAAGATCAAATGGAAAATGTTTATTGTGAGAATACCTTTGAAGGCGTTTATAACGATGTTGAAATATGTGTAGACAGGACCAACTGAGACGAGGTGGCCGTACCCGCCAGTTACTGGACGGCCTCTGAGGTCCTAACACATAACAAAAGGTCCGAACAAGGTCCGAACAAGTCCGAACCAACTTCAAACAAAGTCCGAACGAGGTCCGAACGAGGTCCGAACACACTCCTAACAGATCAAGGAGCTTTCAGACGAGGACCAATCACCGATCTCCACGGTCACGTGACGTGAGGGGCGGGCTTATTTTAAAGTAACGGCAACAATTTTTTCTAGCGCGTCAACTAGAGAACGACAAAAAAGGTACAGAAACTTGATTAATACTCATAGAAACTCTATCGTATAAAATAAACCAATAAACGATTCAATATTTCGTCCTGTCAGCATGATAGTTAACTTTTATTTAAACGTTCTTACGTGCTAGCGCTGTGTGACTGTGGTGGCCGTATACGTAATACACGTAATATGACAGAATCGCGCTAATAATAAATGATTAATTATTAGTTTATTTGCCATATAAACTTTGCTGACTCTTTGTCTGTCTGTATACATACATAGCTTAGCTCCACGTTGACCTGTTTTATATTTAATGTTTGCAGATGACTAAGACAGGTAAGCCAGACAGCTACTGGAGGGACATCTGTTTTAAATATGCCCAGGGCCAATTCCAGTTCTCAACTGGCAAACGGCCAGGGGCCAAGAAATGGAAGAAGGCCTTGGAGAGAATCGATGCTTGCCCCTTGCAGAA
>CAJRST010005102.1:0-11473 GCA_907169785.1 Menidia menidia | reverse complement strand
GCTGCACCAGAGCAGCCGCTCCACCAGAGCAGCTCCACCAGAGCAGCCGCTGCACCAGAGCAGCAGCTCTGAGCAGCAGCTCCGCCAGAGCAGCAGCAGCTCCACCAGAGCAGCAGCTCTGAGCAGCAGCTCCACCAGAGCACCCGGGGCTCTGAAGGCTCCTGATCCTCTGTCTGAACAGCTGGCTCCAGTTCAGCCTCTAAGGTCCAGCTAAAGCGTTTCCCTCTGGCTCCTGTGTGGAGCCGACTGGACCGCTTAAGCCGGGCCTCCTGTCTGTCCCTGGAAAAGCTCCTCCATGTACACAGCTGGAGGGAGCGAGAGGCTCCGGGTGTGTTCTGCTCCGTCTCTGAGCCATAACGCTGTTTTCTTCCAGGTGGAGGAAGGGTCGGCTAAGCCTGGCAGAGATTTCACTCACAGCACTGCGGGGCTGATCCAGTTCGACCCAGGTGGGACTCTGCCCTCTGCCGGGGTGTCAACAGGCCTACAGGTGCAGACGCTCTTCCAGCTGACTGCTCAGACTCTTTTGTCCTGTTGGGTCAGGTGTGAATGTCAAAATCTGGAACGTTTACCCCACCGATGACGGCCTGGAGGAGAACCACGAGACCTTCACGGTCACCCTGAAAAGCCCTCAAAACGCCATCCTGGGACAGCGGACGTCAGCCACTGTGGAGATCATGGACCCCAGACGAGGTGTCTCCTGAGCAGAGCTGATCTGTGGCTGGATCACACTCCAGAAACCTTTGATTTTCTGACGAGTCCTGTCAGGTTCAGCTTCTGTGGCTCAGAAACCCGACTCTGCTTTGTCTCCGTCTGTCAGGGAGGTGTGACCCAGAGGCAGAGCGGCCACCTCCTCCCTCCGCCGCCCCCCCCCAGCCCCCCCAGCCTGAAGAAGACCCCGTCACCGACATCGAGGCTGAGCTGCTGTGGGAGAACCCGCCTCATCCCCCCAGAGGAGACGTCCCAAACCGCCAGCCCAACATGGACTATGAGGACGTGGAGCCACAGGACCAGGCGGAGCCACAGGACCAGGCGGAGCCACAGGACCAGGCGGAGCCACAGGACCAGGCGGCGCCCGGCAGCGCCCACGCCCACGGGCACGCCCACGGGCACGCCCACGGGCACGCCCACGGGCACGGTGGGCGTCTGCCAGATGCCGGCGCTGGCAGCAGAGGGCAAAAGGTGAAGATGCCACTGCTGACCGAACACTTTCGTATTAAAGCTCTAGCAGAAACCAATCAGGATGCAGCTTCTGAGTGAGGAACCGAGTTTAGTCACAAACTCTGGTTTGTGCCCTAAGAAGGCTCTGTAGAACCCATGCAGAAGTCCAAAGTCAGTTTGTTCTCTGAGGAGAACCTCCTCTGAGGGCGTCTGGTGGCTGCTTCCACCACAGCAAAGGGGGGGGGGGGGGCAATAGAGAGAGGGGGACTGTCAGCTTTGGGTAGAGCAGGTTTAGCCCCTTCTTTGAGTTTGTTGAGAGGAGGGTGGTGGGTCCAGCTCATTCCAGAGCTCAGTTTGTGACTCTGTGCAGGTCCTGCTGCCAGCAGGGAGACGGGCCCAGGACCAAGTCTGGACGGTAAGTCTGTCCACAGGTGGACTGCAGCCAGAGGAGGAGCTGAGTTAAGGCCTGCTCCTCCTGCTGCCCCTCAGTTCCACAGCCTGACTGCTCTCCGGCTGGAGGAGCTGCAGCCGGGGGCCACAGGGGGGAGCCGGCTCCCGGAGGAGCAGCCAGCTGGAGATGCCCACCAGGTGGATGGTCCAGCAGCCCCAAAGCAGCCGGAGCTCCAGCAGCACAAGGTGCTCCCTCTGGACCCAGACGCTGCGTCTCACAGGCCCTAGGCCGTCCCTCTGATGGGGGTCGTTTCTAGCCCTCAGTGTTTGTGTCCTCAGGCGGGCCGGTCGGCCAGCGGCTCCTGTCCGGACGGCTGGACTCTCCACAGGAGAAGCTGCTACATGGTCAGCTCGTCCGTGGCCAGCTGGGCCAGCGCCGACAGAACCTGCTCTGTGCTGTACGGAAGCCTTTTCATTTGATCTCCTCAGCGTTCAGCTCAGGTTTCCCCAAACTCTCCGAAAGCATTGACACGGTGGGCATTCAGGCATGTCCGTGAGTAAAGAGGAGGTCCAGGAAAGAGGAAAGTTTCTGTGGGGGACCCTGCAGGCCCTCAGCCTGACTCTGTGAACAGACCCCACCGGGCTGGTCCGAGGTTTGTCAGGAATGGAACTCCAGGCAGGACTAAGGTGCAGAGATCTTTGGCAAAAAACTTTAATTTAACCAAGAGCGCACTCGCAAAGAGTGGAAGACAAGGAAAAGTACAAAAACGAGGCAGACAAAGCTATGGACACACTATCAAATAATAATCCCTCAAATGAGGCAGAAAAAAGCTATGGACAAAGTACTAAATAAACTCACTCTGAAAAGAAGATCAAAAGCTACAAAGTAAGACATCAAAATCACTATTACGAGGCACAGGGGAGTGCAAGAGATCTGAAACAAGGGGGTGTACCTTTCAAAATAAAACAGGAAATGACAGGGCAACCATGGAGACAGGACAAAACATTAAATTTCCCCCAGACGTGACCAGTGGGAGTTCAGTGATTTCTGGGTGATGTTGTGGATTTTGGCTCGTGTTCTGTTTGGCCCATATGAGCTCATCCTGTAGTTCTGGCATTTGTGGGATCCCTGTTTGTGTATTGGTAGGTTGTTTTGTTTCCTCGGTTCCCCTCCAGGCAGGTCCTCAGGTCTCCTCACCCAGCCACCACTCAGTAGTCCCCTGTTTAAGCCCCAGGCCAGACGTTGGGCGGTAGTTTTTCCTGTTTGTGTCTCCTGGGGGTCTGCTCTTCAGTCTTTGCTTGGTTTATTTGATGGTACTCCTGGCTCCGTCGTGCCTGTTGTTGAACGAATCCAGTTCACCCTCTACCTTTTGCTTGTGAGTCTGGAGTTTTGGGCCATTCATCCTCCACAAACCGTGACAGCAGGATCTGGCCACCGTGGACTCAGCAGACTCCCTTCAGAACTGGGAGCTATGCTGGGAGCGAGCAGCCCAGCAAACCCAGTAGGGCAGACAGGAGGATGGAGCTGCTCTGGTTTGCTCTGAAAGGTTTCAGACGGACAGAAAATGACCCTTTTCTGCTGCTGTACCAAACACAAAGCAGGCTGCGGCCGAGATTCTGGCCCGGCTGGGTTCTGGGTCTGAAGGTGGGTTGGTGGTGCTAATGTTTGCTCCGTTCTCTGCGTCAGGTTCAACAGCAGCCTGAGCAGCGTGCACTCCCGAAAACACCTGAGCTGGCTGTGGCGGCTCACAGGGAGGAAGCCCTTCTGGATCGGTGGGTCATTAGAGATGTGGTCCTGTGGTCTGACTCACGCCACAGTTCCTGTTTCAGGCACTGACCACCCACAGTCCTGTTTGTGTCCCAGCGTTTTGAGTTTGACTGCTGATATGGATGAATAAAGCTAAAGCTAAAGTTAAGATCTCTGATGGAATGCAAAAGTCACTAAGACCTCCATTAAAAACTAAACTGTGTTTCTTCGCCCTCTGATTTTTGTCTTAATCCCTTATTAGATTCGAGAGAAATAAAGTAGTTCAGTTCTTAAATGTATAATGTCAGGATAAACTAAAACCATCTATTCCTCAGCAGGTGTCTCATTATTGTTGTCTTTATCTTTAGATCCATCTGTTCTCAGTCCTAAACATGAATAGCTGCTTAACTATTAGCCAAACCCACAGATCCTTTTATGGAATGAAGCCCCTTTTTTAGCGTGTTGCTCTCCTCCCTGCAGGTTCGGACAGCTGGACGTGGGGTGCTGGTCACTCTTCCTTCAACCAGAGCGCTCCACCGGCAGGCCAGTCCGATGTGGGTTCAGAGTGCGTTCTGGTTACAAACTCCCAGAGCTGGAGCCCCACCAGCTGCTCGTCTGAGACTCAGCACGCATTCATCTGCTGGCTGCCGGCTCAGACCCACTGAGGCTGCCCACACGCCCGGGAGTCCCACCTAAGACCTCTGTACATGCTTTTTCCAACTTTATAATAAACGTGCTGCACAAACTTGACCACATAATTTTCTGTTGTTAGACGCTGTGTCCTCAAAAATGATATCTAACATAAGGCCAGGGCTAAAAACACATAGAAGACATTTTTAAACTGATTCACGATGACTTTACTGGGAAATCCCTGAGAGACGCATTTCTTTTGAAAGTTGGACCCAGCCAAACGGCACAAAATGTTAAGCTCCAGAGTAGCCGGACCCCCTCGTGGAAACATTCAAGAATCCCTGCAGACCCAATCTCCCTGTATAATTAGTGGTAAACGTTTATCCCAAGTTGCAGTTTGGATTTTCCTGTGAAATGTGAGGAAAACCGCAGCTAGTCCTGGGGATGGCCAGTCCCCCAGTCTGGTTTTGCTCCTGACGAAGGCTGTTCCTGGCTTTGGTTCCGGTGGAGGTTTCTTCCTGGTCTTGGTTCTGTTTGAGGATGGGATCAGAGAGATGTTTCAGACCATTCTGCTGCTTTCTTTAGGGAGGACACATTTAGTAAACTGTATAATGATTGTATAATAACACAAGAAAATGAGAAGATGTAACTTACTATGTTATCATCCGCAATCAGGGATGCTTGATAAAGGATTTCCATATTCACACTGCAGCCCTCAGCTGAGGTCAGACCTCAGGATGAACCCTTCCGGGTCGGAAGTGACCTATGCAGCCCAACGAAGGGACACATCTTTTTTAATGTTGTATAATTAAAAAACTCTAAGTATTCTGGAAAGACATGAACATCATTTGAGTTTGTGCGTTTTAAAACATAAAAAGAGGGTGGCAGCGACTAGCATCCCCGCAAAAACAAAGCGAACAAGGAATAAAAACAAGGCGTACGTACGTCACTTCCGGTGGAAGTAGCTAGGGTGCTAGCAATCTTAGCGTGCCTTTTGTTAGGACCCCGTTGCTTCCTGTTTTTTGTATGCTTTCAGCAACAATGTCTTGTGTCCAGCCTCTGAGAGAGTTCATCAGCCGGCGGCTCGCTGCTGCCGCCACAGAAATCTGCGCGGAGTTAGAAAAAACCCTCATCCGGTACGAGGACCAGATCGATCGCCAGCGCAGACTGCTGGAACTCACCTGGAAACCTCAACTAAACCTTCATACCATCGGTATGTGACAGTATACGCAGAGCCGGGCCCGCATTCTGTCTAAACGGGGTTTGATAACTGTAAAAAGGCCCTTCGTGTTCTGTGGTCGTATGTCCAGTTCATCAAAGTGAGCCGGACTTTCGGACAACTCGAGCCTGTGATTGTTGTGGCTGGTTCACACTGACATTCCTGGAATGTAGCATCTGTCCTCATTCTAAGCTGTTTGTGTCCTGGTGTCCTTTCAGAACTTCTACAGCATTATATCCGTAAGGACGAGGTTTTTGGTGGGTGTGAGCAGGAAAGGATCTCCTTTGTGGAGCAGGAATCTGTTCGGATTAAAGTGGAGCAGGATGACACCTGCAGCAGTCCGGAGAAGGAGCCGCTGGTAGTGAAGGAAGAGGTGGACCCCTTTGTGATTACCCCACTAGAGACGAGTCCACTCGGGGAACGGGACTCTAACAGAACCCACCTGGTGTGTGGGATCCCTCCTCTCGATGAAAGCCAAGACCATGAAGCAAGTGAGCATGACGGCTCAGAACCAACCACAACCGGAGAGCGAGCACTAACACATGACCATCACACAGTCAGAGGGGACAGTTATGGTCTGGATAGTTCTGTCATTTCAGATGATACTTTAGATAATGACACAGGTAAAAAGTCTGTCACGTGTGATGTCTGTGGAAAAGCTTTCACACAAAGGTACAATATGATGACGCATAGACGAATTCACACAGGCGAGAGGCCGTATCCCTGTAAAATATGCAGTAAACGTTTCATAAAACATGATAACTTGTTGGTCCACATGAGAATCCACACAGGTCATAAGCCATATTCTTGCAAAATATGTGGTAAAAGTTTCACTCAGCGTAGCAATTTGACTTTCCACACAAGAGTTCATGCAGGGGAGAAACCTTTTAAATGTAAGATATGTGGAAAGAGTTTCATCTCCAGTGGGCATTTGACTGTTCATATGAGAACCCACACGGGTGAGAGGCCCTATTCCTGTAACATCTGTGGGAAAGGTTTCACTCAGTGTGGGAGTCTGGCGTCGCACAGGAGGTCTCACACAGGGGAGAAGCCGTATCCCTGCAAGATCTGTGGAAAAAGTTTCACCAGAAGGGACGAGCTGGTGATCCACATTAGAATCCACACAGGTGAGAAGCCATATTCTTGTGAAATGTGTGGTAGAAGTTTTGCCAGGAGTTGTCATTTAACTGCCCACATAAGAACCCACTCGGGTGAGAAACCCTACTTCTGTACGACCTGTGGAAAACGCTTTGCGGAGAAACGTACTTTGTCTGCCCACATGAGAATCCACACAGGTGAGAGATCTTATTCCTGTAAAACATGTGGTAAAAATTTCATTGAAAATCGCAATTTGACTGCCCACATGAAAATTCACTCAGGGGACAAGCCCTATTCTTGTCACAGCTGTGGAAAATGTTTTTCCGAAAATCGTAATTTGACAGCACACATGAGAACTCACACGGGCGAGAGGCCATACTGTTGTAGAATATGTGGGAAGAGTTTCACCCAGAGTGGAAAACTGTCCATCCACATAAGAAATCATGCAGGTGAGAAGCCCTATTCTTGTCACATATGTGGGAAATGTTTCTCTGAAAATCGTTATTTGACTTGTCACATCAGGACTCACACAGGCGAGAGGCCATATGCCTGTAAAATATGTGGAAAAAGTTTCACCCAAAGTGGCAAACTGACTATTCACATGAAAAGCCACAGTGGTCAGCCCCCTCCTCCTAGTGAAGACCTGCAAGGTGTTAAAGACTCGACTCATTCAAATGCCTGTTAATGCCCTCAGATGGAAACTGTGTCCTTTCTCTAGATGTGAAATGACTTAATACTGAGATCATTTTCTCATTGTAAAGTTGGATGTTCTGTCTGCTTTTCATACCTGTTGTATTAAAATATTTCCCATTTTAAATGTTTTTGACACCAAGTGGTAGCCTTTTTGGGGACATGGTGGAAAAAAGTTTCAGTTTAATAACACTAAAGTCTGAAATGATCAATCTATGCTCTACTATGTGATATCTATTTAGGAGAGTAAAATAAATTTCACAAATATTATTTGCTTTCATTTATTTAAAATAAGAAACTGATTTTTATTGTTTTTAATCAACTGTCATTGACAATGACCACTCAATCATGGACTTCATTTGGATTTTTATTGTTTTTTTTTTTTAAGATTATACTAAGATAATAAATAAATTATGTAATTTCTCAAACAGGATTTGATGTAATGATTTTTTTTGTTACCAGGCAGATGTTATCATGTCCTATTTTTCGTTTAATGCACCATCAGTTCAGCACTAGCTGAAGTCTTCTTCACCTGTTCATGAATTTAAAAACACAGATGTCCAGAGTCTGTGAAGTCAGATTAAAACATTACATATGGTGACTTTGGTACCTGTTAAAAGGCCAGCAGCTGTTCCACCCTGTAGTCTTCTCCATTTAAAACCCGCCTCTCTGTAGTTTTCTCCATTTAAAACCCACCTCTCTGTAGTTTTCTCCATTTAAAACCCGTCTCTCTGTAGTTTTCTCCATTTAAAAACCACCTCTGTCATTTTCACTCGTTTGAGCCACCGGAAGTGTGCTTTTATTCTGAAAAGTGATAGCGGACGTGACGCTTTCTTCTTTAATTCGGGTCCGCGGAGCCGCCTGTCAGAGAACCGTACGGACCGAACCGACCTCTGTCCAATCCGTGCAGCATGGGGCCTACAGGTGAGTCCTCGCGGGGAGTTTAGTTTGCTGACGGAGCCGGTTCCGCTTAAATCAGCCGCACGTGCGACGGGTTACGTCCGTTAGCTGGAGCTAACGGACACCCAGCATGCTACATGCTAGCACCTGCGCCAGGTGATGTGAGCTCTGCGGGGCGGTGGGGGCTGTGGGGCCGCCGGGGCTGGGCCCCCGACAGGAGGCCGCCGGTGAGCGCCCACACCGGCCCCTCCCGGCAGGGGGGTCCGGTCCCGGCAGGGGGGTCCGGTCCCGGAGCTGGAGCACGCCGGCTAACGGAAAGCCCGGAATCAGTCATTTCCCATTGACCTGCACAAAGCCGGTCAGAGGGTAATGAATCATTTCAATTGGCCTGAATAGAAACTCCATGGAGTCGGTTTATGGAGTCTTTGTGAGTTTTATTCAAACTTAAATAGCAGGTCCAATCGCAGGAGTCCCATCTGAAAACGCCTCAAAGGTTCAGTCAAGCTGAAGCCGACCCGACCCTCTCTAGGGGGGGGGGGGGGTTCCTGGGGTTACCTGCGTCTGTTTTGGGCCTCCAGGTGAGGTGGTGTTCAGCAGCCCGGTGCCGGTCTGCTCTGAGAACCGGCTGCGCTGGGACCTGAGCCCGGAGCAGATCCAGCAGCTCTCAGAGGAGCTCATCTCCAACACCAAGAAGGTGTACGACTGCGTGGGCAGCCTGGAGCTGGACAGCGTGAGCCTGGACAACACCCTGAAGGCGCTGGCTGATGTGGAGGTGGAGTACACAGGTCAGTGCATCCGGACTCCAGGCAGGTGTCGGGAGGCTCCTGAACTGGGTCCAGTCCAGAGAAACGATGTTGTCCTGATGAAAGAAGGCCGCTCACGAGCCGAGTGTGGAGCCGAGGCTTTGGGGGGGATGCTGCAGAGTGTCTTAAAAGATAGAAGTCCTTAACAGGGACTATCACAAGGAGGGTGTTTGCTGCCTGGTGTTGGGTAATAATAATCATTATCTAAACAACATTAAAAGTGCAAAGAGTGGCTGGTTTCCCTCCAGGAGGGCTGGAGGAGAACATGAAATGTTTCAACTTTTGAAAGGAAAAAGGTGAGAGAACAGATTGACAGAAAAAAGCTAAAGTTGAGCCTAGATGTTGGAGCCATCTGGGACTGAGATACCAGTCCAGCAGTGGTTCTTGAAACCCGGCCAGCTTCCTCTGCCCGGCGGGCTGCTTTCCATCACTGTGGATGGACCTGACGGAGTCTGGCACCGTGGCTCTGGACGGGTCAGGTGAGAGCAGCTGGACCTGCTGCGGCTGTGGGGGGGGGGCAGAGCAGCAGCCGGGGGGCTTTCAGAGGGCAGGCTTTCCTCTGTGGACTGCTGGGGATCCGAACTCTGCTGGTTTTCTCTGGATCCCCAAAAGAACATGGTCAGCTGAAGTTAGTGAGCAGCTGCCAGGACAGAGCTCCCTCTGCTGGAGGACTTCAGGACTCTGAGCCCTGCTGCAGTCAGCCTGAAGCTAACCCCGTTAGCTGAAGCTAACCCCGTTAGCTGAAGCCCCCAGAGGTCCCTCAGCGGGTCAGACACCCGCAGCAGCTGGAGGGGGGCAGAGCGGAGGTCCAGCTGAGCTCGGACACTGCCCCGAGGCTCCAGGAGAGCTGCGGTTTTCAGGTCTCTGCTGTTTTCATGAGCCTTGAGCTGCGGCTCCTTTTACAGGGCTCTGATGTTTGTGTCCTTAGCCTCTCCTCGATGTGGATGTTTTTTCTCTTCCCATTTTTAGATGCCAGCATGAAGGGAGAAGTTTTATCTGCTCCTTAAGTCTGTTAAAGGGCATACGGCTTCAGGTGGAGGGAGATGTGTCACTACAGAGATGATGGACACCACACACGTGCTGTCTCATGGTTAGGGTGAGAGTCCTGGAGGTGGAGGCCCAGAGGGCCCGCCCGGCCGCTGCCCCCGTCAGCAGGACGCCAGCCTGGCCCCGTCAGCAGTTTGTGGACAAAGCAGCTGAACAAGCAGCTGCTTTGTCCACAGGCCTGGACACACAAAAAGCCCCAACCTGTTTGTCACATTCTGTCACCTCTGAACATAAAACTAAAGCTTTACACGCTGGAAGCTTTTCAATGGAATTTCCCGCATATCATAAAATAATGAACCAGACGTGGTTACAAAGAGGGGATGGCATGATGTGTGTGTGTGTGTGTGTGTGTGTATATTTCTGTAAATGTGGTAGAATGAGTTTCTGCTTTAGAGTTTGACCTCATCCCTGAATTCTTGTGAGTGGCTAATGGTTTAATTCCCCTCCTGAGCTGTAGAGGCTCTCTGGGGCTCCTGGCTCTGCTGCTTTAGATACGCTCTGTGATTTTTCTGTTCCAGGTTCAGGTTCCATGACAGGAGCCCGTGTTCAGGGCGGGGGGTCAGCTCTCTGGGCGGTGGGGGTCAGCTCTCTGGGCTGTGGGGGGGTCAGCTCTCTGGGCGGTGGGGGTCAGCTCTCTGGGCTGTGGTCTCCTGCAGGCGGCAGCAGATGAACGTTTCTCTGTGTGTCGGTCAGAGGGGGTCTGATCTGACTAACGCATCTGTGTGTGCTGTCCAGTCCAGAGGAACATGCTGGACTTCCCGCAGCACGTCTCTCCCTGTAAGGAGGTGCGGGCGGCCAGCACCGAGGCCGACAAGCGTCTGTCCGAGTTCGACGTGGAGATGAGCATGAGGGAGGACGTCTACCAGCGCATCGTCGCTCTGGAGGTAAGGGGGGCTCTTCTTCCCTCCCCCGTCCCACCTGCTGCTGCCCGCCTCAGCAGAAGCCCCCGGACAGCACGTTCCTCTGTAGGGAGGAGAATGAAGACCCCCCCCCACTGCTGTTTAACATCCCATGATCCAGGTCCAGTCTGGTAGAGCTGAAGCTCCTCAGCCTGGGTGATGTCATCATCTAAGGGTCCAATCAGAGCTGCTGGAATAGGGCTGTAGAACATGAAGCATGAAGCAGTTTAGGGCTCCGGTTACTGCCATCCCCCAGTCCATGCGGACGCTGTAGGTCCTCCCCACCGCATGGAGCCCCTTTAAGAGGGGTCTGAGGGAAACCCCAGAGTGGTGAGGGGTTAAAGCGCCCTCGCCAGCAGATTAAGGAAAAACTGGACCAGAAAACAGTTTAATGGTAAACTGAAACATCCGGGGATGTGTTCTGAAGAGGACCAGAGAGACTATTGAATTCATTCTGGTGCATTGGTTAGGAGGGGGAATCGGAGGCCTGGGGGGGGGGGGCGGGGGGATGCTCTTTGTCCGGCGGCTGCTGCTGGTGTGTGACTGGCTCTCCTCTGCTCCTGCAGAAGAAGATGGACTCTGAGCAGCTCTCTCCGGAGGCGAAGCGCTACATGGAGCGGCTCATCAAACTGGGGAGGAGGAACGGCCTCCACCTGCCCAAAGAGAACCAGGAGGTGGGGCTGCCTCTCACTGGGCTGGAGGCAGACGGCCTCATCTGCAGGGGATAAATGTCTCTGCTGTTACAGGAAATCAAGAACATCAAGAAGAAACTCAGCAACCTGAGCATCGACTTCAGCAAGAACCTGAATGAGGACACCACCAGCCTGTCCTTCTCCCGGGAGGAGCTGGGTGAGCCAGCGCTGAGCTCCAGCTGAAGAGGGGCTCCAGCTGC
>CAJRST010005080.1:0-11510 GCA_907169785.1 Menidia menidia | reverse complement strand
GTCGCTATGGTACAACCTGATTACGTGATCTTTCTTATGGAAAGTATCATAAGAATTAATTAAAAACACGACTAGCACCGTGTTCGACATAAAGCTATTTATTTAAAGGCCAAATGCAGCCAGTAAAACCATCTTTCCATTTCGTTACCTCTTAGCTCAGTTCACACAGATACAGTTGTCAACCCTGATGTATTTTTTGCCCTTCCCGGCACCCGTACACGTATTTTCCAGGTTATCTGCATCAACTAGTATGTGCTCCAAGTATTTTGTTACTGCGGTAACTTCTTTTTCGTCGCTATGGTACAATCTGATTACGTGATCTTTCTTGTGGAAAGTATCGTAAGAATTAATTAAAAACACGACTAGCACCGTGTTCGACGTAAAGCTATTTATTTAAAGCCCAAAAGCAGCCAGTAACATATATTTCCATTTTGTTACCTCTTAGATCAGTTCACACAGATACAGTTGTCAGCCGTGTGTATGTTTTGCCCCTTCACGGCACCCGTACACGTATTTCCCAGGTTATCTGCAATAACAAGCTGCGCCGTTTGTCCGCTGCTGTGCCCTTTAATGTGTTTTTGTTTGTGTTTTCTCCTCCAGACCAGCCGAAAACAGCTCAACCTGCTGACCTGTGGCCGGTTCCAGGCCGCCCAGAGGCGGCTCTACTCCACGGAGCCCAAAGGTCAGCCAAGAGCTGTTTTTTTTGTCCCTAAGAACTTTTCTCCTCCACATTTTTGCTTGGTTTAATTAATCAATTTAGTAAACATATTGGAGAAGGAGTGGCCATTTTTCTGTATGACTTTGCTGAGTTTCACAGTTTTCTTTGAAACAGGTTTTATGAGAATTAAATGCAATTCAACCCCTTCAAATCAAATAATCTTAACATCATCTATATTATTGATTATGCTAATGCATTACATTAATTTGTACCTTTATGAATTATGTCAATTTAATGTCCTCAAATAATTAGGGCAAAACAAGTAGAAAAGACAGAAATACAGCTCTAAGAGCAAGTCTTGTGAGTTAGAATATAATATAAAGGTAATGTCGGAGTTTGCCCAAAGGATAACTTAAAAAAACTGTCTGTGCAAATGAAGACAGTTAAAGTTTGAAGGTGCATATTTACCACTGTGTGTTGTATGTAAGGAAACCCTAGGAGGAGGTTTTTTTGTAACAGATGTGGGATGTTGTGTAAATATCCTACTGGAATAACAACCAGATTGTTTAGAAAGCAGGCTTTCTAAACTGTGCGATTAAACAGACCATTTGAATTTCAATTGGGAAAGGAGGACCACCAGGAGGAGGAAGACCCGGTGGAGGGAAGAGAGGAGGAAAAGACTGGTGGAGTCGAATGCAGAAGGTATGTCATCAACACCTAAAAGAAAAGGGCCTCCGTAATCAAAAGGGGACTCACTGTTGTGGGATCATTTAAATCACAACAACATGCCGCAAAGACGCACACACAGTGTTCCAGTGGCAGGAAAAAAGGAGGTCAAAATGATTGTAATTGGTTAACAATAATTCCTAATTGTTTTTGTAAATACAATGATGAGATCTTCACCAGAACAACAATAAAGACAGAAGTGGTTTAATTTATTAAGAGTGTTTGAGTTAGTAAACAGTTTATAACACAACGGCTTTTAGGAGGATGAAATAGACTTTTATATTTCTTCCCTGTACGCTGAAAGAAAAGAGGATGATGCTAACTTATCTATCTTTTAAATCGCTCTTACATCAGATGCTTGAGCTCTGTGTCATCAGCCCGGATGTGTTGTAACCTCCTGGTAACGTGCGCCCCCGGCTGTTTCTGTGTCGGCCCTCAGGGGGACTTCCCCTGGGACGAGAAGGATTTCCGTTACATGATGCTCACCCTGGCCGGGGTCAGCTCGGCTGTGCTCTACTTCTACTTCCGAGACAACGGCAGAGAGATCAGCTGGAAGGACTTTGTCCACCGCTACCTGGGCAGAGGCTTGGTGAGGAGCAGCAGGACCGACGACACATTGACCGGCTTCTGATACGCAATAGAACGGTTAAAATAATAAACCGTGCTTTGGACTTGACCCACGGCCAAAAACGGGGACTTGTAAACTTAACTCATTGACTGCCAGCCATTTTCAGAACAGAGAGTCCCATACTGCCAGAGTTTTTTGAGCATTTTGACTGGTTTTTCAAGAGCCACAGAATAGTTTGTGCTATGACTATGTAAACACCGAACACACCAAAAGAAAGGAAAAAAAAAAGTGTTTCTACCTTATTCCGTTCTTCCTGGACTTGCGTCTCACCGGCGACATGTTCTCTCACAGCGAACCGTTACCTTTTTCTTATTTGCCTACAGTCTATGCTCAACTCCCATCAAAAGTGGCACTGCCACCTAGAGGGTCAATTTGTTACTACATACTCTGTCTAGAAGCCTGATATTTACGGACAAGCTTTAGCAGATCGTCCCCCAGCCACTCTCGTTGGAAAACATAACAGACGTCTATAGACGTCTTTGGCAGTCAATGAGTTAACGGGAAAAAATGTGACGTTTCTAAACGAATGAACTTTCCAGGTGGAGCGGCTGGAGGTGGTCAACAAGCAGTACGTGAGGGTCATCCTGGTGCCGGGAGGAGACAGTGAAACGGTGAGAGCACCTGTAACCTGTGTGTCTGTGCATGTACCTGTATGCGGTTAGCTTTCTGTTTAAAGGGGACATATTATGCAAAACCAGGTTTTTAATAATTTGATTATGTACATTTGGGACTGTGGAGGGCCTATCAGCAGGCAAAGTGTGAAAAAAAATGACTCGGTCATGTTTTTGTGGGCTGCCTCAGTCTGAATCCAGGAGATAAATCAGGGGGTTTCAGGAGTGGGTAGTTTCTGACGTCATTAGCTCTAGCTCATTATAATATTCCAGCCTTTCACCTGCATGTTGCCCCCCCCCCTCAGCTTACTCCCCTATCTGTGGAGACGTCCTGGTAGCGTGAGCGTTAGCATGGTAGCGTTAGCATGGTAGCGTTAGCATGGTAGCGTTAGCGTGCCGACGTGGGCACACCTCCCTGAAGAAGTGGGTGGGTTGCCTGTGTCTCATTTGCATTTAAAGAGACAGGCACTCCAAAGCGAGCGCTCTGAACGGGGCTGTTTTGGGTTAGGGTTAGGGTTAGGGTTAGGGTTAGGCAGGGGGACTGAACTGCTATTGGGCTTCATCCTTATGGGATTTTGACCAAAGCTTGTCACAGACATTACATTAGGACACCAGGGAACTAGGTTAACTTGTTGAAATAGGGTATAATATGACTCCTTTAAAGATGTGATGTTGCCGCGTCCTCAGAGCTACGCCTGGTTCAACATCGGCAGCGTCGACACGTTCGAGAGGAACCTGGAGGCTGCGCATGTGGAGCTGGGCCTGGAGCCGTCACACCGAGCTGCCGTCATCTACAGCTCCGAGAGCGACGGGTGAGTTTAACCCACCTGAGCACGGTGTTGACCCTGTAACGCCAAATGTATCATATTTGATACGTACGGTTTCTGAAATGTTTTGCGTCTGACACCTTTTGCATAATTTAATGGTAAAAACTTTGCTCAAATTCCTGTTGCACACAATCAGATGCACCTGATAACAGGGGGCAGAAACCTACACAAAAATAATCTTGACTTATCGCATAGTAATAAATTATTAATATCAAAAAAGTATTTCAGTTTTTCTTTTTACATATTTTGTTAAAAGGCCAAATAATGAATTCAAACAAAAAAAAAGTATTTTCTGTTTTGTTTTATTCTTGGATCAGGTTTTAAGGGTTAATTAGGTGGCCAGAAGCTAAGTCGTAAAGTTTGAGCTTCCCAGGGAGCTGCGTGGTAAAATAAAATAAAAAAAAGTAACGAAGGAAATGTTTGTAAATGAGTGATCCAGTGCACTGGATGATGAAGCCGTCTGTTTGCATCTTCTCAGCTCCTTCCTGATGAGCATGATCCCCACCCTGCTGCTGATTGGCTTCCTGCTCTTCACCCTGCGGCGAGGACCAATGGGAGGAGGCGCGGGCGGGGGGAGGAGCCCCTTCAGCATGAGCGAGTCCACGGCCAAGATGATGAAGGACAACATCGAGGTGAAGTTCAAAGACGTGGCGGGATGCGAGGAGGCCAAGCTGGAGATCCTGGAGTTCGTCAACTTCCTGAAGAACCCGCAGCAGTACCAGGATCTGGGAGCCAAAATCCCCAAGGTAATCAGCCCGCCATACATCAGCCACCACTGACCGCATCCAAGCAGGGTTTTGTACTTAGCCTTAACAAACACCTTTTTTTGTTTTTAGTCTTTTTGCTTTTTCTTACCCATTTTGACGTATGACACATAATGACTTAGATTTAATGTCTGCTAGGTTTTTCTCACTAATGAAGAAGTTTTAGGTAGGATTTTCTTTTTTTTTATTATGTTTTCGAAAACTAAACCAAAAGTTTAGTTGGTCAATGTCCTTCACATCCACACACTTTAAATTAAGGACCAAGAGAGATAACTGTTGCTTCAATGCAGCTTTAATACCATTATGTCTGAAACTGCTGAAAAATATTGGATCCGACTTAATTTTCTCCACCGATTTTGATCAGAAACGCTTGTTTGAACGGTTGTCTCTGTGTCATTACTCTGTAGATAATTCAGAAGCCATATGTTCCATTTATGTTTATGTGTTTATGTTTATGCACTTGGCAGACGCTTTTATCCAAAGCGACTTACAGAGTAGACACAATATTACATTTCTCATCACAATTACAATAAGCTATATAGAGGAGAAACACTGATCAGAGTCAGTGGTGAGATAGAGATAGAGGTACTGTAGAGGGACTACAGGAGGAGCTGTGGGGGGGTAGAGGTACGGGTTAGTGTTAGGATAGGAGATGCTCTTTGAAGAGGGGGGTCTTCAAGAGTTTCTGAAGACAGACAGAGACTCTGCTGTTCTTGTAGCTTGGTAGGTGGTTCCTCCATCTTGGAACGACACATTAAACAGTCTGGATGGTCTTAAGCGTGGTGAAGGCACTGCTAGACGACAATCCACTGATGACCGGAGTGATCGAGTTGTGACATGAGCCTTTGCAAGAGGATTCAGGTAGATGGGAGCCGGACCCTTAAGCACTTTGTAGGCTAGCATCAGGGACTTGAATTTGATACGGGCAGCCAGATGTAACCAGTGGAGTTCAATGAACAGAGGGGTGACGTGAGTAGTGTTGTGATTGGATGTTACCATTGCATTGGGGGGTCTTTTTCACCGTATTCCAACCCCTTTTTATCTCGCAGGGCGCCGTGCTGTCCGGCCCCCCCGGGACGGGGAAGACTCTCCTGGCCAAAGCCACGGCCGGGGAGGCCAACGTGCCCTTCATCACCGTCAACGGCTCCGAGTTCCTGGAGATGTTCGTGGGCGTCGGCCCCGCCAGAGTGAGTGACACAAACCCAGGTCCCCCAGCCGTGTGGTCACTCAGAGACCCTAAGACAGTGTTTTTCAACCACTAGTGTGCCGTGAGTGATGGTCAGGTGTGCCGTAGAAAATCATCCTATTTCACCTAATTGGTCTAAAAAATGTTTTTGATAAGGAATTAATTTTCTGCAAATAATATGCCATTTCTGAGTGTCTGTGCTGTTCTAGTGACTGGTGGAGGAATCATGTAATAATTCATTATGACTAGATTTTGTATATAATTTTGTATATTGAAGTGGACATGTTAAAAGCAACTTGAAAGAAGAAATATGAAATATGATACAAATACATTTTTGTGTTTATTTGATTCCTATTCAAGACACTTAAGATAAGATAAGAATAAAATAAGAATAACTATAGTGTTACTATAGGCGGCTACAGATTTGTTTAACATTTTTGCTCGAGATTTTTTCAATGAAAAACTGTACCTTGGCTCAAAAAAGGTTGGAAAAACACTGCTCTAAGACTTGCCTTTCTCCCGTTAGGTGAGGGACATGTTTGCCATGGCCAGGAAGAACGCGCCCTGCATCCTTTTCATCGACGAGATCGACGCCGTGGGGAGAAAGCGAGGAGGGGGAAACTTCGGGGGTCAGAGTGAGCAGGAGAACACCCTGAACCAGCTGCTGGTGGAGATGGACGGTAGGGAGGAGGAAGCCCACGCCGTAGTTCTGCCCGTCTCGACCCAAGATGGGGGCTGAATTGTACTTTTTCCCTTCTTCTTTTCCCACCAGGTTTTAACACAGCTACTAATGTGGTGGTCCTGGCCGGAACCAACAGGCCTGACATCCTGGATCCTGCACTGATGAGACCCGGGCGCTTTGACAGACAGATTTATATAGGTGGAGGATCTCTACTTTTAAAATCAAGATTGAAACACTATTTTTATTTTGAAACATGCCTGGTTGAGTTTTGATTAAAGTAGAAAACAAATAGAGCATATTTGTTTTTTTTCCCCCATCCTTAATAGGCCCTCCGGACATCAAAGGCAGGGCGTCAATCTTTAAAGTCCACCTGCGGCCAATCAAATTGGACCCCGGTCTGGACAAAGATGCCATCGCACGCAAAATGGCTGCAGCCACTCCAGGATTCACTGGTGTGTAACACCATCTAACAAAAGATTTGGAGTCCCTGTGAGGGGTCTTTCCACTCTGAAGTGCCTTTCATACTTCTTTCTAAAGAAGCTGAGCACCGATCCTTTTTTTTACTGAACCATTTGTCTGAATCAGGTGCCGACATCGCTAACGTCTGCAACGAGGCGGCTCTCATCGCCGCCAGGTACCTGAATTCATCGGTCAACGCGAAGCACTTTGAGCAGGCCATCGACCGGGTCATCGGAGGTCAGTGTGACTCTGGGCAGCTGCCAATTTTCACCACTCTTATGTCCAACTAGGGTTGTCAAAAGTATCGATACTCAAATAAGCATCGATACTAAAATGTTGTATTCGGATACGATACTCATTTTCAAAAGTATCGATACACCCCCCCCATTTTCTCTGATTTATTTATTTATTTATGTTGTTTATGATCATTAACAAGACGTTAGCCTTGAATTGCTAACTGCGGCTAATGGCTAATAATAACACGCCAACATTAATCAAGTACATATCCGACTCCGCCCACATCGAAGTCGGCCATTTTAATTATATTACCAATAGGAAAATCCCAGGCAAGAAAATCCTAATTGCTTCATGGCAATATAGACATTTATTTAAAAATTGTGAAATGAATCTTTCAAACACTTAATTAAATTCTATACATATTATTATGTTAAATAGTGTATGTTAAATAGGTTTGTACAATAAGTCCAAACAAGTTTTACCAAAAAATATTTATTTGTCACAATTATGAAGGGTGGAGGGTTAGGGTCAGGGTTAGGGTTAGGATTAAGGTCATTAATGCAGGCCACCAGTCACGATATCATCAGTAACAGGTCAGTTTGAAATGAAAGACACTAACCTGTCAAAATTCAGTTAAATTTTGGGGTCTTTTTTTTTATCCTTGTGGTATCAAAAATGGTATCGAATATCGAGTATTTTCCTGAGTATCGGTATCGAGTTGAAAATTTTTGTATCGTGACAACCCTATGTCCAACGAGGACCATTTTATACGCTTTTTATCCCCATTTTATGTCCGCTCTGTTCCATTTGAATGCCTCGTTTGTTGTAGATTAATAAGAAAAAAGCAGACGTTAACAGTTTAAGTTCCAATGTGTTCCATGATTGTTCTGATTTGAACTGAGGGCCGTCTCTGGCTTCAGGTCTGGAGAAGAAGACCCAGGTCCTGCAGCCCGCAGAGAAGAAGACGGTAGCATATCACGAGGCGGGGCACGCCATCGTGGGCTGGTTCCTGCAGCACGCCGACCCTCTGCTTAAGGTACCGACCGTGGGATCAAACGGGCTTTTATCCAGCAGCGTGTGGTAAAAAAAGAACTGCTGTCAGTAACAGTAGAAAAGTTAGTCTGAATGTTTTCAGGTCATTTTTTTCTAATGAATTCAGACGCTAATGGAGGCTTAGCCAAAACGTTTGCAGAGGAAGTCTCAAAATGTAAAAGCTGCCGTTTCTATCTGATAAAGAAACTCTTAAAAACGATTAGCAAACCTTTATTCAAGAAGGATAAAACGAGTTTTAGTATTAAGAGTGTCCTGGCCAAGTTCCAGCAGCTCAGACCAGCAATAGTTGCAAAAATGAAGGAAAGAAAACTTTTAAAAGATTTTTTTTTGGAACAGGAAAGCAATGATAAGTGATACTTTCACAGCCAAACGCTCCTGCACCTGAAATGCTGTAACATGGTTTAAGCTAAGCTAGTGCAGCTGAATCCAAGCATTTAAACACCTTTTTCCCCAACTCTGTACAGCCTGTTGGCACATGCACAGTACTTCCTGTCCACATTTGGAGAATGCTCTAACCTAGTGTTTTTCAACCACTGTGCCTCGGTACACTAGTGTGCCGCGAGTGATGGTCAGGTGTGCCGTAGAAAATCATCCTATTTCACCTAATTGGTCTAAAACAAATTTTGATAAGGAATTAATTTTCTGCAAATAATATGCCATTTTTGAGTGTCTGTGCTGTTCTAGTGACTGGTGGAGTAATCATGTAATAATTCCTTATGACTAGATTTTGTATATAATTTTGTATATTGAAGTGGACATGTTAAGAGCAATTTGAAGGAAGAAATATAAAATATGATAAAAATACATTTTTGTGTTTATTTGATTTCTATTCAAGACACTTAGGATAAGATAAGAATAAAATAAGAATAACTATAGTGTTACTATAGGCGGCTACAGATTTGTTTAACATTTTTGGCTGGTGGTGTGCCTTGAGATTTTTTCAATGAAAAACTGGCTTAAAAAAGGTTGAAAAACACTGCTCTAACCTGTAGTGTAAAGTGGCGATTAACCGGAGGTTCAGGTTTTTTTTTTAAGGCTTTGCTTTGTGTGCAGGTGTCCATCATCCCCCGGGGGAAGGGTCTGGGCTACGCTCAGTACCTGCCCAGAGAGCAGTACCTGTACAGTAAGGAGCAGCTGTTCGACCGCATGTGCATGATGCTGGGAGGCCGCGTTTCCGAGCAGGTCTTCTTCGAGCGCATCACCACCGGAGCCCAGGACGACCTGAAGAAAGTCACGCAGTCCGCGTACGCACAGGTACGTCCAAGTGTGGGGTCACACTTACAAAACGAACATTCAACTGTTGAATTTTATGCAAAAGAAAGCAGTACGAGTAACGAATAACAAACGTTATAGAGATCACACTCGCTGTTTATTCCTTGATTCAAGAGGTCTTAAATTTGTAGATCTAATCGATTTCAAAACTGGTCAAATTCTTTATAAAGCAAGAAATAAATTACTTCCTGCGCACATACAACACGTGTTTTCTGATAGAGATGGAAAATATCATCTAAGAGGAAAATTAAATTTCAAAACTAAGTATGTTCGAACAACAAAAAGAAGCTTCAGTTTATCAATTAGCGGAGTGAAGCTCTGGAACAGCTTGCCTGAAAACATTAAACAATGTAAAAGCATCCAGCAATTCAAAAAAGAATATAAGAAAAGTATTTTTGATGAATACAAAAAAGTAATATATAAAAAGTTATACTGTTTGTCTTACTGTAAATAATTGTCCTTTACCACCATGACACATGTAACTGAGGGGTAGGGCTTAATGAGTTTATGCTTCATCTACGGTACTCCTTTTTGAAACATGATGCATGTTTATGAAGCATTCAATGTAAACATTGTTACATCATATCATGTTTCAAAATAAATTAAATGAAAAAACGTTTGAAGCCTCGCGAACCCGCTGAGTCACTTCCTGATTCAGGAAGTGATTCGAGGTTTGGCGGTCTATTTGAAATATAAGGGAGTCGAATGAATCCCCCCTCACATTTTGTGGACTTACGAGTTTGTTAGCGATCTATTCAAGCTTCCCTTCATTCTATCATAAAGACAGACACCATATAAAGGTTTATAACTAGTGTATAAGCATCACAAACATCATTGATTAATTCATTCAATGCCTCAGAAACCAAAGCCAGAGTCTCATTAGAACAGTGTTTTTCAACCTTTTTTGAGCCAAGGTACAGTTTTTCATTGAAAAAATCACACCACCAACCAAAAATGTTAAACAAATCTGTAGCCGCCTATAGTAACACTATAGTTATTCTTATTTTATTCTTATCTTACCTTAAGTGTCTTGAATAGGAATCAAATAAACACAAACATGTATTTTTATCATATTTCATATTTCTTCTTTCAAATTGCACTTAACATGTCCACTTCAATATACAAAATTATATACAAAATTTAGTCATAAAGAATTATTACATGATTACGCCACCAGTCACTAGAACAGCACAGACACTCAAAAATGGCATATTTTTTGCAGAAAATTAATTCCTTATCAAAACATTTTTTTAGACCAATTAGGTGAAATAGGATGATTTTCTACTGCACACCTGACCATCACTCACGGCACACTAGCGTACCGAGGCACAGTGGTTGAAAAACACTGCATTAAAATCACGCTGTACGGTTTACATTTATGGTCCACTTGATGGCACAATAGAGTAAAACGAAGCACCAAGAAGCTTGAGCACACGAGTGAACCAATCGGATGGAACGGTGGTCAAGAACCGGTAGGCAAAGGTCAGGAACACGAGGCAAGACGAGACTAGGAAAAATGCTTGGACGACTGACAAAAAAGACAAGTACGAACACGCAAAGAAACAAGAGACAGACCGGGGAATATGGGGACACGATAAGACACAGGTGGAGGTGATTAGGGGGCGGAGTCAAGGCATCAACAGATAGCAAGTGGGAAAACAACACTGGGACCAGACAGGAAACACTACAAAACAAAAAAACCAAAGCCAAAGTCCCATTAGAATCACGCTGTACGGTTTTACATTTATGGTCCACTTGATGGCACAATAGAGCAAAATAAAACAAAGCACTAAGAAGCTTCAACACACGAGTGAAACCAACCTCACCTCCCTCCGCCCGCCTCTTTCCTCAGGTGGTGCAGTTCGGCATGAGCGATAAGGTGGGCCAGGTGTCGTTCGACCTCCCGCGGCAGGGCGAGATGGTCCTGGAGAAGCCCTACAGCGAAGCCACGGCCGAGCTCATCGACTCCGAGGTCAGGGCGCTGGTGGAGCGCGCCTATGAGCGCACGCTGCAGCTCATCAAGGACAAGAAGGACCTGGTGGACCTGGTGAGCTGCGGGCTTTAATTAAATTCAATTCAATTTTATTTATATAGCACCACATCACAACAACAGGTGTCTCCCAGCTTTCCAAACAGAGCAGCTCAGACCGACTCAGTTATTCCCACTAAGAGCAGCACTAGGCGACACAGGGAAGGAAAAACTGCCTTTTAACTTATTGGCTGCCAAAGACGTCTATAGACGTTTTTTGTTTTTCAACAAGAGTGGCTTGGGGGACGATCTGCTAAAGCTTGTCCGTAAATATCTGCTTCTAGACAGAGTATGTAGTAACAAATTGACCCTCTAGGGGGCAGTGCCACTTTTGATGGGAGATGAGCATAGACTGTAGGCAAATAAGAAAAAGGTAAC
>CAJRST010005069.1:0-11510 GCA_907169785.1 Menidia menidia | reverse complement strand
GTTACCTTTTTCTTATTTGCCTACAGTCTATGCTCATCTCCCATCAAAAGTGGCACTGCCCCCTAGAGGGTCAATTTGTTACTACATACTCTGTCTAGAAGCAGATATTTACGGACAAGCTTTAGCAGATCGTCCCCCAAGCCACTCTTGTTGAAAAACAAAAAACGTCTATAGACGTCTTTGGCAGCCAATAAGTTAAAAGGCAGTTTTTCCTTCCCTGTGTCGCCTAGTGCTGCTCTTAGTGGGAATAACTGAGTCGGTCTGAGCTGCTCTGTTTGGAAAGCTGGGAGACACCTGTTGTTGTGATGTGGTGCTATATAAATAAAATTGAATTGAATTTAATTAAAGCCCGCAGCTCACCAGGTCCACCAGGTCCTTCTTGTCCTTGATGAGCTGCAGCGTGCGCTCATAGGCGCGCTCCACCAGCGCCCTGACCTCGGAGTCGATGAGCTCGGCCGTGGCTTCGCTGTAGGGCTTCTCCAGGACCATCTCGCCCTGCCGCGGGAGGTCGAACGACACCTGGCCCACCTTATCGCTCATGCCGAACTGCACCACCTGAGGAAAGAGGCGGGCGGAGGGAGGTGAGGTTGGTTTCACTCGTGTGTTGAAGCTTCTTAGTGCTTTGTTTTATTTTGCTCTATTGTGCCATCAAGTGGACCATAAATGTAAAACCGTACAGCGTGATTCTAATGGGACTTTGGCTTTGGTTTTTTTGTTTTGTAGTGTTTCCTGTCTGGTCCCAGTGTTGTTTTCCCACTTGCTATCTGTTGATGCCTTGACTCCGCCCCCTAATCACCTCCACCTGTGTCTTATCGTGTCCCCATATTCCCCGGTCTGTCTCTTGTTTCTTTGCGTGTTCGTACTTGTCTTTTTTGTCAGTCGTCCAAGCATTTTTCCTAGTCTCGTCTTGCCTCGTGTTCCTGACCTTTGCCTACCGGTTCTTGACCACCGTTCCATCCGATTGGTTCACTCGTGTGCTCAAGCTTCTTGGTGCTTCGTTTTACTCTATTGTGCCATCAAGTGGACCATAAATGTAAACCGTACAGCGTGATTTTAATGCAGTGTTTTTCAACCACTGTGCCTCGGTACGCTAGTGTGCCGTGAGTGATGGTCAGGTGTGCAGTAGAAAATCATCCTATTTCACCTAATTGGTCTAAAAAAATGTTTTGATAAGGAATTAATTTTCTGCAAAAAATATGCCATTTTTGAGTGTCTGTGCTGTTCTAGTGACTGGTGGCGTAATCATGTAATAATTCTTTATGACTAAATTTTGTATATAATTTTGTATATTGAAGTGGACATGTTAAGTGCAATTTGAAAGAAGAAATATGAAATATGATAAAAATACATGTTTGTGTTTATTTGATTCCTATTCAAGACACTTAAGGTAAGATAAGAATAAAATAAGAATAACTATAGTGTTACTATAGGCGGCTACAGATTTGTTTAACATTTTTGGTTGGTGGTGTGATTTTTTCAATGAAAAACTGTACCTTGGCTCAAAAAAGGTTGAAAAACACTGTTCTAATGAGACTCTGGCTTTGGTTTCTGAGGCATTGAATGAATTAATCAATGATGTTTGTGATGCTTATACACTAGTTATAAACCTTTATATGGTGTCTGTCTTTATGATAGAATGAAGGGAAGCTTGAATAGATCGCTAACAAACTCGTAAGTCCACAAAATGTGAGGGGGGATTCATTCGACTCCCTTATATTTCAAATAGACCGCCAAACCTCGAATCACTTCCTGAATCAGGAAGTGACTCAGCGGGTTCGCGAGGCTTCAAACGTTTTTTCATTTAATTTATTTTGAAACATGATATGATGTAACAATGTTTACATTGAATGCTTCATAAACATGCATCATGTTTCAAAAAGGAGTACCGTAGATGAAGCATAAACTCATTAAGCCCTACCCCTCAGTTACATGTGTCATGGTGGTAAAGGACAATTATTTACAGTAAGACAAACAGTATAACTTTTTATATATTACTTTTTTGTATTCATCAAAAATACTTTTCTTATATTCTTTTTTGAATTGCTGGATGCTTTTACATTGTTTAATGTTTTCAGGCAAGCTGTTCCAGAGCTTCACTCCGCTAATTGATAAACTGAAGCTTCTTTTTGTTGTTCGAACATACTTAGTTTTGAAATTTAATTTTCCTCTTAGATGATATTTTCCATCTCTATCAGAAAACACGTGTTGTATGTGCGCAGGAAGTAATTTATTTCTTGCTTTATAAAGAATTTGACCAGTTTTGAAATCGATTAGATCTACAAATTTAAGACCTCTTGAATCAAGGAATAAACAGCGAGTGTGATCTCTATAACGTTTGTTATTCGTTACTCGTACTGCTTTCTTTTGCATAAAATTCAACAGTTGAATGTTCGTTTTGTAAGTGTGACCCCACACTTGGACGTACCTGTGCGTACGCGGACTGCGTGACTTTCTTCAGGTCGTCCTGGGCTCCGGTGGTGATGCGCTCGAAGAAGACCTGCTCGGAAACGCGGCCTCCCAGCATCATGCACATGCGGTCGAACAGCTGCTCCTTACTGTACAGGTACTGCTCTCTGGGCAGGTACTGAGCGTAGCCCAGACCCTTCCCCCGGGGGATGATGGACACCTGCACACAAAGCAAAGCCTTAAAAAAAAAACCTGAACCTCCGGTTAATCGCCACTTTACACTACAGGTTAGAGCAGTGTTTTTCAACCTTTTTTAAGCCAGTTTTTCATTGAAAAAATCTCAAGGCACACCACCAGCCAAAAATGTTAAACAAATCTGTAGCCGCCTATAGTAACACTATAGTTATTCTTATTTTATTCTTATCTTATCCTAAGTGTCTTGAATAGAAATCAAATAAACACAAAAATGTATTTTTATCATATTTTATATTTCTTCCTTCAAATTGCTCTTAACATGTCCACTTCAATATACAAAATTATATACAAAATCTAGTCATAAGGAATTATTACATGATTACTCCACCAGTCACTAGAACAGCACAGACACTCAAAAATGGCATATTATTTGCAGAAAATTAATTCCTTATCAAAATTTGTTTTAGACCAATTAGGTGAAATAGGATGATTTTCTACGGCACACCTGACCATCACTCGCGGCACACTAGTGTACCGAGGCACAGTGGTTGAAAAACACTAGGTTAGAGCATTCTCCAAATGTGGACAGGAAGTACTGTGCATGTGCCAACAGGCTGTACAGAGTTGGGGAAAAAGGTGTTTAAATGCTTGGATTCAGCTGCACTAGCTTAGCTTAAACCATGTTACAGCATTTCAGGTGCAGGAGCGTTTGGCTGTGAAAGTATCACTTATCATTGCTTTCCTGTTCCAAAAAAAAATCTTTTAAAAGTTTTCTTTCCTTCATTTTTGCAACTATTGCTGGTCTGAGCTGCTGGAACTTGGCCAGGACACTCTTAATACTAAAACTCGTTTTATCCTTCTTGAATAAAGGTTTGCTAATCGTTTTTAAGAGTTTCTTTATCAGATAGAAACGGCAGCTTTTACATTTTGAGACTTCCTCTGCAAACGTTTTGGCTAAGCCTCCATTAGCGTCTGAATTCATTAGAAAAAAATGACCTGAAAACATTCAGACTAACTTTTCTACTGTTACTGACAGCAGTTCTTTTTTTACCACACGCTGCTGGATAAAAGCCCGTTTGATCCCACGGTCGGTACCTTAAGCAGAGGGTCGGCGTGCTGCAGGAACCAGCCCACGATGGCGTGCCCCGCCTCGTGATATGCTACCGTCTTCTTCTCTGCGGGCTGCAGGACCTGGGTCTTCTTCTCCAGACCTGAAGCCAGAGACGGCCCTCAGTTCAAATCAGAACAATCATGGAACACATTGGAACTTAAACTGTTAACGTCTGCTTTTTTCTTATTAATCTACAACAAACGAGGCATTCAAATGGAACAGAGCGGACATAAAATGGGGATAAAAAGCGTATAAAATGGTCCTCGTTGGACATAGGGTTGTCACGATACAAAAATTTTCAACTCGATACCGATACTCAGGAAAATACTCGATATTCGATACCATTTTTGATACCACAAGGATAAAAAAAAAGACCCCAAAATTTAACTGAATTTTGACAGGTTAGTGTCTTTCATTTCAAACTGACCTGTTACTGATGATATCGTGACTGGTGGCCTGCATTAATGACCTTAATCCTAACCCTAACCCTGACCCTAACCCTCCACCCTTCATAATTGTGACAAATAAATATTTTTTGGTAAAACTTGTTTGGACTTATTGTACAAACCTATTTAACATACACTATTTAACATAATAATATGTATAGAATTTAATTAAGTGTTTGAAAGATTCATTTCACAATTTTTAAATAAATGTCTATATTGCCATGAAGCAATTAGGATTTTCTTGCCTGGGATTTTCCTATTGGTAATATAATTAAAATGGCCGACTTCGATGTGGGCGGAGTCGGATATGTACTTGATTAATGTTGGCGTGTTATTATTAGCCATTAGCCGCAGTTAGCAATTCAAGGCTAACGTCTTGTTAATGATCATAAACAACATAAATAAATAAATAAATCAGAGAAAATGGGGGGGGTGTATCGATACTTTTGAAAATGAGTATCGTATCCGAATACAACATTTTAGTATCGATGCTTATTTGAGTATCGATACTTTTGACAACCCTAGTTGGACATAAGAGTGGTGAAAATTGGCAGCTGCCCAGAGTCACACTGACCTCCGATGACCCGGTCGATGGCCTGCTCAAAGTGCTTCGCGTTGACCGATGAATTCAGGTACCTGGCGGCGATGAGAGCCGCCTCGTTGCAGACGTTAGCGATGTCGGCACCTGATTCAGACAAATGGTTCAGTAAAAAAAAGGATCGGTGCTCAGCTTCTTTAGAAAGAAGTATGAAAGGCACTTCAGAGTGGAAAGACCCCTCACAGGGACTCCAAATCTTTTGTTAGATGGTGTTACACACCAGTGAATCCTGGAGTGGCTGCAGCCATTTTGCGTGCGATGGCATCTTTGTCCAGACCGGGGTCCAATTTGATTGGCCGCAGGTGGACTTTAAAGATTGACGCCCTGCCTTTGATGTCCGGAGGGCCTATTAAGGATGGGGGAAAAAAAACAAATATGCTCTATTTGTTTTCTACTTTAATCAAAACTCAACCAGGCATGTTTCAAAATAAAAATAGTGTTTCAATCTTGATTTTAAAAGTAGAGATCCTCCACCTATATAAATCTGTCTGTCAAAGCGCCCGGGTCTCATCAGTGCAGGATCCAGGATGTCAGGCCTGTTGGTTCCGGCCAGGACCACCACATTAGTAGCTGTGTTAAAACCTGGTGGGAAAAGAAGAAGGGAAAAAGTACAATTCAGCCCCCATCTTGGGTCGAGACGGGCAGAACTACGGCGTGGGCTTCCTCCTCCCTACCGTCCATCTCCACCAGCAGCTGGTTCAGGGTGTTCTCCTGCTCACTCTGACCCCCGAAGTTTCCCCCTCCTCGCTTTCTCCCCACGGCGTCGATCTCGTCGATGAAAAGGATGCAGGGCGCGTTCTTCCTGGCCATGGCAAACATGTCCCTCACCTAACGGGAGAAAGGCAAGTCTTAGAGCAGTGTTTTTCCAACCTTTTTTGAGCCAAGGTACAGTTTTTCATTGAAAAAATCTCGAGCAAAAATGTTAAACAAATCTGTAGCCGCCTATAGTAACACTATAGTTATTCTTATTTTATTCTTATCTTATCTTAAGTGTCTTGAATAGGAATCAAATAAACACAAAAATGTATTTGTATCATATTTCATATTTCTTCTTTCAAGTTGCTTTTAACATGTCCACTTCAATATACAAAATTATATACAAAATCTAGTCATAATGAATTATTACATGATTCCTCCACCAGTCACTAGAACAGCACAGACACTCAGAAATGGCATATTATTTGCAGAAAATTAATTCCTTATCAAAAACATTTTTTAGACCAATTAGGTGAAATAGGATGATTTTCTACGGCACACCTGACCATCACTCACGGCACACTAGTGGTTGAAAAACACTGTCTTAGGGTCTCTGAGTGACCACACGGCTGGGGGACCTGGGTTTGTGTCACTCACTCTGGCGGGGCCGACGCCCACGAACATCTCCAGGAACTCGGAGCCGTTGACGGTGATGAAGGGCACGTTGGCCTCCCCGGCCGTGGCTTTGGCCAGGAGAGTCTTCCCCGTCCCGGGGGGGCCGGACAGCACGGCGCCCTGCGAGATAAAAAGGGGTTGGAATACGGTGAAAAAGACCCCCCAATGCAATGGTAACATCCAATCACAACACTACTCACGTCACCCCTCTGTTCATTGAACTCCACTGGTTACATCTGGCTGCCCGTATCAAATTCAAGTCCCTGATGCTAGCCTACAAAGTGCTTAAGGGTCCGGCTCCCATCTACCTGAATCCTCTTGCAAAGGCTCATGTCACAACTCGATCACTCCGGTCATCAGTGGATTGTCGTCTAGCAGTGCCTTCACCACGCTTAAGACCATCCAGACTGTTTAATGTGTCGTTCCAAGATGGAGGAACCACCTACCAAGCTACAAGAACAGCAGAGTCTCTGTCTGTCTTCAGAAACTCTTGAAGACCCCCCTCTTCAAAGAGCATCTCCTATCCTAACACTAACCCGTACCTCTACCCCCCCACAGCTCCTCCTGTAGTCCCTCTACAGTACCTCTATCTCTATCTCACCACTGACTCTGATCAGTGTTTCTCCTCTATATAGCTTATTGTAATTGTGATGAGAAATGTAATATTGTGTCTACTCTGTAAGTCGCTTTGGATAAAAGCGTCTGCCAAGTGCATAAACATAAACACATAAACATAAATGGAACATATGGCTTCTGAATTATCTACAGAGTAATGACACAGAGACAACCGTTCAAACAAGCGTTTCTGATCAAAATCGGTGGAGAAAATTAAGTCGGATCCAATATTTTTCAGCAGTTTCAGACATAATGGTATTAAAGCTGCATTGAAGCAACAGTTATCTCTCTTGGTCCTTAATTTAAAGTGTGTGGATGTGAAGGACATTGACCAACTAAACTTTTGGTTTAGTTTTCGAAAACATAATAAAAAAAAAGAAAATCCTACCTAAAACTTCTTCATTAGTGAGAAAAACCTAGCAGACATTAAATCTAAGTCATTATGTGTCATACGTCAAAATGGGTAAGAAAAAGCAAAAAGACTAAAAACAAAAAAAGGTGTTTGTTAAGGCTAAGTACAAAACCCTGCTTGGATGCGGTCAGTGGTGGCTGATGTATGGCGGGCTGATTACCTTGGGGATTTTGGCTCCCAGATCCTGGTACTGCTGCGGGTTCTTCAGGAAGTTGACGAACTCCAGGATCTCCAGCTTGGCCTCCTCGCATCCCGCCACGTCTTTGAACTTCACCTCGATGTTGTCCTTCATCATCTTGGCCGTGGACTCGCTCATGCTGAAGGGGCTCCTCCCCCCGCCCGCGCCTCCTCCCATTGGTCCTCGCCGCAGGGTGAAGAGCAGGAAGCCAATCAGCAGCAGGGTGGGGATCATGCTCATCAGGAAGGAGCTGAGAAGATGCAAACAGACGGCTTCATCATCCAGTGCACTGGATCACTCATTTACAAACATTTCCTTCGTTACTTTTTTTTATTTTATTTTACCACGCAGCTCCCTGGGAAGCTCAAACTTTACGACTTAGCTTCTGGCCACCTAATTAACCCTTAAAACCTGATCCAAGAATAAAACAAAACAGAAAATACTTTTTTTTTGTTTGAATTCATTATTTGGCCTTTTAACAAAATATGTAAAAAGAAAAACTGAAATACTTTTTTGATATTAATAATTTATTACTATGCGATAAGTCAAGATTATTTTTGTGTAGGTTTCTGCCCCCTGTTATCAGGTGCATCTGATTGTGTGCAACAGGAATTTGAGCAAAGTTTTTACCATTAAATTATGCAAAAGGTGTCAGACGCAAAACATTTCAGAAACCGTACGTATCAAATATGATACATTTGGCGTTACAGGGTCAACACCGTGCTCAGGTGGGTTAAACTCACCCGTCGCTCTCGGAGCTGTAGATGACGGCAGCTCGGTGTGACGGCTCCAGGCCCAGCTCCACATGCGCAGCCTCCAGGTTCCTCTCGAACGTGTCGACGCTGCCGATGTTGAACCAGGCGTAGCTCTGAGGACGCGGCAACATCACATCTTTAAAGGAGTCATATTATACCCTATTTCAACAAGTTAACCTAGTTCCCTGGTGTCCTAATGTAATGTCTGTGACAAGCTTTGGTCAAAATCCCATAAGGATGAAGCCCAATAGCAGTTCAGTCCCCCTGCCTAACCCTAACCCTAACCCTAACCCTAACCCAAAACAGCCCCGTTCAGAGCGCTCGCTTTGGAGTGCCTGTCTCTTTAAATGCAAATGAGACACAGGCAACCCACCCACTTCTTCAGGGAGGTGTGCCCACGTCGGCACGCTAACGCTACCATGCTAACGCTACCATGCTAACGCTACCATGCTAACGCTCACGCTACCAGGACGTCTCCACAGATAGGGGAGTAAGCTGAGGGGGGGGGGCAACATGCAGGTGAAAGGCTGGAATATTATAATGAGCTAGAGCTAATGACGTCAGAAACTACCCACTCCTGAAACCCCCTGATTTATCTCCTGGATTCAGACTGAGGCAGCCCACAAAAACATGACCGAGTCATTTTTTTTCACACTTTGCCTGCTGATAGGCCCTCCACAGTCCCAAATGTACATAATCAAATTATTAAAAACCTGGTTTTGCATAATATGTCCCCTTTAAACAGAAAGCTAACCGCATACAGGTACATGCACAGACACACAGGTTACAGGTGCTCTCACCGTTTCACTGTCTCCTCCCGGCACCAGGATGACCCTCACGTACTGCTTGTTGACCACCTCCAGCCGCTCCACCTGGAAAGTTCATTCGTTTAGAAACGTCACATTTTTTCCCGTTAACTCATTGACTGCCAAAGACGTCTATAGACGTCTGTTATGTTTTCCAACGAGAGTGGCTGGGGGACGATCTGCTAAAGCTTGTCCGTAAATATCAGGCTTCTAGACAGAGTATGTAGTAACAAATTGACCCTCTAGGTGGCAGTGCCACTTTTGATGGGAGTTGAGCATAGACTGTAGGCAAATAAGAAAAAGGTAACGGTTCGCTGTGAGAGAACATGTCGCCGGTGAGACGCAAGTCCAGGAAGAACGGAATAAGGTAGAAACACTTTTTTTTTTCCTTTCTTTTGGTGTGTTCGGTGTTTACATAGTCATAGCACAAACTATTCTGTGGCTCTTGAAAAACCAGTCAAAATGCTCAAAAAACTCTGGCAGTATGGGACTCTCTGTTCTGAAAATGGCTGGCAGTCAATGAGTTAAGTTTACAAGTCCCCGTTTTTGGCCGTGGGTCAAGTCCAAAGCACGGTTTATTATTTTAACCGTTCTATTGCGTATCAGAAGCCGGTCAATGTGTCGTCGGTCCTGCTGCTCCTCACCAAGCCTCTGCCCAGGTAGCGGTGGACAAAGTCCTTCCAGCTGATCTCTCTGCCGTTGTCTCGGAAGTAGAAGTAGAGCACAGCCGAGCTGACCCCGGCCAGGGTGAGCATCATGTAACGGAAATCCTTCTCGTCCCAGGGGAAGTCCCCCTGAGGGCCGACACAGAAACAGCCGGGGGCGCACGTTACCAGGAGGTTACAACACATCCGGGCTGATGACACAGAGCTCAAGCATCTGATGTAAGAGCGATTTAAAAGATAGATAAGTTAGCATCATCCTCTTTTCTTTCAGCGTACAGGGAAGAAATATAAAAGTCTATTTCATCCTCCTAAAAGCCGTTGTGTTATAAACTGTTTACTAACTCAAACACTCTTAATAAATTAAACCACTTCTGTCTTTATTGTTGTTCTGGTGAAGATCTCATCATTGTATTTACAAAAACAATTAGGAATTATTGTTAACCAATTACAATCATTTTGACCTCCTTTTTTCCTGCCACTGGAACACTGTGTGTGCGTCTTTGCGGCATGTTGTTGTGATTTAAATGATCCCACAACAGTGAGTCCCCTTTTGATTACGGAGGCCCTTTTCTTTTAGGTGTTGATGACATACCTTCTGCATTCGACTCCACCAGTCTTTTCCTCCTCTCTTCCCTCCACCGGGTCTTCCTCCTCCTGGTGGTCCTCCTTTCCCAATTGAAATTCAAATGGTCTGTTTAATCGCACAGTTTAGAAAGCCTGCTTTCTAAACAATCTGGTTGTTATTCCAGTAGGATATTTACACAACATCCCACATCTGTTACAAAAAAACCTCCTCCTAGGGTTTCCTTACATACAACACACAGTGGTAAATATGCACCTTCAAACTTTAACTGTCTTCATTTGCACAGACAGTTTTTTTAAGTTATCCTTTGGGCAAACTCCGACATTACCTTTATATTATATTCTAACTCACAAGACTTGCTCTTAGAGCTGTATTTCTGTCTTTTCTACTTGTTTTGCCCTAATTATTTGAGGACATTAAATTGACATAATTCATAAAGGTACAAATTAATGTAATGCATTAGCATAATCAATAATATAGATGATGTTAAGATTATTTGATTTGAAGGGGTTGAATTGCATTTAATTCTCATAAAACCTGTTTCAAAGAAAACTGTGAAACTCAGCAAAGTCATACAGAAAAATGGCCACTCCTTCTCCAATATGTTTACTAAATTGATTAATTAAACCAAGCAAAAATGTGGAGGAGAAAAGTTCTTAGGGACAAAAAAAACAGCTCTTGGCTGACCTTTGGGCTCCGTGGAGTAGAGCCGCCTCTGGGCGGCCTGGAACCGGCCACAGGTCAGCAGGTTGAGCTGTTTTCGGCTGGTCTGGAGGAGAAAACACAAACAAAAACACATTAAAGGGCACAGCAGCGGACAAACGGCGCAGCTTGTTATTGCAGATAACCTGGGAAATACGTGTACGGGTGCCGTGAAGGGGCAAAACATACACACGGCTGACAACTGTATCTGTGTGAACTGATCTAAGAGGTAACAAAATGGAAATATATGTTACTGGCTGCTTTTGGGCTTTAAATAAATAGCTTTACGTCGAACACGGTGCTAGTCGTGTTTTTAATTAATTCTTACGATACTTTCCACAAGAAAGATCACGTAATCAGATTGTACCATAGCGACGAAAAAGAAGTTACCGCAGTAACAAAATACTTGGAGCACATACTAGTTGATGCAGATAACCTGGAAAATACGTGTACGGGTGCCGGGAAGGGCAAAAAATACATCAGGGTTGACAACTGTATCTGTGTGAACTGAGCTAAGAGGTAACGAAATGGAAAGATGGTTTTACTGGCTGCATTTGGCCTTTAAATAAATAGCTTTATGTCGAACACGGTGCTAGTCGTGTTTTTAATTAATTCTTATGATACTTTCCATAAGAAAGATCACGTAATCAGGTTGTACCATAGCGAC
>CAJRST010005025.1:0-11518 GCA_907169785.1 Menidia menidia | reverse complement strand
TAAAAGTGAATTTGTTGAATGTTTTCAACATAAATACATTGCATAAGGTATACTACATCAATTTTCCATTTTTTTGAGTGTACAGAGCAGTAACTGCCTCAAAATCGAGGTCCAATCCTACTATTAATTGAACTAGAATGCCTCTGCATCATCTCTTTTATCTTAGGGTGTTTGTAAATGAAGTCTAATGTTTTCAAAATTGGGATATAAACAAATTTATCAGTAACAACAACTGGATCATAAGTTCCAGTAGTCCGACTGCGTCGTGTATCAAATCTTGTACCAAGAACACATTCAACAGGTTCCACCCTTCCCCACTTCTCTGTGAAATACTGCCTTCTCTTAGTTTCAGAATTTAAGAGAGTAAGAGGATTTTCAACTTTTTCAAAGCACTGATCAATTTTAAACTCAACCTCACTTTTGATAGGTTCCTGTAAAGATAGACATTGCTTCACAGATTATTTTGCCTGATTATGGATCTCATCAACAATCTCTTCCATTGAAGTAACCAAAGAGTTAATGATTGTTTCACCTACACCAGCCACTTTAAGTTCAGCCACTGTTGCAGCACAGCTGTCTACGAGACTCTTATCAAGAAGGACTGGGTCAGAAAGGGGACTGTTTGATGGAAAGTCATCAGCAAAGCTTCCGGCTAAATTTTCAGTTGTAGAGGGGCCTTCACCAGGATCATCACAAGGTTCATGTGCTTTAAGATGCTTTCGAAACCCAGAAAAAGTACCAAAGAAGTGGGAACAACCAGGCTGACCACATTTCAGACTAAGTGTCTTTCTAGTCCGTGGGCCAGAATCTGTACGACGTCTCCTTAAGCAATTCCATTTGAACTTTTAGGGGGCAACTTTCTTTCACTTGGATAAGTTTCTAGAGACTACAGTGATCTTAAAACGCCAATGTTCCCACCCTTTCACTTGCACATTAATAAGTTATAGTTGATTAAAAATATAATTTGTTCCGCTGTAATCTAAGAAATCGCGAGATCCGAGTTTTGCCTATCAGCCAATCAGATGGCTGAATCTCAGCGCGAGCGCTCGGTTATTTAAATATGGCAGCGCCCGTGAAATGTTTTTTGCACTTGTTTCAATATGAAGAACGTCCAATTATTTCATTTTCTGGTGCCAGTTGGTGGCGATTTATTGAAAGATTGATTTATTGTAAGTCCTTGATAGACCTGGATGGCAGGAAGAAAGAAATAGCCGAGACTTTCTCTCAGTACACAACTGAGTTGCCGAGACCCGCTGAGCTGGGGAACCATAGGAAGTGCTGCTCGAGGTACACAGACTAAAAAATTAGGAGAGCACGTCAACGTGTTGTATGTGGGCAAACCCAAAGCACTCTTTACTGTGATCATGAAGAAGCTGATACCAGACTTCCACTTCATGTAAAGCATGCCCTTTTGGAATATAAAGATAATGTTATCTTGAGCCCAGAAACTGATGTCATGGTCTTGGCTTTGGGTTGTGTGCATTGTTTAGAGAGTACTATCTATTTTAAGACAGGGACTGGCAACAAAACTCGTATTGTTAATATTTCTCATCTAGCAAGTCTTCATGGTCCAAGGAAAGGTCGAGCTTTTGTTGGTCTTCATGCTTTTACTGGATGTGACACGTTAAGTGCCTTTTAAAGGGAAAGGAAAAGTTAAAGCCTTAAGGCTAATACTTGAATCAGAGCCAGCTGTTAATTGCTTTCAAATTCTTGGGAAAAATTGGGATGTTGATGATAAATTGTTCATTCAGCTTGAAGAATTTGTCTGTCACTTGTATGGACAGAAAAACTGGGTTAATGATGCCAGGTTTAAAATGTTCTCTTCTCTGTAAATCAGATAAATCTTTTCCACCAAATGATGTTCGTCTTTGACAACATTCTAAGCGAGCTGCATACCAGCTAGCAATTTATAGAAGGTGTTTGGACCAGTTTATAAACGCCCCTAACCCAGAAGGCCATGGCTGGTCCTTTGAAGATGGAGCGCTCTCCTATTGTTGGATGGTAAATCCCCCAGCTGATAATGAGGAATTGGATGACTCAGATGATGAGTTGTGATGTTTTTCATATATGTTGTAAGTTTTTGATGAAAATATAAAATATATAAATATGAGAGGTATGGATTTAAATAATATGATGTAAATATGATATGTTTGGATTTAAATAGTATGATGTCGCGAGGAAAGGTTAAGATAGAAATAATATAACTGTAAATATGAGGGGTTCAGATTTTTATATTGGACATAAATATGGATCCTTAGTTTTTATTGACAGTGAAAATGATATATTATTCCATTTTTTATACCAAGGTTTACTTGTGATAGTAGTTGTTTTTCTCGCATTAAGTTAATAAATGCAATATGATGGAAAGTGAAGTGTCAGTTTTTCAATAATTAAATTAGTAAGAAATTATTTTGTCTTGCTATGGCTGTATAAAGTGGAAAATATGTAGTATTCAGGTTCAGGGGCCCTCTGGCAGCGAAAATAGAAACTAAAGGTCTAAATTGCATTTCCATGTTGATTCCATCAGTATTTGCATAAAAAAAACTTTTCTAATGATCAACCTTAATGATTTTAAAGTATTTTTGGTAAACATCACTTGGTTAAAACCAAAAATATGGAGATTTTCTTAGTTTTAGCCACCTATAGGCCAGATGTGGAACTACCGAAATTTTAATTGGCCGTAATTAATTAATGTGCAAGTGAAAACGCGGGAACATTGGCTTTTTGATATCACTGAAGTCCAAAGTATCTAACTAAACTGGAAGAAAGTTGCCCCCAAAAAGTTCAAACGGAAAGTCATCGTACAGATTCTGGCCCACGGACTAAGACCCCTCATTGAGGGCTGAATCGTTTTTGGCCGCCATCTTGGATGTGGCAAAGTGGAGAATCAGCATCAGACAGTGAACTGGTGTAAATCTCAGGGTTTGTTGTTGGCCAACTTTTCCAAAGGCTGTCCTGTGGTGTATGCCGTGGTAGTTTGGTGTCTGATGCTGGACCCGCATCATCAGAGCTGCTCCCCCTAAAAACAAAGGAGGGCTGATGGTTCCTCTGACCGGTGGTAAAGGTGGTCAGCTCAGCTGAGGCCTCATTCACCAGTCCATGTCAAAGCTGTCTTTTCAAAAATACGGTTCAGAATTGACAACCACCATTGAAGTGTTAGTGGACAAGCAGGTATTTTTAGGTGTTGTAGCTTGGACAGAACTAAAAGCCTTCTAATGAGACCATCAGAGTAAAATGTGATTATTTATAACAAATATTAGCGTCCTCTCTCTGATTTGACTGTTTTCTCTGTGCAGAATGTCCTTTTAATGGCCAGTATCTCTGTCATGTGTGTTTCAGGCCAGCAGTATAGGTGTACTTCACTGACAGCTGGATAAATGAGACATAACATTGACCAGGTCCAAATCCAGTCATAAACCAGTTGGTGTGGCTTTCTGTTACCTGTGTGAAAAACTCAGCTGTCAGGAAAGTTGTTGGGGACTCGGACTGGGAACCCTCTTTTTTTTTTTCCTTGTCGTGTTTCGCATTATGACAACAGAATTGTGCCGTGCTCAGTGGGAACAGTTCTGACCCCCACACCATGATGCCACCATATACTGTATTTGTAATTTTTCTAAATAAAAACTTTTTTAATTTCTAACCTGAGTGTGCAGAGGGCAAAGAATTTGTGATGTCAGCCTCTTTCTGAAAGTAAATGAATCTGGTCTGACTCTTTGTGAAAGACCTTTTACAATCAACACACAGCGACTTTATGGCCTTATCCATTAGACCATGTGGTTCCACATACAAAGGCTCAGCTGTAATAATATATATCTGATTCTGCTCCACATTACGGTGTGTAGAAAATCCAGAATACACTCTGAATACAGTGACTTTCGCTCTGCTTGAATTAAAACAGATGAGGTGGTAGAGTAATCTGGTCTTAATCCCTTGTGGATTGTTAATAGTTGCATGAGTTTCATGGTCAGCAGATGTGTGGGACGGCCAAAGACTGGATAGAATCAACATATACTATGATGACTAGGGTCATTTTCTGTACAGAGTAAAGGATGCTGTCCATTTGGAAGACACACCTCGTTTTCACATAATACAAAACACTCTGTGGCAAAAGCGTTAGCTTAGCATAATGGATTGAAGTGAATGGAAATATTAGCCCTCTCTGTCCCACTGTAACAAACTACAGCAACCTCAAGCTGTCCTGTTTCCAGGTATGTCTGAAATAAACATCATCATATGAGGACTATTTCATAGTAGTCATTTTAGGGGAAATCACAGCATTTGTAAGGAATATAACACCACCATGTGATATCTAGCTTCTCTTTTAGTTTCATGACAGTCATTGTAAACTAATCTAACTACACCATATCCATTATTTTTTCAAGGACAGGCCAATAGTGAGAGAAAGAGAGAAAGATGAGAAGGATTTTTCAGTCTAAAAAACAATAAGATAGTAGGGTCAAAGTAGGAAATATCTTCAAATGCAGGTGTCTCTGAATCCTGAATCATTCACACAAACTTTCACACCAGCTCTGCTATTATTAGGCTGGACTATTGTGTTACTACTTATCACTATTTTATTACTATTTGGCCAATGCCAAATGACTGATTTTTTAGTAACTATGTGGTTTGTCTTTGTTGTTGTTTTTCATCTCTTTCATGGAGCTCTGGTGCTAGCTAAATGTTGCTGTGTCACATCCCAATCCCCTAGTTGTTTTATTCTGCTGTGAACTTAATGGAATCAGTGCTGCCTGTTCAGTCTTCCTGTTGTCGATGCCTGATGTTGTCCAAATATGAATGTTTTAATAAACTCCTGTCCTGTTGTAGAGTGAGCGGGCCACAGTCTGACTGAGCTCGTTAGCCTGAAATGAGGAACACCTGTCTCCACTTAGTCCCTAGGACAGCAAAGCAGAAGGCCCCTTTGAGTTCCTGTTAAATTGACATTCATTTCATGTATTTTTTGATTTCCTAAAAAAAATTCTGCCAAAACCCCATTCATTTAAAAGCCTCAGAAGGTGGATTCTTTACATGCACGTCAAGTGAACGTTAATGAGTTTCAAATCAAATCTGTCTCACTTTCAGCTGTTATTCCTCAATCTACACTCAGGAAAAAGTGGATTTGTCTGAGTAAAGGTGAACATCAAACACTTTGACCAGCTTGCTGTGACCACCACACAGAGTACTGACCACTACACCATCACAGCCTCTGGTCAGTTATGTTGTGTCTGGAATTAGGAGGCAGTGCTAAAGGCTAAAGGCAGTTCTGGGAAAACTGGAACATCTGATGGAAAGAAAGATTTTCTGTTTGAATCCAGCAGCTAAGTGAACACAGGAGGAGGTGAAGTGGAGGAGCTTTCTTAGTGAACAATGGATGTTTTTTAGGTCATTTGCATCATAACTCAGTTCATGAAGCTAGGTCTCAGAGAAGGTCATCTCATACTTTATCTCTTAATGTTTTGACTTGAGGACGGTTTGGTACAGGTGCAGGTTTCTCTATGATGGAGACAGATTAATCCATGTAGGTGCCACTGAGATGTGATAAGAGATGTGTGTGTTTTTACTGTTACCATGGAGATGTCACTGTGTGATGTCATTGTGGCCTTTGTCATGTCAGCCTTTTGTTAGAATGTGGCTATAATTACTCATTTTAGCATTGTATGCTATCACATGATTGATGTAAATTACTGATTGTTTTATTTCCTAATAGAACTATATTTTCTGTTGAAGTCTGGCTGTGCCCACAGACTCTTCCTTTCTCTCTTTTTCCTTCTCTGTTGCATAAGATCCACATTTAGGTCAACCACATACACACACCATTTGTTACCACGTTCCAGTGTCATTTGCATGAATTAGGACCTGGCCTGTTCATAACCCGAGGTAACTAGCCAATAAGACTTGATCATGTTCAGTCCTCCTTTGAATAGGAGGACAGAACCCAGGAGATAATGCCTAACACTATATTTTCAGCCTCTGTGGCACAATTGCTCAGAGATGTTGACTGTTAACTGGAGGGTTGGGGGATTGAGCCCACACTGGGACTTCCTGATTTATGCAGATCAGCAGCAGGGTAATGTAAATCTATTTCCATGTTTATTTCTTAACCTTTTCAGGTAATTGCAGGACATTTTATGTGCAGGACACATTGATGCAGAATGTGAAATATCACAACAGCTATTAATTGGCTGCACGGTTATTGAGCCAGGATGAAAAGGTATGAATGTGTAAAGCCAGGTGAGGATAGCTGGGGAGCAGGTTTTGTGAGCAGCTGAAACAGAAAATGGCTATTGTGTTCCCACAATCCATGTGGCCAGCCAATGTGAGGGCTAGTGGCGCAATGGATAATGCGTCTGACTACGGATCAGAAGATTCTAGGTTCCACTCCTAGCTAGCTCGACAGGCTTTTATCTCCCAATGCCATGCTGATTCTTTGGATTGGCAACCAATAAACGAGTTTTCCTGCCTATCCACACCCAAGCTCACAATGGAATTCAGCCAATGACGGTGAAGCCTAACTTGGAGCGTATTAATCACTTTATCATTCTAATTATGAAGCGTATCGTTTTGCACAACATGCAAAAAATGAGGCCAGTTCAGAATAGCTGAAACAGGACACATCCAATATAGAGGGTACATTTACTGCCCCTCTGGTGAAACTCTAACTCAGGGGTCACCAACCTTTTTGAAACTGAGAGATACTAATTATATATTATTAATGATTGATGATACTCATCTCTATGAATATAACACGTTCATAATTTCACCCAATTATCAGCAAAGACAAAAAGGTGGGAAACAGATAACAATATTCAAAACTTTATTAATCACAGTAACATATATATGTTTCAGATGATCACTTATATCACTATATATTTCCTCGGTAAAATGTCCCATTTTCACAAACCACTAGAAACCCTTTTAACAAGCCATGAACTATGTTGCACCATGTTTAAAAACGTTAGCAAAAGTTTGAGGTGGAGTTCATTTTGCAGTGTTATGATTTTAATCTCCACCTGTCCAGCATCACAGCTGAACATTGCACTAAGTTGCTCAGCAAATATGTTGTGTGCACATTCATGAAAATGTACTAAAATGTGACAATAATCTAAAATGTTTCTTTATCAAAGGAAGCACTGTAACGTGCTCCTGTATTGGTAAAGAAGGATCCACTCCAAGCCTCACTGACCACAATCATCTGTGTGGACTGATGCTTTCACTGACTCCCTGTGAGGCTGAGTCCTGTTTGACTTCTGGTCCTTTCATCCATTGTGAATGTTTAAGCTCTTCTCATGGACTCCACACATACTCCATAGAATAATAAAACTTCAAACTGAAGGATGTCTGAAGTCTTTTTCCACAGTCCTGCTGCCTCCTGCATGTTAGTGGAACCTGGACGTGTGTCCCTCTCTCTTACAGAATAGATCTGTGCTGCTGACCTAAGGATAGCATCTATTATATCTACATCTAGGGTCTGTATCAGAAAACATTGGACCTAGAACTATACAGCTCAGGATTATAACAGGGTTACTCAGATTCAGGCTCACTGATCTTCTAGGTTTGGGAAAGGAGACTGGCAGTAGCAGGCTCTGCAAGAGAGTAAATAAGACCTCCAACCCAAAGACCACACAGGACCACAGTTTAGGAGACAGAAACAGATCTTTATGTAGACATCCTGATGAGTTTCATTCACCTTCTGTTGAAGCAGAAAGCTCTTCAAAAAACATTAAGGTTAGGAAGTCATGGTAGCAGTTTTTAGACTGGATTCCCCTCCTGACACGTGGGGGGGGGATCAGTCAGGTACATTTGGCTCTAACCTGCTGGTTCCAGTCTGCTCTGCTCCTGATGAATCCCCACATAATTTGTGGATTTTTATCATGGAAGTTGTCCTCAGTGTGCTGTTTGTAGCTGTCCTTGGCCTACTGGACTCTCAGGTCTCTCTGGGCCCTGTCATCAGCCAGCCTGTCACCTGACCTGTAGGCAGCATCTGGAGTGGACCACACTGTGGTGATAAGCAACCATAAACAGGCATTGTTGGTAGGGAAACCCCAATAGATTCCTAGTCTATTGCCTTGACCGCAACGAGCAATCGATGGACGGATCAATCAAATCACTAAAAAGAAAAGGGCTGCAATGGCCGAGTGGTTAAGGCGTTGGATTCGAAATCCAATGGGGTTTCCCCACGTAGGTTCAAACCCTACTTGCAGCGAATCAAACTATAACATTTTAAACAGAATCAACATGATCATGAAGGAGAAAATAAAACTGTAAACAGAGGTTTGAAAATCATTACAGCAAATGTAAGCTTTTACAGGTAATTTCAAGAGTAGAATACACAGCTCCTGTGATTGGCTGAATAAAGAACACACTCTGGTCTTGTTTGAAAAAACAGGCAGCATGCAGCAACCAACAACTCTGAACTGAACATATGGTAAAGATGCAACCACCATGATCTGGTAGAAATGGTTTTAGACATAAAACTCATCTTATCTCACTATATGTCATTTGTATTTTATGTTTTTTCTTTTAAGTTTATTTGCTAATTCATCAAATTCCTTTGGGCCACACAGGTCAAGGATTTCAGCCAGAGCGCCCCCCCCCACCCCTCCCGCAGAGCCAAACTCTGGAAAGTCTACTGTCTGAGGAGAGAGCGGCGCTACAGCAAGAGCAGAAACCAGAGAGAGGAAAGCCCTGCCTGAGCGATCTGCAGCCCAACAGGGCCAGTTAAAGAACCAGGAACTTTATTCTACTGTTTGCTTTTTCATAAAGAGTCTGCAGCCAGCCAGTAAAATGCTCACCAAAGCCAAAGCTTCTGAGTGTTTCCCATACAACCCCTGGCACAAAAAAGCCGGTGATTCCCAGATGGATGTTCATTCAGTTGTTTAAGTTTGTAGAAACAAAGCAGATCACAGACATGACACAAAACTAAAGTCTTTTCAAATGCCTTTAAGAATGGCTTTAAGAAACACAAAAAGAAATCAAGAAGAAAAAGTGATTGTTAGTAACGTTTACTTTTTCAGACTGTTCCTTTCCAGAATAAGCAGAATAATATAGCTTTAAATAGTTAACGGTATATGTAAACTGCTGATTCTGACAAGGGAATTAAATGTTTATTGTGTAATTGTAGTAATTTTTCGACTTTTATTTTGAAAGCATGTACTGGGTTAGGCAGGGAAATCTATTGGCACACCAGGCCCACCAAGATTTTTTTCACCAGCCCCCACGGAGACACACCCTTCAGAGCGTGATACACACCACCATAAAACTATTGTGGTTTATAGAGACAGTTCTTCTTTTGAAAACTATGTGACTTGTGAGGTCCAAACAAACCTGGGACTTTAAAGGGACAATGCTCATTAACATAAATACATATAATCCTGACACCAACAAGCATTACTGGGACTAAATTATTATCTTAAGTGTACAACTAAAACATCACCATTGTTAGTTGCTGACACTGACTAACAGCCAGATAGCATCTTGTAACAGCTAGACAATAGATTGTCACACAACACAAGTGTCATGGCAATAATCTATTGTAGCTTTTGGGCTTAACCAGCCAAAACTGGAAAAACCATGATGCATTTTAAGAACCTGGCATTTCCTAATGCTGTACATATTGACTTCTTTGTGAGGAAATCCTAAATTCCAAGGAGTTGTTGGGAAGCTTTTCCTCCTCGTTAACTCTGACAGCATCTTCTGAACTCCGCAGTGGGTGGGGGTGTAAAGAAGAGCTGCGTTGGCCGGGAATCGAACCCGGGTCAACTGCTTGGAAGGCAGCTATGCTAACCACTATACCACCAACACCATGCATTACAAAGAGGAACTAATAAAAATGGGCTTCAAGCACACACAAATGAACTCCTTTTACATATTATTAGCTGACTATATAACTGCCAAGTCTTTCCAGTTCAGGTAAAAATCACCCACAAGGAAACTAACTTGATAACCTGTCTTTCCTATCAGAAGTACACATAAAAAATAGATTTACAATGACTTGCTGCGGATGTGCATAAATCAGGGTGGGCTAAAACCTCCATCTTTTCTGTTAACAGCTGAACACACTGCTTGTGCCACAGAGACTGCTCATGGGTTATTGTGGACCTTCTAATCAGTGTGCTGTTTGTAGCTGTGTCTACTATTTCTAAGTGTATATGTATATGTGTTTGCTGGCCCCCCTTCTTGAGGTCTCTCTGGGCCCTGTCATCAGCCAGCCTGTCACCTGACCTGTAGGCAGCATCTGGAGCTGTGAGCAGGGACCCCACTGAACTGTCCAGACAAGCTTTCTGTTCCAGATCCAACCTATTCCAGATAATGTCTGTCAAACCTCTACCATAAAACCTGTAATAAACCCTGAATGACACACAGCTCAACCACAACCATGAGAAATGAAATTATGGTGATCAAAGAAACCCTGCTGAGTGTTTCACTGAACAGCTTAAAACCATCAGAAGAGGACTTGTTGCTTTGCTTGACAAGAGGACAGAAGCAGGCTTTTAATAAAAGTGGGAATAGATTTTTCAGGCTGCTGACTGTCTGTCAGACTCTTAAAATGAGCTCTCAGAGCGTCAGAGTCTTCCATTTTTCAGACTCATCCTGACTTTGTGGCACAAAACAAATCAGTCCCTCAAGGTCCGTAAAAGAAATGTTGTTTTCCCTGTCCTTGCTTTTTTGGGCTATAACTGTTTCTGGCTGGATGATTCACCATTTGCTCCCAAAGCTTCAGAATAACTTTCTGAAAGCTTTTCCAGCTCTTTTCTGAGCTCTTCCACTTTTTCTACTCCAGATCTATGTTGTCGTAGGCCAGGCGGTGCAGGAACTGCTGGTATCTGAGGTGGTTTTTAAATGCAGCTCTGCCGTCTGTGAATTGATTGATCCAATCATTTGATTCTATCGGCTGCTTCAGTTCTTCTTGGCAGGCTGAGATGTTTTCCAGAACTATCTCTTCCAAAATGCTTTGGTAGGTTGAAGTCTTTTTTTTTTTTACCTTGTCGTGTTTAGCATTATGGTAACAGAATTGTAATCTGAGTGCCGTTCTGTGCCCGACATTTTTGCTTTGCCAATGGAGGCCTGTCAGGGTGAGAACCCTCCCTTGATCATCCGATACTGCTTTATTATTCATTTAAGATTTATTTTTGTTACAGAAGTAATAAGGTTAATGCCAAACCTGACCAAGGAGAAAAAAGAGAGAAAAAAAGGAACAAAAGATTCAGTTAAAAAAGAATGAGAGAATAGAGAAAAGGTAACAATAACACGCACCAAAAAGAGGAGAGATCCTTAAAACAGGAAGACAGGAAAATAAAGACAACAGAACCATCCATCCAGCTGCTGTATCTGTAGAAAGATGTTCTGTAGTCACTGTGGGCAAACCCAAGGGAGACCCAGTAGGAACACCTGCAAACAAACACCACGAGGAGACACACACAAACTAACAAAAACAAACAGCAAAGAATACTGTGGGCAAACCCGAGGGAGAACCTGTAGAAGCACCTGCAAGCAGACACAAGAAAGAGACACACACAAACAG
>CAJRST010005014.1:0-11523 GCA_907169785.1 Menidia menidia | reverse complement strand
TCATTTTGGATCCACAAACCGGGCCCACTTTCTGGTTCTGAACCAGCGAAACTGAAGATTACTCAGGATGGAGAGGAGTCACTGGTCCAGTTCCGCTTGGTTCTGGTTCTGGTTCTGACCCGGGGCCTCGTCCCAAGGCCCAACCCCATCCATTCCTGGTCCAGCCCCTCTGGGTTCTGGTTCTGGTTCTGACCCGGGGCCTCCACCAGGACCTATCCTGATAAAGTGACCCAACCAGAACCAGAACCTTTGAACATATGAGGCTCATCCTGAATTTGACACTTGTATTTCTTCTTTTACGTCCTCTGACAAACGAGTCAGAGGTTTTTATCTGCTCATGGACACGTCCTGAACCAACATGGAGGCTCTGAAACTGAAAGGCAGCTCAAAACCAGATGGACCTGTGGGTTCGGAGGTCCAGTTCTGTGGAAAAGGGTCAAATATGATCATTCAAAAGCTTTAACAGGAACCAGGGACCAGTCGGAGCCCCTGAACGAGTCGGCTTCGGTTTTCCATCACACAGTAAAGCTGCTGAGGTCATGTGACCCCTGTCTGTCATGTGATCACCTGAAAAGGCCGATTTGGTCTCAGCTGGTCGTCAGATTTTGTTTTAACCTGAAATGAGTAAACTGAAGCCGCTCTCTGACCAGCGAAGGCCAGGTGACCTCCAGCTGCCACAGTTATGTAACCGGTCAGTGGACCTGACAGCTGGACCAGGACCAGCATCATCTGTTCGCTCTGAGTTTATGTCATTTCTTAAGCTCCTCACAGCAAAAATCCACCGATTACTCCTTCCAGGAAGATTCGGGGTTTAAAATCAGAGGATGACCATCCAGATGGGGATTTTTTCTGTGTTCAGTCAGGAGGTTTTTGATGGTTCGGATCAGAATCTGGAACAGAATTGATCATAATAATGGGAGTAAATCTATTTGTTTAGCAGTGAACGGTGACGTCAGCCAGTCAAACAATGGCTGGAAAATCGGTCAATGACAAAACACCTGAAAAACAGAAACAGAGCGGTGGGCGCGCGCATGCGCAACGCGCGCGGCGGAGCTCCATTCAGAGAAAATGCGCGTGGGTGTCGCACAGCTTGTGCACAGCGGCATCGCTGCGGCGGAATCCCGTGACGTCAGGCCGCGCGTTGCCATGGTTACGCCGCTGACGGAGCGGTGACGCAGCGCCCGGTATAAAATCCCCGCGCAGCCTCGCGCAGATCCAGTCTCTGAGAGCTGAGTCGTGCGCGTGCAGCTGTTTGGAAACGAAGTGGGACCTGTGCGGAGTCGCGTGTGTTTTTTTCTGCTCTTTGATCCGGATCGTTCGCTTGGAAATGGCTGTAACGGAGGCTGGATGCGACCTGACCTACTGCAAGATGAGGGGCATCGTGGGCGTCCTGACCGGTGAGTGCGCGCCTGCCTGTCCCCGGTCCTCTGATCACCGCACGAGCCCCGAGTCACCGTTTTTTAGATTAAATGCTCGGTGTCGTCACGTTTAATTAGTTTATTTATTTAGTCAGTTGTATTTGCTCGTGTTTCAAATCCTAATTGGAAACGCTAAATCGAGCCCCGCGCGCGCTGAGGGGATGTGAATGGAAAATGTTCCGCTGGTATGAATGGTGACGGGTTGCGTAACCTGTAAACCCGCAGCGCGCGCTGCGCTGGGGGACCTTTAGGAGCGGATTACAGCAGGTTTCTCCTCTAAAGAAGCTCCCTCTGTCCGCAGCTTTCATCAAGGAGAGGAAGATGGGGCTGAACGACTTCATCCAGAGGCTGGTGTCCACCCCACACATCTGCCAACAGTGAGTACAGCACACATCAGCCCATTCATAACTGACCACCTGGGGCTGGCTGGACTTTGGCCTAATCTGCCCTCAGGAGGGTAAGAATAGTCCTGCCCGCCGGCCGCTGGCTCCTAATCGCCTCCAGGCCAATCCCGTGTGTCCCCTGTTCCGGGATAAGGCTCTAAATCCATTATTACCTGATGGGCTGAGCCCCGGCCGGGCGGCCAGACCGTTCAGGTGTTTCCAGGAAGGGAGGCTCAGCCCACCTGAGGGCTCAGAGGCTTAAGGCTCCCAGACGGTCAGCAGTCATCCTGTCCCAGACGGTCAGCCTGCCCTCAGAGGGCGTCCCGTTCCCTCAGACTGTCAGGACAAGCTCAGGACTCAGCAGGAGAGCTGGCAAATACAGGACTTTATCAAACAAGGTCGCCCTCACAGGGAGGGAAATGAAAATAACAACCTCTGTTACGAGCAATAACCAGGAGAAAAAAGTAGAAAGAAATGATCACTCAGAAAAGATCACTCAGATGAGCACAGAAAGGCTAAGAAAGTACAAAATAATCACTCTAATCCAGGATGAAAACTCAGCTCAGTGTCAAAGGTCGACTGGACGAAAACCACTTGACCCAGACAAAGGGGCACAGACTACTTTTTAACAATCAGACAAGTGACCTGAAACGAAAGGAGAGTTACTTATCGAAACAAAACAGGAAATGACCAGACCAAGACATGACAAAAAAACAAAAAAAAAATCAGGTCTGACACTGCAGAGCTGGCAAATAGGAGGACTTTATTAAACAAGGTCGACCTCACAGGGAACTGGCAATGAAAATAATAATCTCTCTTAAGAGGAAAGTACAAAGAAAAGACCACTCAGATGAGGATAGAAAGGCTAAAAAAGTATCAAACAATAATCACTCTAAGCGAAGACGGGAAAAAAGCTGAAAAAGTATAAAATAATACTCACTCTTACGAGGAAAATGTGGAGACTCAAGACGACGAATTCAATGGCAGGTTAAGCTCAGTGTCAAAGGTCAATAGGAAACCCACTGGACCCAGACAAGGATCAGACAGATGACCTGAGATGAGAGGAGAGTTACTTATCAAAATCAAACAGGAAATTACCAGACAACCATAGGGGCAGGACAAAAAAAACAAACAAACCACCTGAAAGCCTTTTCTTGCAGCACCACCGGTCATTGTGATCTTCAGAACAGTTGATTTTAGAAGTCTTAAGGTCAAGGTATAAACGGTGGAGTGACCAGACCCCGAGAATATGGAAGAAGTTGCCCCCGGATACTGGCACTGTTACAGATATCTTTATTTTTGGTCCAGGCTAGAGTGGCAACTTCATTCTTTTGTAACCCTTTTTGATATGACTATTTTCTATCTTCACTCTTTCTGTTGTATGTTGTGATTTTACTCATTTTGTTGTTTGATTCTGCTTCTTTCAGCGTCGAGGTCAACAACTTCCTAAAGATCGAGGACAACCAGAACGAGGAAGTGGACGATCAGATTCTTGCAAATCCAGTAAGTTGATGCTGAACGCTTCCTTCACTGACTCACCGTCCGCGGGAAACTTGGCAGAGAGTTAAAAAGTTTCCCCTCTTTCTCTTTCAGATGTTCCTGAACCCGCGGAGCTCCCTGGCAGAGGAGACCCAGTAAGTCCAGTTAGTTCCCAGCTTCAGATTAAGTTAGTTTCCAGGTTCAGATTCAGATAGTTTCCAGGTTCAGATTCAGATAGTTTCCAGGTTCAGATTCAGTTAGTTTCCAGGTTCAGATTCAGCTAGTTTCCAGGTTCAGATTCAGCTAGTTTCCAGGTTCAGATTCAGTTATTTTCCAAGTTTAGATTCAGTTAGTTCCAGCTCAAACGTGACCTAAAAATCTGATTCTTTGTGTTTCTTAGAATCAAACCTTGTGACTTTGACTACCTGAAAATCATCGGAAAAGGCAGCTTTGGGAAGGTGAGTGTCTCTCTGTGGGGGTGCACCGACCCCCCCTCCTGTTGCCCCCCCCCCTCTCTGACACTAACCTGTGCTCACCTGCAGGTTTTGCTGGCTCGGCACAAAGAGACCACAAAGTACTACGCCGTCAAAGTGCTGCAGAAGAAGATCATCCTGAAGAAGAAGGAGGTAAGAACTGGTTGGTTTGGCCCTCTGAGCCGAGCCGAGTCAGAGACTAACGGACCCTTTACCCCCCCCCCCCTCTCCTCACCCCCCCCCCCACAGCAAAAGCACATCATGGCTGAGCGCAGCGTGCTGATGAAGAACATCCAGCACCCCTTCCTTGTGGGGCTGCACTTCTCCTTCCAGACCACCGACAAGCTGTACTTTGTGCTGGACTACGTCAACGGGGGAGAGGTGAGCCTCCACATCTGGGCCTCAGCAGGCCTCACATCTGGGCCCAGCAGACTTCACTTTTGGGCCTCGCATCTGGGCCCAGAGAGCTGCACATCTGGGCCAATCTGGCTAAAAATCTGGGCCCAGCAGGGCTCACATGTGGGCCTCAGCAGGCCTCACATCTTGGTCCAGAGGGCTTCATATCTGGGCCAATCAGGCTGCACATCTGGGCCCATCAGGCAAAAAATCTGGGCTTCAGCAGGCCTCACATCTGGGTCCAGAGGGCAGCACACCTTGGCCTCACATCTGGGCAAATCAGTCTGCACATCTGGGCCCATCAGGCTAAAAATCTGGGCTTCAGCAGGCCTCACATCTGGGCCCAGCAGACTTCACTTTTGGGCCTCACATCTGGGCCCATCAGGCTAAAAAATCTGGGCCCATTAGGCTAAATATCTGGGCCCAGCAGGCCTTACATCTGGGTCGAGAGGGCCGCACATCTGGGCTTCATATCTAGTCCCATCAGGCTGGCCAGATGCTGACAGATGTTTGTGCCCCTGCAGCTGTTCTACCACCTCCAGAGGGAGCGGGTCTTCCTGGAGCCCCGGGCCCGGTTCTACGCCTCTGAGATCGCCAGCGCCCTGGGCTACCTGCACTCCCTGCACATCGTGTACAGGTGAGCCGAGCGCCGCTCTGCCGCCCCCTGCTGAACAGACGGCGTGTTGCACCCCCCCCTGCTGGACAGATGGGGAATAATCTCTCCTCTCTCTGCTTCCTCCTCAGAGACCTGAAGCCTGAGAACATCCTGCTGGACTCACAAGGCCACATCGTCCTGACTGACTTTGGGCTCTGCAAAGAGGGTCTGGAGCCCAATGGCACCACCACCACCTTCTGCGGGACTCCTGAGGTAAACCCCCTCCCACTACTCAGTGCCCCCACCGCCCCCTCAATGCCCCCCCCGCCCTGACGCCTCTTTGTCTCTGCAGTATTTGGCTCCGGAGGTTCTGCAGAAGCAGGCGTACGACCGCACCGTGGACTGGTGGTGTCTGGGCTCCGTGCTGTACGAGATGCTCTACGGACTGGTGAGACTTTACTGCTATTACATAATTTATTATCCCCATATTTAATAACGACTTTATTCTCTCAAGTAATTTAAAAAAATTAAAAATGTGGCTCCAATACTCTGTTGTAAAACTGAAGAAAAAGAAAGAAAAACTAAACTATACAAATATAACTGTGAATATAAATGCTGTGAAAAAAATGGTTTTAGTGTAATACCATAATTTATTCTCGCCATATTTTATAAGAACTTTATTCTCTTAATTAATTTTTTTAAATAAAAAATGTGGCTCTAATACTCTGTTGTAAAACTGACTATTAATATGATACATATAAAAGACTCTAAAGACTAAGACTAAACTATAAATATAAAAATGCTGAGAAAATAATGGTTTTAGTGTAATAAGATAATTTATTCTCGCCATATTTAATGTGTAATTTAATGTTTAATATGTGATATGATGCGAATAAATGACTGTAAAGACTAAAGATTAAACTCTAAATATAAAAGAGCTGATAAAAAGTGTTTTTAGTGCAATAAGACGTCTGGAGTTGGGATCTGAATATAAATCTGAAGCTCTGTCTCCAACAGCCGCCGTTCTACAGCCGAAACACGGCCGAGATGTACAGCAACATCCTGCACAAGGCGCCCGTCCTGAAGCCCAACGTGTCCAACTCCGGCCGCGAGCTGCTGGAGGGGCTCCTGCACAAGGACCGCACCCAACGGCTGGGGGCCAAGGACGACTTTGTAAGTCCATTCAGCTCCTCTGGTTCCGACCCGCTGGGCCGGTTCTGGTTCTGTCCACTCACCTGGTTTTTCCCCCACAGATGGAGCTGAAGCACCACTCCTTCTTCTCCCCCATCAACTGGGACGACCTGATGGCCAAGAAAATCACCCCCCCCTTCATCCCCTCAGTGGTACGTCCCGTTGAGGGTTCTGAGTCCAAAACACCCCAAATGTTTGGGGATGAATGAATGGAACAGAGCTCATTTAGTGGAAATCAGAGCTGGTTCTGGAGGAAAAAAGCAGGAATTCAATGTTTAAATTCCAGATATTTTGAGTTATTTTGATTTTTTTTAGTAATTCATCTGATTCCCACATTAGTTTGTGGGATTATTTCAGCTTCTTGTGTAAAAACTGACGTCTTTCTATCATTTTAGTGTAAAATCAGCTCCTTTTTTTAAGAGGATTCTTCATCAAACTGAGCCTCATTTTGTCCTCTCAGGTTAAACTGAGTTTGTTTTTGCTGTTAAATCCACCTGTTTCCAGCTCCTGAACACATGTTTCCACCTCTGTCTGTGATATCTGATGGAATATGGGGGCCCTGTGTGCTCACGTATGCTCTTTCTCTCCAGTCTGGGCCCACAGACCTCCGGCACTTCGACCCAGAGTTCACCCACATGCCGGTGTCCTCCTCCCTGTGCAGCGACATGCCGGCCGTGACCAGCAGCATCAGGGAGGCGGCCGGCGCCTTCCCGGGCTTCTCCTACGGGCCGCCGGACGGCCACGCCTTCATGTGAGCCCCCCCACCCCTGTCCCGGGAACAAGGGGGCCACTCTGGACCGGCTCTAGGGGACAGAAGAAGGAGCCAAGAGCATCACGGACCCCCCACAAAGAGGCAGAGCAGGGTCCAAAAGCTGTGCAGTGCCTGGAGGGGGGGACTGACTCATTACACTGGCCTCCGGGGGGGGACTGACCCATTACACTGGCCTCCAGGGGGGTGCTGACCCACAGACTACTGGCCTCCAGGGGGGGCGCTGACCGGGGAAGCCTTGGCTCACTGTCTGTGGCTCCTTTTGTTTTGCACTGGAGGAAACAAGGGTGGAGGGGACGTCTTCAGCAGCTCGATTGTGGGGGGAGGGGGGGGGTCATATCTGAGATCCAGCTCTACTTTGGACCAAACAGTTTGCTTTAGCATGAGTCCTTTTCCACCCGTTTGTCCTCCTGAACTGAACCCTTTACTGTACTGTAGAACCCCCCAAACATCCAGCGTTTACATCCTGCTCCACATAGAAGCTCCACACCTCCTCTGTACATAGGAGCTAGTTTAGCAGAACTATACGGATAGTAAATATTCTATTTTTGGTTGGAAATCTCCAACCAGTGACGGTTGAGGATATTACCTGCTGTGATGAAGGACTCAACCAGCAATAACGTGCACACTGTAAAGCGTTTCTATCTTATTTAAGGAGGCGCCTGCTGTTTTATGGCAGCCCTCGTTAAGGCGGCAGGTGTCTCTGTGTCCATGTAGGCCAGAACTGTGACTGTCTTGTGCCTGATCCGCGTTAGCTATACATACATATCTGTCCCGAAACCTTTGCTCCCTTTTCTGGAAGTGAATCTAAAAGTGCTTTGACGTGTGGGAGGAGCCGTGGGCGGAGCCCTCGGTTCTGGAAAGTGCAATAAGTTCTGAAAGCCGAATATCTTTTTGTGACTGATGTAAGTCGTCGTTTCTGCTTGTTCGTGGCTGTTTTCCGTTGTTCCGACTGGAAACAAATTGAATCCTGCTGAAAATGGAAAAACCAACAAGGCAACACACAGTTCTTGATCATGTTCTTCCACATTTGGAAGTTGTGTTTCTATTTTTATTTATTTTCATTCCATCCTGTAAACTAAATCATTTCCATGATCAGCTGAAACACTGAACTGTAATCTGTGTCAGAAATGGCAAATAAATCTCTATATCAAAGTATTTTTTTCTTAACTCTGTGGATTAAACGTTCACGTAATGATTACACAACGCGCTCCTGATCCAGAACTCCTGATCAGCCTCGTTTCTTTAACCGCCAAAGTATTTTTGAGCAACATGCTGGTCAGTCATTCAACAGGAAAGCTTTTGTTTAAGCCACTTAACTCTGAGCTCTTAACCTCTCAGGCCGAAAAACGCCCCTAACTCAAGGCCTGAGCCAGCGTTGTGTCCAAAGTTAAAAGTGGATCTTTAGGCTCTTTGTCAGCAGCAGAGACAGATCATTTTTTCCATTTCTGTATCTGATGGAGGAAAAAGGCCAAAGAAAACACAGTCTGACAGACAGGAAATAGGATTTCTGAGGATTCCCAAAGAGCTGCTGGCTGAAAACTGGGCAGGTCTCAGCTGGTGAACAGAGAGTCCTGAAAACATCTGAAGAAACTGGACCAGTGGAGGACAGAAGAAGAAGAGCTGGTCCTAAAAAACTCTCTAATCCGGCAGATGAAGAGGATCTGAAAGGTAAAGAGGAACAGATCCAGCAGAGAGCTGAACAGGAGCTGAGAGCTGCATCTGGACCTCCAGCTGATCGTCTCCTGGTTCTGATCAGATTTGAATAGATAGGAAACTATAATTAACTATTATCATAATAAATAAATAAATATAATAATGGCAAAGAGCCATTCTAAAGGAAGCAAGCAGGGAGAAAAAGGCTGAGCTCTGCCAGAGGAGCCAGAATTGGACTGAAAAGCAGTGACAACTGGACTTTTTTTCAGTTTTAAACACGTCGTCTGTCCGTAAAAGGGGTTAAAACAAGTACAGCTACATTTAAACCCCTTAATTTGCTACCACGACGGCGTGTTTCCGCTCACCTGTCGCTTCCCATCGCGCCAACAGCCTCCATGAATCAGTCTCCGCGCATGCGCAGAAGAGCCCCGCAAACCCCACTTCCTGCCAAATAGTGGTCCCTAACAACAGACAAAGCGTGAGGCCGTGGATTCCTGAGCAGTCGCTGAACAACGGCTCCCTCCTTCAATGGTAAGGCCGCTCCGGGCGATGGGGGGTCCGGGGGGGCTTCACTCCGAGGCCCGCGGAACCCGGCCAGGATCCGGGATGTAGCCGTGCTCAAGGGCTGCTTCTCCGGTGGCAGCCGGCCCCGACTAATCTCTGGAGTGGAAAACTTTATTGCCCCGGCCAAAACTAAATGTGCTTTGGTTTCAGTCGGCAGCCCCCAAATAGAGCCAAACAAACGCCAGATTAACAGTAGATTACATTAATAACTGTTTAATTAAGGGTTATAACCCGGTGGGGGCAGAAATCAGCCCGCTATTGCTAACTGGCTGCTAGCTTCTCGCCTTTGGGTGCCGACTACTTCCTGGTGCCCGGTCTGCATTGTGTGTGGTGGTTGTGTAACCACAGCTCACTGGTCCACTTTTACCCGGTTGTGTGGAGTTTGTGGTGGAGCTCGGTTCCCCAGTTTGGGGTGAAGATGGGAGGTTTTGGGCGCCACCCCCGTGGCCTGGCCTCAACTTCCGGGCGGGGTTTATTTACTGGAAGCAGCGGCCGGAGGACGTCTTGTTAACGGGATGTTTTCCTCCCAGTTGTCCCAAACTGCCCCCCCACACACATACAGTTTGCAGGACAGGGCAGTGACCTGAGCCCCTGTCAGCACGACCAATTCTGTCATTTTGTGCTTTATAAATAAAGCTAAACCCATGTGGGACAGGTGCTCCATCGGAGGACAACAGCCTCACATCAGGACTGTCAGATGGACTAAGGGAGTTTACAGAAACACGCCTTTTACTGGCTGAGATGAGCTTTATTCAGTCACATTTAGCAGCCAAACGCATGTTGGTGCAGAAAGTGGGCAAACGGGGGCAGATTTTTTGACTTTTGGGGTTAATTTGGGCATGACTGTTGGATATCCGTTGCCAAAACCACAGTTTGATAAACACGCTGAGCGTGAATGCATCTGAGACATCAGCCAACGTAAAAGCAGCCGGTGCCAACACAAAGAACGCACAAAAAACATCAAATATTACCACCAGAATTTAGCAATGTGTTCATACAATTTAGAGTAAAGACAAGAATGAACTAAGATTAGATTAAATATGAACCTGAACTAGACTCAAAACTGGGAGTTCTCTCCTCTCTGGTTCTGATCAGAAGCTCACAGGTAGATAGAAAAACCACTGACTTCCCTGTAAAAGATGCCTCATTCTGGAGGAAAAAAGCTGACATTCAAAGTTAAAATTTCAGATATTCAGATTTATTTTAGTGATTTAACGGATTCCCACATTCATTAGTGGGATTTTTTCAGCTTCTTGTGTCAAAACTGACGTCTTTCCATAAATTTAGTGTAAAATCAGCACCTATTTTCAGAGGATTCTTCATCAAACTGAGCAGTGAGACACTTTAAGCCTCACTTTGTCCTCTCAGGTTAAACTGAGTCTGTTTTTGCTCTGAAATAAACCTTTTTCCAGCTCCTGAACTCACTTTTCTACTTCTGTCTGTAACACCTGCTGGAACAGAGCTCATTTAGTGGAAATTAGAGCTGGTTCTGGATGCAGAATGCAGAAAGTCAAAGATAAAAGTTGAGAAATTCAGATTTCTCTTAGTAATTTATCTGATTCCCAAATGAGTTAGTGGGATTATTTCAGCTTTTTGTGTAAAAACAGACGTCTTTCCACCATTTTAGTGTAAAATCAGCTCCTAATTTCAGAGGATTCTTCATCAAACTGAGCAGTGAGACATGATGAAGCCTCATTCTGGATGAAAACCAGCAGAACTCTGAGTTCTTTGGCCTCTAGTTTGGATTAAAACTGTCCGATTTGTCATCTGTGCCCCCGTTTTTGATGGGAATGCTTTTTTGGGGGGGTTATTTTCAGTCCATCTTGCATAAGCCTCCCAGTGTGCCCTGGGGGGCCCGACCCACTCACGTGTCACGCTTTTGTGTCAGAACGTGAGCGGCGAGCGGCTCCGACGCGCCGCGGCGTGCTGGATTTACCGTCTGACCTGCTGCCGCTTGCGTGGCGGTTAGATAAAAGCCCCATCTCCAAACAGCCCAGGAATCGAGGTTAGATCTTATCCCCCGGGGCTCCTGTCGATGCGGCGGCCCGGCTGAGTGGCCGGGGCTGGGGGGGGGATGTTTTCCCTGGATGTGGGTCGAGACATATGTAAGGCGCCCGCACGCTAATCCCAACGGGCGCTAACGCCACACGTGCTCACCTGTGGGTCTTGTGCAAGAGATTAGCCCAGGGAGCCCCACTTCCTGCAGGCCGCTGGACCGGCCGCTGATCGGCCCGATAGCAGCCGGGGGATTTATGGTGGGTTGGGGGGGGGGGGGCATGTGGGGAAGTACATAAAGAGTCTGCAGCCTCCGTCTGGTCTGTTGGTGTGAAGCAGGGTCCCGGGAGGCTGAGCGGGAGCAAAGCGTAGCGCAGCGCAGCTCGCCGACATGTCGGGGATGGAGGAGCCGCAGGAGCAGCCGGTGAGTCACTCAGCAGGACCGCAGGCAGGTTCTCACAGATGTTCTGACAGATGTTCTTCTGGCAGATGTTCTGCTAGCAAACGTTTTGCTGACAGATGTTCTATTGGCAGATGTTCTGCTAGCAAACGTTTTGCTGGCAGATATTCTGCTGGCAGATGTTTTGACAGGTGTTCTGCTAGC
>CAJRST010005003.1:0-11524 GCA_907169785.1 Menidia menidia | reverse complement strand
GCTAGCAGAACACCTGTCAAAACATCTGCCAGCAGAATATCTGCCAGCAAAACGTTTGCTAGCAGAACATCTGCCAATAGAACATCTGTCAGCAAAACGTTTGCTAGCAGAACATCTGCCAGAAGAACATCTGTCAGAACATCTGTGAGAACCTGCCTGCGGTCCTGCTGAGTGACTCACCGGCTGCTCCTGCGGCTCCTCCATCCCCGACATGTCGGCGAGCTGCGCTGCGCTACGCTTTGCTCCCGCTCAGCCTCCCGGGACCCTGCTTCACACCAACAGACCAGACGGAGGCTGCAGACTCTTTATGTACTTCCCCACATGCCCCCCCCCCCCCAACCCACCATAAATCCCCCGGCTGCTATCGGGCCGATCAGCGGCCGGTCCAGCGGCCTGCAGGAAGTGGGGCTCCCTGGGCTAATCTCTTGCACAAGACCCACAGGTGAGCACGTGTGGCGTTAGCGCCCGTTGGGATTAGCGTGCGGGCGCCTTACATATGTCTCGACCCACATCCAGGGAAAACATCCCCCCCCCAGCCCCGGCCACTCAGCCGGGCCGCCGCATCGACAGGAGCCCCGGGGGATAAGATCTAACCTCGATTCCTGGGCTGTTTGGAGATGGGGCTTTTATCTAACCGCCACGCAAGCGGCAGCAGGTCAGACGGTAAATCCAGCACGCCGCGGCGCGTCGGAGCCGCTCGCCGCTCACGTTCTGACACAAAAGCGTGACACGTGAGTGGGTCGGGCCCCCCAGGGCACACTGGGAGGCTTATGCAAGATGGACTGAAAATAACCCCCCCAAAAAAGCATTCCCATCAAAAACGGGGGCACAGATGACAAATCGGACAGTTTTAATCCAAACTAGAGGCCAAAGAACTCAGAGTTCTGCTGGTTTTCATCCAGAATGAGGCTTCATCATGTCTCACTGCTCAGTTTGATGAAGAATCCTCTGAAATTAGGAGCTGATTTTACACTAAAATGGTGGAAAGACGTCTGTTTTTACACAAAAAGCTGAAATAATCCCACTAACTCATTTGGGAATCAGATAAATTACTAAGAGAAATCTGAATTTCTCAACTTTTATCTTTGACTTTCTGCATTCTGCATCCAGAACCAGCTCTAATTTCCACTAAATGAGCTCTGTTCCAGCAGGTGTTACAGACAGAAGTAGAAAAGTGAGTTCAGGAGCTGGAAAAAGGTTTATTTCAGAGCAAAAACAGACTCAGTTTAACCTGAGAGGACAAAGTGAGGCTTAAAGTGTCTCACTGCTCAGTTTGATGAAGAATCCTCTGAAAATAGGTGCTGATTTTACACTAAATTTATGGAAAGACGTCAGTTTTGACACAAGAAGCTGAAAAAATCCCACTAATGAATGTGGGAATCCGTTAAATCACTAAAATAAATCTGAATATCTGAAATTTTAACTTTGAATGTCAGCTTTTTTCCTCCAGAATGAGGCATCTTTTACAGGGAAGTCAGTGGTTTTTCTATCTACCTGTGAGCTTCTGATCAGAACCAGAGAGGAGAGAACTCCCAGTTTTGAGTCTAGTTCAGGTTCATATTTAATCTAATCTTAGTTCATTCTTGTCTTTACTCTAAATTGTATGAACACATTGCTAAATTCTGGTGGTAATATTTGATGTTTTTTGTGCGTTCTTTGTGTTGGCACCGGCTGCTTTTACGTTGGCTGATGTCTCAGATGCATTCACGCTCAGCGTGTTTATCAAACTGTGGTTTTGGCAACGGATATCCAACAGTCATGCCCAAATTAACCCCAAAAGTCAAAAAATCTGCCCCCGTTTGCCCACTTTCTGCACCAACATGCGTTTGGCTGCTAAATGTGACTGAATAAAGCTCATCTCAGCCAGTAAAAGGCGTGTTTCTGTAAACTCCCTTAGTCCATCTGACAGTCCTGATGTGAGGCTGTTGTCCTCCGATGGAGCACCTGTCCCACATGGGTTTAGCTTTATTTATAAAGCACAAAATGACAGAATTGGTCGTGCTGACAGGGGCTCAGGTCACTGCCCTGTCCTGCAAACTGTATGTGTGTGGGGGGGCAGTTTGGGACAACTGGGAGGAAAACATCCCGTTAACAAGACGTCCTCCGGCCGCTGCTTCCAGTAAATAAACCCCGCCCGGAAGTTGAGGCCAGGCCACGGGGGTGGCGCCCAAAACCTCCCATCTTCACCCCAAACTGGGGAACCGAGCTCCACCACAAACTCCACACAACCGGGTAAAAGTGGACCAGTGAGCTGTGGTTACACAACCACCACACACAATGCAGACCGGGCACCAGGAAGTAGTCGGCACCCAAAGGCGAGAAGCTAGCAGCCAGTTAGCAATAGCGGGCTGATTTCTGCCCCCACCGGGTTATAACCCTTAATTAAACAGTTATTAATGTAATCTACTGTTAATCTGGCGTTTGTTTGGCTCTATTTGGGGGCTGCCGACTGAAACCAAAGCACATTTAGTTTTGGCCGGGGCAATAAAGTTTTCCACTCCAGAGATTAGTCGGGGCCGGCTGCCACCGGAGAAGCAGCCCTTGAGCACGGCTACATCCCGGATCCTGGCCGGGTTCCGCGGGCCTCGGAGTGAAGCCCCCCCGGACCCCCCATCGCCCGGAGCGGCCTTACCATTGAAGGAGGGAGCCGTTGTTCAGCGACTGCTCAGGAATCCACGGCCTCACGCTTTGTCTGTTGTTAGGGACCACTATTTGGCAGGAAGTGGGGTTTGCGGGGCTCTTCTGCGCATGCGCGGAGACTGATTCATGGAGGCTGTTGGCGCGATGGGAAGCGACAGGTGAGCGGAAACACGCCGTCGTGGTAGCAAATTAAGGGGTTTAAATGTAGCTGTACTTGTTTTAACCCCTTTTACGGACAGACGACGTGTTTAAAACTGAAAAAAAGTCCAGTTGTCACTGCTTTTCAGTCCAATTCTGGCTCCTCTGGCAGAGCTCAGCCTTTTTCTCCCTGCTTGCTTCCTTTAGAATGGCTCTTTGCCATTATTATATTTATTTATTTATTATGATAATAGTTAATTATAGTTTCCTATCTATTCAAATCTGATCAGAACCAGGAGACGATCAGCTGGAGGTCCAGATGCAGCTCTCAGCTCCTGTTCAGCTCTCTGCTGGATCTGTTCCTCTTTACCTTTCAGATCCTCTTCATCTGCCGGATTAGAGAGTTTTTTAGGACCAGCTCTTCTTCTTCTGTCCTCCACTGGTCCAGTTTCTTCAGATGTTTTCAGGACTCTCTGTTCACCAGCTGAGACCTGCCCAGTTTTCAGCCAGCAGCTCTTTGGGAATCCTCAGAAATCCTATTTCCTGTCTGTCAGACTGTGTTTTCTTTGGCCTTTTTCCTCCATCAGATACAGAAATGGAAAAAATGATCTGTCTCTGCTGCTGACAAAGAGCCTAAAGATCCACTTTTAACTTTGGACACAACGCTGGCTCAGGCCTTGAGTTAGGGGCGTTTTTCGGCCTGAGAGGTTAAGAGCTCAGAGTTAAGTGGCTTAAACAAAAGCTTTCCTGTTGAATGACTGACCAGCATGTTGCTCAAAAATACTTTGGCGGTTAAAGAAACGAGGCTGATCAGGAGTTCTGGATCAGGAGCGCGTTGTGTAATCATTACGTGAACGTTTAATCCACAGAGTTAAGAAAAAAATACTTTGATATAGAGATTTATTTGCCATTTCTGACACAGATTACAGTTCAGTGTTTCAGCTGATCATGGAAATGATTTAGTTTACAGGATGGAATGAAAATAAATAAAAATAGAAACACAACTTCCAAATGTGGAAGAACATGATCAAGAACTGTGTGTTGCCTTGTTGGTTTTTCCATTTTCAGCAGGATTCAATTTGTTTCCAGTCGGAACAACGGAAAACAGCCACGAACAAGCAGAAACGACGACTTACATCAGTCACAAAAAGATATTCGGCTTTCAGAACTTATTGCACTTTCCAGAACCGAGGGCTCCGCCCACGGCTCCTCCCACACGTCAAAGCACTTTTAGATTCACTTCCAGAAAAGGGAGCAAAGGTTTCGGGACAGATATGTATGTATAGCTAACGCGGATCAGGCACAAGACAGTCACAGTTCTGGCCTACATGGACACAGAGACACCTGCCGCCTTAACGAGGGCTGCCATAAAACAGCAGGCGCCTCCTTAAATAAGATAGAAACGCTTTACAGTGTGCACGTTATTGCTGGTTGAGTCCTTCATCACAGCAGGTAATATCCTCAACCGTCACTGGTTGGAGATTTCCAACCAAAAATAGAATATTTACTATCCGTATAGTTCTGCTAAACTAGCTCCTATGTACAGAGGAGGTGTGGAGCTTCTATGTGGAGCAGGATGTAAACGCTGGATGTTTGGGGGGTTCTACAGTACAGTAAAGGGTTCAGTTCAGGAGGACAAACGGGTGGAAAAGGACTCATGCTAAAGCAAACTGTTTGGTCCAAAGTAGAGCTGGATCTCAGATATGACCCCCCCCCTCCCCCCACAATCGAGCTGCTGAAGACGTCCCCTCCACCCTTGTTTCCTCCAGTGCAAAACAAAAGGAGCCACAGACAGTGAGCCAAGGCTTCCCCGGTCAGCGCCCCCCCTGGAGGCCAGTAGTCTGTGGGTCAGCACCCCCCTGGAGGCCAGTGTAATGGGTCAGTCCCCCCCCGGAGGCCAGTGTAATGAGTCAGTCCCCCCCTCCAGGCACTGCACAGCTTTTGGACCCTGCTCTGCCTCTTTGTGGGGGGTCCGTGATGCTCTTGGCTCCTTCTTCTGTCCCCTAGAGCCGGTCCAGAGTGGCCCCCTTGTTCCCGGGACAGGGGTGGGGGGGCTCACATGAAGGCGTGGCCGTCCGGCGGCCCGTAGGAGAAGCCCGGGAAGGCGCCGGCCGCCTCCCTGATGCTGCTGGTCACGGCCGGCATGTCGCTGCACAGGGAGGAGGACACCGGCATGTGGGTGAACTCTGGGTCGAAGTGCCGGAGGTCTGTGGGCCCAGACTGGAGAGAAAGAGCATACGTGAGCACACAGGGCCCCCATATTCCATCAGATATCACAGACAGAGGTGGAAACATGTGTTCAGGAGCTGGAAACAGGTGGATTTAACAGCAAAAACAAACTCAGTTTAACCTGAGAGGACAAAATGAGGCTCAGTTTGATGAAGAATCCTCTTAAAAAAAGGAGCTGATTTTACACTAAAATGATAGAAAGACGTCAGTTTTTACACAAGAAGCTGAAATAATCCCACAAACTAATGTGGGAATCAGATGAATTACTAAAAAAAATCAAAATAACTCAAAATATCTGGAATTTAAACATTGAATTCCTGCTTTTTTCCTCCAGAACCAGCTCTGATTTCCACTAAATGAGCTCTGTTCCATTCATTCATCCCCAAACATTTGGGGTGTTTTGGACTCAGAACCCTCAACGGGACGTACCACTGAGGGGATGAAGGGGGGGGTGATTTTCTTGGCCATCAGGTCGTCCCAGTTGATGGGGGAGAAGAAGGAGTGGTGCTTCAGCTCCATCTGTGGGGGAAAAACCAGGTGAGTGGACAGAACCAGAACCGGCCCAGCGGGTCGGAACCAGAGGAGCTGAATGGACTTACAAAGTCGTCCTTGGCCCCCAGCCGTTGGGTGCGGTCCTTGTGCAGGAGCCCCTCCAGCAGCTCGCGGCCGGAGTTGGACACGTTGGGCTTCAGGACGGGCGCCTTGTGCAGGATGTTGCTGTACATCTCGGCCGTGTTTCGGCTGTAGAACGGCGGCTGTTGGAGACAGAGCTTCAGATTTATATTCAGATCCCAACTCCAGACGTCTTATTGCACTAAAAACACTTTTTATCAGCTCTTTTATATTTAGAGTTTAATCTTTAGTCTTTACAGTCATTTATTCGCATCATATCACATATTAAACATTAAATTACACATTAAATATGGCGAGAATAAATTATCTTATTACACTAAAACCATTATTTTCTCAGCATTTTTATATTTATAGTTTAGTCTTAGTCTTTAGAGTCTTTTATATGTATCATATTAATAGTCAGTTTTACAACAGAGTATTAGAGCCACATTTTTTATTTAAAAAAATTAATTAAGAGAATAAAGTTCTTATAAAATATGGCGAGAATAAATTATGGTATTACACTAAAACCATTTTTTTCACAGCATTTATATTCACAGTTATATTTGTATAGTTTAGTTTTTCTTTCTTTTTCTTCAGTTTTACAACAGAGTATTGGAGCCACATTTTTAATTTTTTTAAATTACTTGAGAGAATAAAGTCGTTATTAAATATGGGGATAATAAATTATGTAATAGCAGTAAAGTCTCACCAGTCCGTAGAGCATCTCGTACAGCACGGAGCCCAGACACCACCAGTCCACGGTGCGGTCGTACGCCTGCTTCTGCAGAACCTCCGGAGCCAAATACTGCAGAGACAAAGAGGCGTCAGGGCGGGGGGGGCATTGAGGGGGGCGGTGGGGGCACTGAGTAGTGGGAGGGGGTTTACCTCAGGAGTCCCGCAGAAGGTGGTGGTGGTGCCATTGGGCTCCAGACCCTCTTTGCAGAGCCCAAAGTCAGTCAGGACGATGTGGCCTTGTGAGTCCAGCAGGATGTTCTCAGGCTTCAGGTCTCTGAGGAGGAAGCAGAGAGAGGAGAGATTATTCCCCATCTGTCCAGCAGGGGGGGGTGCAACACGCCGTCTGTTCAGCAGGGGGCGGCAGAGCGGCGCTCGGCTCACCTGTACACGATGTGCAGGGAGTGCAGGTAGCCCAGGGCGCTGGCGATCTCAGAGGCGTAGAACCGGGCCCGGGGCTCCAGGAAGACCCGCTCCCTCTGGAGGTGGTAGAACAGCTGCAGGGGCACAAACATCTGTCAGCATCTGGCCAGCCTGATGGGACTAGATATGAAGCCCAGATGTGCGGCCCTCTCGACCCAGATGTAAGGCCTGCTGGGCCCAGATATTTAGCCTAATGGGCCCAGATTTTTTAGCCTGATGGGCCCAGATGTGAGGCCCAAAAGTGAAGTCTGCTGGGCCCAGATGTGAGGCCTGCTGAAGCCCAGATTTTTAGCCTGATGGGCCCAGATGTGCAGACTGATTTGCCCAGATGTGAGGCCAAGGTGTGCTGCCCTCTGGACCCAGATGTGAGGCCTGCTGAAGCCCAGATTTTTTGCCTGATGGGCCCAGATGTGCAGCCTGATTGGCCCAGATATGAAGCCCTCTGGACCAAGATGTGAGGCCTGCTGAGGCCCACATGTGAGCCCTGCTGGGCCCAGATTTTTAGCCAGATTGGCCCAGATGTGCAGCTCTCTGGGCCCAGATGCGAGGCCCAAAAGTGAAGTCTGCTGGGCCCAGATGTGAGGCCTGCTGAGGCCCAGATGTGGAGGCTCACCTCTCCCCCGTTGACGTAGTCCAGCACAAAGTACAGCTTGTCGGTGGTCTGGAAGGAGAAGTGCAGCCCCACAAGGAAGGGGTGCTGGATGTTCTTCATCAGCACGCTGCGCTCAGCCATGATGTGCTTTTGCTGTGGGGGGGGGGGTGAGGAGAGGGGGGGGGGGGTAAAGGGTCCGTTAGTCTCTGACTCGGCTCGGCTCAGAGGGCCAAACCAACCAGTTCTTACCTCCTTCTTCTTCAGGATGATCTTCTTCTGCAGCACTTTGACGGCGTAGTACTTTGTGGTCTCTTTGTGCCGAGCCAGCAAAACCTGCAGGTGAGCACAGGTTAGTGTCAGAGAGGGGGGGGGGCAACAGGAGGGGGGGTCGGTGCACCCCCACAGAGAGACACTCACCTTCCCAAAGCTGCCTTTTCCGATGATTTTCAGGTAGTCAAAGTCACAAGGTTTGATTCTAAGAAACACAAAGAATCAGATTTTTAGGTCACGTTTGAGCTGGAACTAACTGAATCTAAACTTGGAAAATAACTGAATCTGAACCTGGAAACTAGCTGAATCTGAACCTGGAAACTAGCTGAATCTGAACCTGGAAACTAACTGAATCTGAACCTGGAAACTATCTGAATCTGAACCTGGAAACTATCTGAATCTGAACCTGGAAACTAACTTAATCTGAAGCTGGGAACTAACTGGACTTACTGGGTCTCCTCTGCCAGGGAGCTCCGCGGGTTCAGGAACATCTGAAAGAGAAAGAGGGGAAACTTTTTAACTCTCTGCCAAGTTTCCCGCGGACGGTGAGTCAGTGAAGGAAGCGTTCAGCATCAACTTACTGGATTTGCAAGAATCTGATCGTCCACTTCCTCGTTCTGGTTGTCCTCGATCTTTAGGAAGTTGTTGACCTCGACGCTGAAAGAAGCAGAATCAAACAACAAAATGAGTAAAATCACAACATACAACAGAAAGAGTGAAGATAGAAAATAGTCATATCAAAAAGGGTTACAAAAGAATGAAGTTGCCACTCTAGCCTGGACCAAAAATAAAGATATCTGTAACAGTGCCAGTATCCGGGGGCAACTTCTTCCATATTCTCGGGGTCTGGTCACTCCACCGTTTATACCTTGACCTTAAGACTTCTAAAATCAACTGTTCTGAAGATCACAATGACCGGTGGTGCTGCAAGAAAAGGCTTTCAGGTGGTTTGTTTGTTTTTTTTGTCCTGCCCCTATGGTTGTCTGGTAATTTCCTGTTTGATTTTGATAAGTAACTCTCCTCTCATCTCAGGTCATCTGTCTGATCCTTGTCTGGGTCCAGTGGGTTTCCTATTGACCTTTGACACTGAGCTTAACCTGCCATTGAATTCGTCGTCTTGAGTCTCCACATTTTCCTCGTAAGAGTGAGTATTATTTTATACTTTTTCAGCTTTTTTCCCGTCTTCGCTTAGAGTGATTATTGTTTGATACTTTTTTAGCCTTTCTATCCTCATCTGAGTGGTCTTTTCTTTGTACTTTCCTCTTAAGAGAGATTATTATTTTCATTGCCAGTTCCCTGTGAGGTCGACCTTGTTTAATAAAGTCCTCCTATTTGCCAGCTCTGCAGTGTCAGACCTGATTTTTTTTTTGTTTTTTTGTCATGTCTTGGTCTGGTCATTTCCTGTTTTGTTTCGATAAGTAACTCTCCTTTCGTTTCAGGTCACTTGTCTGATTGTTAAAAAGTAGTCTGTGCCCCTTTGTCTGGGTCAAGTGGTTTTCGTCCAGTCGACCTTTGACACTGAGCTGAGTTTTCATCCTGGATTAGAGTGATTATTTTGTACTTTCTTAGCCTTTCTGTGCTCATCTGAGTGATCTTTTCTGAGTGATCATTTCTTTCTACTTTTTTCTCCTGGTTATTGCTCGTAACAGAGGTTGTTATTTTCATTTCCCTCCCTGTGAGGGCGACCTTGTTTGATAAAGTCCTGTATTTGCCAGCTCTCCTGCTGAGTCCTGAGCTTGTCCTGACAGTCTGAGGGAACGGGACGCCCTCTGAGGGCAGGCTGACCGTCTGGGACAGGATGACTGCTGACCGTCTGGGAGCCTTAAGCCTCTGAGCCCTCAGGTGGGCTGAGCCTCCCTTCCTGGAAACACCTGAACGGTCTGGCCGCCCGGCCGGGGCTCAGCCCATCAGGTAATAATGGATTTAGAGCCTTATCCCGGAACAGGGGACACACGGGATTGGCCTGGAGGCGATTAGGAGCCAGCGGCCGGCGGGCAGGACTATTCTTACCCTCCTGAGGGCAGATTAGGCCAAAGTCCAGCCAGCCCCAGGTGGTCAGTTATGAATGGGCTGATGTGTGCTGTACTCACTGTTGGCAGATGTGTGGGGTGGACACCAGCCTCTGGATGAAGTCGTTCAGCCCCATCTTCCTCTCCTTGATGAAAGCTGCGGACAGAGGGAGCTTCTTTAGAGGAGAAACCTGCTGTAATCCGCTCCTAAAGGTCCCCCAGCGCAGCGCGCGCTGCGGGTTTACAGGTTACGCAACCCGTCACCATTCATACCAGCGGAACATTTTCCATTCACATCCCCTCAGCGCGCGCGGGGCTCGATTTAGCGTTTCCAATTAGGATTTGAAACACGAGCAAATACAACTGACTAAATAAATAAACTAATTAAACGTGACGACACCGAGCATTTAATCTAAAAAACGGTGACTCGGGGCTCGTGCGGTGATCAGAGGACCGGGGACAGGCAGGCGCGCACTCACCGGTCAGGACGCCCACGATGCCCCTCATCTTGCAGTAGGTCAGGTCGCATCCAGCCTCCGTTACAGCCATTTCCAAGCGAACGATCCGGATCAAAGAGCAGAAAAAAACACACGCGACTCCGCACAGGTCCCACTTCGTTTCCAAACAGCTGCACGCGCACGACTCAGCTCTCAGAGACTGGATCTGCGCGAGGCTGCGCGGGGATTTTATACCGGGCGCTGCGTCACCGCTCCGTCAGCGGCGTAACCATGGCAACGCGCGGCCTGACGTCACGGGATTCCGCCGCAGCGATGCCGCTGTGCACAAGCTGTGCGACACCCACGCGCATTTTCTCTGAATGGAGCTCCGCCGCGCGCGTTGCGCATGCGCGCGCCCACCGCTCTGTTTCTGTTTTTCAGGTGTTTTGTCATTGACCGATTTTCCAGCCATTGTTTGACTGGCTGACGTCACCGTTCACTGCTAAACAAATAGATTTACTCCCATTATTATGATCAATTCTGTTCCAGATTCTGATCCGAACCATCAAAAACCTCCTGACTGAACACAGAAAAAATCCCCATCTGGATGGTCATCCTCTGATTTTAAACCCCGAATCTTCCTGGAAGGAGTAATCGGTGGATTTTTGCTGTGAGGAGCTTAAGAAATGACATAAACTCAGAGCGAACAGATGATGCTGGTCCTGGTCCAGCTGTCAGGTCCACTGACCGGTTACATAACTGTGGCAGCTGGAGGTCACCTGGCCTTCGCTGGTCAGAGAGCGGCTTCAGTTTACTCATTTCAGGTTAAAACAAAATCTGACGACCAGCTGAGACCAAATCGGCCTTTTCAGGTGATCACATGACAGACAGGGGTCACATGACCTCAGCAGCTTTACTGTGTGATGGAAAACCGAAGCCGACTCGTTCAGGGGCTCCGACTGGTCCCTGGTTCCTGTTAAAGCTTTTGAATGATCATATTTGACCCTTTTCCACAGAACTGGACCTCCGAACCCACAGGTCCATCTGGTTTTGAGCTGCCTTTCAGTTTCAGAGCCTCCATGTTGGTTCAGGACGTGTCCATGAGCAGATAAAAACCTCTGACTCGTTTGTCAGAGGACGTAAAAGAAGAAATACAAGTGTCAAATTCAGGATGAGCCTCATATGTTCAAAGGTTCTGGTTCTGGTTGGGTCACTTTATCAGGATAGGTCCTGGTGGAGGCCCCGGGTCAGAACCAGAACCAGAACCCAGAGGGGCTGGACCAGGAATGGATGGGGTTGGGCCTTGGGACGAGGCCCCGGGTCAGAACCAGAACCAGAACCAAGCGGAACTGGACCAGTGACTCCTCTCCATCCTGAGTAATCTTCAGTTTCGCTGGTTCAGAACCAGAAAGTGGGCCCGGTTTGTGGATCCAAAATGA
>CAJRST010005002.1:58484-73473 GCA_907169785.1 Menidia menidia | reverse complement strand
CTGCTCTTTCTGCTGGATGCTGCTCCCTGCTGACAGCTGAGGAACAAGCACTCCTTTATCTGCTCTCTTTCTGCTTCTCTCTGCAGATGTGAGAATAGGAGCTGAGAGGAATATTTGAGTCCTGCTGATCCACAGAGGATGAAGCAGCAGCAGCTTGTGTGCAGACAGACTCTGATGATGAGGAATTCTGTTACTGAATTCTGAGTGGCCTCAACCCGACGTCCTTAGTGCTGCAGGCTGAGGCCCACAGCCATTAGTGAAACACAGAAACTCCTGAGGCTCCACCTCCCCACCCTCCCTCCCTCTCCTCCACATCTCACTCCAGAGCCAGCTGCTCCTCCTCTTGATGACCTGACCAGATCCAGGTCCCTGACCAGCAGCCCCTACTCGCTTCCTTTAATCAAACACCCGCTCACTTTCCCCTGTGGTGGCCTTATGGCCTCTCAGCTCTTTCTGGATTGGTTATTGGGGATTTGGGGAGTGGCTGGTCATTGGAGATGGTGGACACCTGGTGTGAAAGCTGCTGTAGAAATAAGCTCTGAGCATTTCCTCTGTCTCTCTCTGTCCTGTGTGTAGTTGCTGTGTTCCAGCTTTGCTGAGTCATTTCTATTTAGTTTCATCCTACATTTACACACCAGTTCATTGCAAACATTACTGATGAGTTGTCATACAAAGTTACTTTAAGTGAATAAATGCTGTTTTTCTGGTTTAAAGACGTGTGGTCTCCATCTTTAGTCTCCACCTCTGAGCCAGGTTGGAACTCCCTTCAAACAGGTTTTGAAGGGTAAGCACAGAAAAGACTGCAGTCTGAGAGCTTCAGAAAACATCTTTACTGCAGACTCCAACCGTCCAGACTTCCTCCTTTTCAGTTCCCTACAGGTCACCAGTTTTCTTGGAGCCACCTTCAAGCAGGCGGAGGCCATCTTGTTGGGTGCCACGGCAACCACCCAGGTGAGGAAACTGGTGTTGTCATTTGGGATGAACAGCAGAGCCCTGAAAACCAGCTGCAGGGAGAACTGAGGCAAAGATGCCAGATTTGTCCTCATTCCTCTCCTAAACACTCCTGCGTCAAAGAAAGCCTCCATCTGAGGGTTTTGAACAGTCCCATTAAAAACAGGTTACCTTTACCCCCCCTTCCACAGCAGGCTGTTCCAGGCAGCGGAGGAGCTGCTCCACTGGTCCCAGCTGACAGCTGCTGCTTCACAGCAGCCAGACGCTGGCCCAGACCCAGATGTGCAGCCAGAGGCAGAAGAACCAGGCTCATTCATGTCCAGATACTTCTGTACTACAGAACCTGCATTTTACTGGAGTCTGTTCACCCTCCACTTCACTGGACTGACACTACCCCCCATTCATTTTTTTCTGCCTGACCCAAAAGCAAATGTTCTCCCAGCTACAAATCTAACTCACTTCTGACCCACCTAATTTCCAACTGGACACAGACACACTCTGGAATCCCACTGGACCAGAACCCTAACCCTCACCACAACATGACCCTGACCCGACCCTGATCTGCTCTGCTGACCACATGAGAACAGAGAGCTGAAACTGGTCTCATCCGCTCTGTTTCAGCTCATTCTGGCCCATCTTTAGCCAGAAGAGTTACAGAACGCCAGCAGGAAGCTTGTTAGTGTCTGAAAACTGCTGAAAAACTCAGATCTCTACCCAGACAGGAAGCTGGACCCTGGCTTTAATAAAAAAAAATGGATCCATTCTGAACTCTGCAGAGTGGATCCAAACCACTTTTTTTTGTAATTAAAACAAACATGTATTGGAGTACGCAATTAAGTTTGGAAATATACTGAAGTAAAAGTGAAATTTATCAAAAACCTTTGTACTCGAGGAAAGTATAAAGTATTCCAAAATATACTTAAATACAACAGTGAAGTATTTTTACTTTGTTACTCTACAAAATTGGTTTCAAATGATCTGGGCCCTAATGGTCGACACCCAACAACACCTCCACACAAAACAGGGATTGTGTTTGTAACCCAGTTGACAAAAACATATTGAAAAGTAAAATAAATAGTTGGTTAAAAAACGAATATTTAAATAGAATAATAATTAGTGATAATTCTGATTTTCAATTCATGAATGATGGGTTGATATTGTTAAAAAAAAACATGATTATAAGTATTTGGTACAGCAGTGCTTTTACTGCGACGATTTGGTACTTTTATTTTGAAATCGGTTATAACGGCTTCCTGTAGAACCGTTTGTCAGTTGAGCGGAGAAGAGCGAGGAAGGAAGTCAGAATTAGAAGTTAGGAGTTAAAAATTGGAAAAAAAAGTATTTTTAATTTGTTTATGTCACCTAAGTTCTTTTTTGGAGTGCGGAACGACCAGTTTTGTGAATGTTGAATGTTTTTTTAAGAATATTGTTTTATTGAAACGTCTCGGTAAGGCAACTCGTCTATTTCTTAACTTATTGATGTAATCTAAGTGTTTTATTATTTATCTCAGCTAAGTACTTCGGTAAAAACTCAGAATTGTATTTTATTTTGTCAAATAATTATTGTGTTAATGTCAAATGGATATAGTTTGTTTTAAATGAGTTAGCTAAAAGCTCGGAACGAACCAACTGACAGCGCTCGTGCACCAGCGCTCGAGCGATGGAACGCGAACGCGAGCGCGAGAAAGCGAACGCTCAAGCGCGAGCGTTCGAACGCTCGAGCGCCAGCGCGCGCAAGCTGAGAGGGCTGAACGGTTGAGTATGAAAATCACTGTACTCGGTGCCGTGATTTCAGCCCGGAATGTTATTCAATAATATTCATCCTGTTTAAATAAGTTATTTGTCTGAATGGTATGCAATGCTTTTCAGTATGAATGAAATGTATGCAGTTCGCATAACTTTTCTTTTGAGAAAATTGCTGTTGTACAACTACTTTGAATTTAAACTGTTTAAATGTATATTTTATGAAGAATTGAATATTGTCCTGTATGTGTAGCCTAACTTAGAGTATGGTTATACAGGTCAAGTTTTTGAGCTGGACCTGGATGCCGCAAAGGACTGAAGAAGTTAGATGGCGAGCCACCCACCCAATTAAACCGACCAATTATATGTCATTTCTCGTGGCATATGGTAGGAGTGTGGCCTGCATGTGTCACAGTAAGACAGACCTTGACTGACGTAACTCATTGACTGGACCTAACACTTACTAACAGAACTGAAGGAACTATTTCTCTTTTTTTGAACACCCAGAAGGAACTATTTTTTGTGAAGATCAAAAGGACTGTATCACAATTTCTGAAGAACAATTCATATTTCTTATTTCATTTTGAAAGGTCAATTAATTTAAAATTTGGGTAATTGTAAATAATTCATTTTTATATGGTTCATTATAAAAGAAAAAAACTTTATCTTGTGTGGTGTCTTTTAATTGCACTGTCTTTTTCCACTCTCCCCAGAGCCTAGTATCTAAATTTCTGTCTTATTGAATCTGGTCCAACATTGACGTCTACATACCCAGTAGTGGGTTACATGTTCAATAACTGAGCCACTGATATCTTCTCCTCTCCTTCCATCTCAATAACCATAGTTAAGTCTTTATCGTATTTCATGTCTTTTACCATCATTTTCCTTTTTACCACTGTCTGTTGTTCCCATCTCATTTTCCTTTTGCCGGTCCATGTTCAAATCCCTGTTATCCATCCTGAAGAGAAAAATACACCAAAAAGTGTCTCCCCACAGGCTAAGCTGATGGGGAGGGATGAAACACACCAAAAAAACAATATAATGTATTTATAATATAAATGGAAAATCCAAAAATGAATAATATTAAGCAGAGATCAGCTAAATCCCCTCACTCTATTGCTGTAACACAGCTGCAGCAATCAAATGATGCATTCAGGGTATTTCTGAAATCAGACGCACACAGCTGCTGGCTCCAAAATAAAATACGGGACCCTAAGCGGTGGACTGGTCATAACTTGGCTTTTATGAAAAAGGAAATGATAATCCATCAACAATAAGGGGACTTGCAAAATACAATTTCACAGTAAAAAACTGGGGAGTCAATATGTCAGTGTAAATCTATTTGAACCTGGATAGATTTTTTCCAACTATATAGAGAGTAAACCCACTCTAAGAGCAGAGTTAAAGTCAGGGTCAAATCCCGCAGACATGCAGTGGAACTTGAACTCCACACAGTGACGACCATAGACATATATTCAATAGATTATATATGTCTATACAGTTGTCAGGTCTTTAACACCGGAGGCACGTGACGGTAGTCTGGAGCGGGTTGAACTGGAGTCAGCCTGGCTCTGTAAGTACTGTTATGAACATGCTGGTATTGGTAACACAGCTTAATACTTGGTTAAGGGGAAAGGGTAGGGGCGTGGAACAGTGCAGAGACAGCCAAACAAGATTCAAGGAAAACTGTGTAGTCTTCTTGGAACTGGAAACCAAAAAGGAGGCATTCTCTTAAATCCTAGCTGATGTTCTAAAATGCCCCGTCGGTCCTCTGCTGTCATGGACACTGGGCAGCTAACATGTCCACGGAAAAGAGACACAATGTCCTGTACCCAGCACACTGCTGCATTTATTCTTCTCATGGTACTCTGAGAGAAAAGGTTAGGGTTAGGGTTAGGGTGTTATACTCTGTAAAACAGAAACAAAACCACTTATCAATAACTAATATCTAACTACTTATCTAACTAATAGAACTATAGTAGTTGTACATAGTGTAACGGATCCTCCAAAGATCAGAAGTACACCAGAGGTTCAGCCACTCGATTTTATTGTCTGCATTCATGAAAAACAAAGTTAGTGAGACCAGGGCTTCCTTCAATTGACTGCAACTAAAATTCAACCGAAAAAAGAAATACAAATTAAAGATCTTTCATGACGGACATCACTGTGTGGTTACCATAGAAATATATAACAGCTCATTTATAACTCGTTTACATCATGTTCAATCATTACTTTTTTTTAAGCAAATCATGTCATTTTTATTTACATACAGTCATATTAAAGTGATAATTTGTATTTACTGTGCGTTTTATTCATTAAAATATTTTCATATATCCGGAGCGCTACTAAACACTGCTTACCTCCAGCCCGGGAAAATCTAGCTGGAGGTACGCCAGCGTCCAAAAAGCGCGAACGCAAAAAGCAGTCACGAAGGCCCATGGTCAACGAAGTGAATGCATTCAGTACACATTTGACATAGGTTCAAACAAATAACAAAAAAAAAGGAAAATAAAGATTTTGGTAAGAACTCACTCTCTACAAAATGGAGTATGTATTTAAACTCCGTTACAATAGTGATGGTGTAAAACAAACCACATCCATGTCTGCACCCCTACCTGCATGATGCACAGCATGTTTAAGGTGATTCTCAATATGATTCCAGAATTGGTAGTTATTCTCTGTGCAGAAATGGCAGCAGGGGCATTAGAATATACCATCCTTGAGGTACTGCTGAGTGGCCGGACGGTCTTTAAAGTGTGTTGAAAAACATAATCAAATCATGCATTATGTGTTACTCATACTAGTTCTCTACAGGGCTTAAACATGCCTTTAACATTTGAAGATACATCAAGCTGTCCTGATGACAGACCTTGACCAAAACATTTGCCTTTTTCTGTGCATGTACAGTTTTAAAAAATCGTAATAATTATTATCTATGACAATAAGCTGTACTGTTCGCCAACTCAGTCAAAAACCTTTGTAAATGGACACTGTGTTACAATTTAAACCGCTAGCAACTCTGCTAAGTATACCGATGTGTGTAACTAACGTTAGCAGGCTAATAACGTTATATTTCTCAAGGCCAAATCATTTTCACTCGAACTGTAGGTCTCTTACTGATCTTGCATACTTTCTTCACACTAAAATGAAAACGTTCTGTAATGTTCATTTGACATCACGGGATGGATATTGCATAAACTCAATTGCACAAGACACATCTCTAACTAAAATTAAACAGGACCTATAACTAGTCAACGTTAAATTGAAGGTAGCCTACAAAACTTCTACCTTATCATGTAAAAAACTAATGGACCCAATAAACTATGTTGTCACATGAAATATCATAAATATTTCATCCAGCAGGGACAACAATGTCATATTATGTATTTTTCACGTACTGATACGGAAAAATGACATTTATTGGGTCACAGGCAAAGTATATCAGCTGGGCTTTAACAGTCAAAAAGCTCTCTGTTTCTTTCAGCTTTAACCAGAGGCCATGCAGTACAGCCTGACTACAGCGACACTCTGTGGCAGTTCGGTGTAACTACAGCAGGAAAAAAGGAAGCCTTTCTTCAGTTTTCCTCCGTTTCAATCAGAATAGAAAGGAGTTCATGTTACTTTTAGAGCACAGACATGCACATGCTGGCTTCAAATGTTGAGCTCAGCCCAAAACAGACTTTGTCTTTGAAAGCTTTGTTTAGATCAGGATCTGCTCAGGCTGAACAGACTGCTAAAGAATGGATCCAGTCTTTTCAAATTAAAGCCAGGGTCCAGTTTCCTGTCGGGGTAGAGAACTGAGTCTTTCTGCATTTTTCAGGTATTTACAAGCTTTCTGCTGCAGTTCTGCAACTCTTCTGGCTAAAGCTGTTGCAGAATGACCTCAGACTGAGTGGATGAGACCAGTTCCAGCTCTCTGCTCTCTCCATGTGGTCTCTGTCAGCAGAGGAGAGGGGGGAGTCCTGCAGGTTACCCTAAGTCTCCCTATCTCCCCTCCTCCCCGTTTATCCTTTCCAAATAAAATCACTATACTTTACAACACAGACAGAATCTGCATAGATAGAAGTTTGATAAAAGGGAATATTTACAGTTAAGAGATTAGGTTATCTTTATTAACTCTTCAACTATCTGGATCTACATGCGTTTTCTAACCTGTTACCTGTCATTTTTCAATCATGTTATTCCTGTTTTGCCGTTGGCTGTTGAAATTCACCAGCCAATCACAGTGAAGTGTATTGGAAGGGGCGGGGTTACTGGCGCAGGTGCTGTGGGGAGCTAAGAGACAGGAGGCATAGAAGTGTGTGGAGCAATTTCATTTTTATTGTGGACCTCATACAGACAAACTGCACGAGGTGAATATGATGTATATGCCTGTATTTTTCACTGTAATTTTCATAGTTTAGGGAAACTGTGTAAGACGGTTAGCGAAGTGCTAATTAGCGTTAGCATTTGGTTCTATTGGGCCTCTATGTCATAGCTGTAGCATTGTGATATTTCCCAAGCTCAAGCAAGTTAACGCTTATTCAAAATGAGATAGTGTTCATACTTTGGCTCAATTAGAATTTTTTTAAGGAGACCACTAGGCCACTAGAGAGAGCCCTGTAAAAAATTATTAAAAGAGAAAAAATATCTGACAGTGTAATAACATGTAACATTAAAAAAAATGCTACTTATCATTTAAAAAATATTCAATTGTGTGCTGCTTTAAAGGATGAATATATGTAAAGTTTTATTTTAAAAAATACTATTTACCGTTGATAGATCAATTCATCAAATTTTTTTTACGTTGAAGTTTTCAAATATTTGAACCTACACATGTAATCTAACTGACCTGTGGCGTGTCAATCATGTGATTTCTATTTTGCCATTGGCTGTTAAAATTCACCAGCCAATCACAGTGAAGTGTCTGTGAATGGGCGGGCTTAGTGGCGCAGGTGCTGTGGGGAGCACAGGGCGCCAACTCAGAAGACAGAGACAGAGGGAGAGACAGGAGGAATACTGGAGTAGTAGTTTTAGCGTGGACTTCCACTACTTGTGGTTCTAATCAACTTTTTGTGACCTGCACGAGGTAATTAGGATGTACATGCCTCTATTTTATACTTTATTTGTCATAGTTTACTGAAATTTAACGTGTAAGACGGTTAGCGACCTGCTAATTAGCGTTAGCATTCATAGCTGGAGCATTGTGATATTCATGAGGCTAAAGCAAGCTAACGCTAATTCAAAATGAAATAGTGTTTGACATTCTGGCTCAATGGCGATTTTTTTTAAGGACATGGTTATTACAGAGAGAGAGATAGAAATATTTTGAGGTTCAGTCCTGTCCTGCTGAGCTGCAGGATTCTTTGCTTCACCATTAGCTGAGTTAGCTCAGAATCAAGATCATGGGTTAGCTTGGATTCAAGGTCATATTGTCTGAGGGCCCAAAGGTAACATATTGAGTTTTAAGTTTTTCATTTAAGAGTAATGTTTTGAAGCTCATTTCAAGATTCTGGGGAGATGGTGTTTTTTTGGAGGGAACAGCTCCAGGACACACAGAAGAGCCTCACCTGTTCATCCATTCTTCATCTCTGATCAGCTGGAACATGGAAACCTTGCGGTGTTAACAAGTGGTTCAGTCTGATCAGGTGGTAAGTACATGTTACTTTTTCTGAGTACAACATGCTGGTGCTAATGATGATGCCACTGATGTTAATAATAATAGTAATATAACTGATGCTAATGATTCTGGTGATGCTAATAATACTAATGATGTAGATGATAATTATAGTCATGATGTTGATGATTTTAATGATTCTGGTGGTTGAAATGATGCTGGTCATTCTGATGACGTTAGTAGTGGTGCTGATGATGCTGCTACATGTGTAGATGATGCTACTGATGTGAAACGAATGATGCTAGTGGTTTTATTGATGTTAGTGGTGCTGATGCTAGTGGTGCTAATGATACAAAGCTCTGACATGGTGCTAACATTCAGTGTTATTAGGCCTGAATATTGTAGCTGTAGCATTTTGGTGTTTTTTAAGCTAAAGAGAGCTAAAGCTACTTCAACATGAAATATTGTTCTATATTGAGTCTCAGTTGGATTAATATGCTTTAGGAAGGCGGTCACTGGAGAGAGATCCTGTTTTGGTCTGTCTGTGTTCAGGTGTGTCCTGTCCGGCTGACTTCACTTCCTCATTGTGACTCCATGTTTTCTTCCCCCATTGTAATTCTACTAACCAAACCCATGGGTTTGTGAGTACAAACACACACTCCACCTGCTTTTAGTTTTTTCTCATCTCTTAGTGAAGCAGCCATTACAGTTTTATGTCTCACTGCACACAAGCTTCAAGAAACAGGCCAGAGAGGTCCAATATTATTATTGTGTCATTGAATGTGTGTGAGCCCACAGATAACATAATGAGTTTTGAGTTGTTCATCCAAGAATACTGTTTTGAAAATGTATGAAACAAAAATAATGTTTATTAAAATTTCATCTATTATATGTGTAACCCACCAGTTAGGGTTCAAGTATTATTTTAGTTGTTTTCTACATACTTTTATTGATACTGGGTTTTATTTTGATAATACATCAAGTGTGATGCTTAGAAAAGTGCATCTAGCTTAACTTCGTTAATTGACTCACGGAGCCCTGCTCTTTCACTCATGTGTGACGACAAAAGAGGAAAAGGTATGAAAACCGTATATTTCGGTGCTTAAACTTTTGGTTATGTCAGTCAATGGTGTTAACTTTGTAAAAATCCTGTCTAAAGCGTGGATGAGAACAGAGGGAGCGAAGTTAGTGGGTAAACACAACACCATCCCTTGGTAAGCTAGCTCTCACTTGTGTTAATTACTGTATGATCACATGTCATGTTGTTTCGATGATAGTGATAGGGATTTATGTTACTGTGGACATTTTATTTAATTACTGAACCAAATATCTGCAGTAATGCACGCAGGGTTACTACAGTAAATTCATATTGATTTACATGAAAGGTATTTGATTATAAATGGTTAATTTCATAGGTTAAAGACAGTAAAAAATGTAATTTATGTTAATTCATGGAGCTGAAAGCAATGTATTTTGGTTTAAAATATAAAAATATGTTAAAAAGAGAGTTAAACAGAGATGTTGCATAAATATTGAACAAAGTTTATGCATTTTACTTTGAAGCATAATGTGCAATTCATTAGTAAGGTAAATTGTTTAAAGTGTGACCAAATAATCACATTTCAATTTATGTTTAGTCTGTAATGGGTTAGAATGGAATTATTCAGATACGGTAATAATTGAAAGTCACCAAAGTAACTGTTATCTGCTTGTTATAACTTTATACAGTTAATATTTGGAAAATTTATTTATAGTTTTAAAACACTTTGATTATAGTGAACGAGATGAATATATAAGAGTTTAGACTATAAACCTGTTTATGCAGGTCAGGTCTTTTTGATGAGTCCGAGAAAAGTCAAGATTCTAGCCCTCATGTCCAGGAAGGCAGATTCTCTGACCCATTGATGGCGAGCCTCCCAGCTTGAATCCAGAGTCTCCACACTACCATACAGCGGACTACCAATCTGTTTATGGTATGAACGTGCCAGTCACTTTGGCTGACACCACCTTGAGTCTACCTGGAAAAGTGCACTTGGATGAATCTCTCAGCTCCTACGAACCTAGTCTGTGACGTGTACATAACTGGAAATGGGTTACATGTGCAACTTAATTTTACAGTAAATATTCAATCCTTTTGTTTAGTGAATAAGTACCTGTTAAGGGGTGATTGCATTTAAAGAACATTTTTGTTGCTAATTCTTAAAATATCAAAATGTATTAAGAGTATAAATTGTAAAATAGACAAACTGTATTTTCATAACGAGTCCATGCCCAATGCCATTGTATTAATCACTCCAGCGTTATGTATTTTGACGACATAAGAACCTGTGTTACAGATGGACTGATCGATGACAGTGGTCAATAAAACTTAACCCTCCTTCTCTCCTCTCCTCCACCTTTCATCCTCTTTCACATTTGTCACTTACAGAGCAATAATTTTTTTGGGGGGACTCTTCTTCACTCCTCTGCTCTCCTCCTTTCTTTTCAGAGTGTTGGGGGTCTCAGTGAGCCCCCGGCTGGCCTGTTCCCTTCTTCCTCTGGAGCAGCCTGGAAGGAAGGCCCCGCTCTGACATGGTTGCTCCTTCTTAGTTCTGGGGGGGGGGGGGGTTGTCTTCTTTAATCTTTTTGTTTTATCTATTAAAGCTTAAAGGGTTTAACATGGACGGGACAGCTCCAGGACACCCAGCTGGACCTGAGCTGTTGATCATTCTTCATCCCTGATGGACTGGAGCATGGAAACCTGGTGGAGGTAACAGAGGTTCAGTCTGATCAGGTGGTACGTACATACTATTAAGTTCAACATGTTGGTGCAAATGATGCTACTGATGTTGATGATGTTACTGCTAGTGATGCTAATGATACCAGTTATGCTGATGCTAATGATGATGGTGGTTGTGATGATGCTATTTGTACTGATCATGCTACTGATGCAGGAATGTTAGTGGTTAGTGGTTGTTACCTCTGATAAAGGGTTTTAACACAGACAGGACTGCTCCAGAACACACGGACGGGCCCACCTGCTCATCCATTCTTCATCCCTGATGGGCTGTGCTTTAACTTTAGTATTTTAATGAAACTGGATGTGTGAGATGGTTAGCTACTTGCTAATTGGCGGTAGCATTCAGTACCATTGTGCGCGTTTGTCATAGCTGTAGCATTTAGACAATTCTGAAGATAAAGCAAGCTAATGGTTATTCAGTATGAAATAAAGTTCCATATTAATTCTCTGTTTGGGGGATGTGCTTCCAGAAGGCGTTCACTATAGAGAGCCACAGACGGTTTTGCTCTGTCTGTGTTCAGGTGAGTCCGGTCTTACTGAGCTGAGCTGCTTCATTGTGACTTAACTTGGGTTAAAGCTCATTGCTGTTAGCATCGTGGGACTCTCATCCCCCTTTCTGCCTCCACTAACCAAACCCATGGATTTGTGAGTACTAACATCCAAAGCACCTGGTTTTAGTTTGTGCTTATCTCTGAGTGAAGCAGCCATTCCAGTTTTTAGGTCTCAATCATGAGCTCCAATAAAAGGCCAGAAAGGCTCAAATTTTATTATAAAGTGTCATAATGAGAGTGTGGGCCCACAGATAACATATCGAGTTCTGAGTTAATCCTAGAATACTAATTTCAAAATAATTTTAAAATTCTGATTGAAATATAAATCCAAAATAAAATCATTTAATTAAGTCATCATTCAATGAAAGTTAATTTTTATACTAAATATTCAATCAGCTTCTTTTATTTTGTGAACAGGTACCTGTTAAGGGATAATTGTATGTAAACAACAGTTGTGGTGCTCATTATTAAAATAGCAGACCTTATTAAGAGTATACATTTTAAAAGTAAAACAGACAAAAACTGTATTTTCCAAACGAGTCCAGGCCCAGTCTCATTGTATTAACCACTCCAGTTTTATTTTTTCTGTTAGAGGTGGACAGATGGATTACTGTGGTCAATAACAACTAACCCTCCTTCTTTAGTCTCCTCCTCCTCTCTCCTCCTTTCTTTTCAGAGTGTTGGGGGTCTCAGTGAGCCCCCGGCTGGCCTGTTCCCTTCTTCCTCTGGAGTAGCCTGGAAGGAAGGCCCCGCTCTGACATGGCTGCTGCTGGTTAGTTCTGGTTACTTCTTTAATCCTCTGTTCTGTCCTCCTTCAGTCAGGGGGCCATATCTTTAATTGTATTTTTTAAAGCTTCAAGGGTTTAACATGGACACCCAGATGGACCTGAGCTGTTGATCATTCTTCATCCCTGATGGACTGGAGCATGGAAACCTGGTGGTGGTAACAGAGGTCCAGTCTGATCAGGTGGTCAGTCAGAACAGTCCTTTATTTAGTCCATGGAGACACATGAGAAACAGAAAATAATCTGGAGGACCTGGTCTAAAGGCCTAACTTGTACATGTTTAAATGTGATTAGTTTTCTTTGTAAACAGTAGATGTGCTAAGAGTGTGATGATGATTGACTGAAACCTGAGGCTGCCTTAACAACAGGTCAGTGTTAGGTCCCAAAGTTTAGTCCAGCTGGTCAGCAGGGAGCTGCCGTCCCTCCATCTGGGTTAGGGTTAGGGTTAGGGTTTAGTCCCTCCATCTGGGTTAGGGTTAGGGTTAGGGTTTAGTCCCTCCATCTGGCTCCACAGAGACTCTGAGTCTGGTCTCTGCTTCATCCTGTGTTAAACACTTTAAAAAGGCAGAATGTTAGCTCAGTAACACCCGTAGAAAAGAGTGTGGAGTTGATAAATGCATGTTTTCCAGGTGTTCTCCTGGTTCTGGTGGTCCGCTGCTCTCCTAAAGCGAGGTGTGGATCTCCTCCATCCCTGCAGAATAAAACATTTCACCACATGTGTGTGTGTGTGTGTTCTTACAGGTTTGTATAGTTGTGACCTATAAACAGGTCTAGAGTTGTAGGAATCTGCTGGTCTGTGTCAGAGTCATGTTAATCCTTTTTCTGTTATTGAGCCAGGTTATTAGTGGGAAGTAACTGCTGTTAGAAAATTGTATTCATTAGTCTGTTATTAATTAAACTTTGACCAAATCTAAAAGCTTGTATATTTAGGAGCTATACTTTTCCTGTAGCTAATGTTGAGTAAAGGTAGTTATTGAACTGTCCATCAGAGGGTGAGGTTATAATGACTGGATTATATCTGACTCTGACACAGGCTGCACACCCAGGTAAGTTTATTAAACTTTCTGAGAATGTTCTAGAATAGAAACGGTAGGAGTAAAAGAGCATTTAAAAGCTGTTTGAATTCCTAAGTCTTGACATATTTTGTAAAATCCTAATTCTAATTTTATTTGCACTCAAAAAGTTTGTGGTGGGTGATGCTGTCTTTATGCAGGAATGACAGTAATAGTTTTTCTATAGAAATACTTTTATGTCCAAACAGTTCTCCAACCTGTGGCTCTTAGATAGTTGTGTAAAAATCAGTTGAATGTGAGTTTAAATTAAATTTCTGTATGTTTATGTTTATCATTTTTACTGTAACTTAATCCACTAGTTTCTTGAGGGTAATTACAAGAAGCATTCTTGTTTAGACCAGAACTCTTTTAAAAGATCTACTGTAACGTGTTCATGAATTCTTAGCCTATCTGTAAGATATCTGGAACCTTTGATTTTGGGTTAAAGTCTTACTGGAGGTAAATGTTTAGTGGGGAGATCTTGCATCGCACAATTGGACTTCCTGGCTGCAGAACCCTCCATCAGCCCCGGAGAGGAAGAAGCCTGCTGCTTCCTGCCCCTGCTGTGGTGTCTGCTGCCCCCCATGGATGGTTCCACACACATGTCTGACAGGGAACATGGGTTCCTTTGCAGGTTCCTGATAATGTGATGGGGCTCAACACATGTAAAGTTGTGTTTACAACAGATCGTGAAGGGGGCCTGGTGATAAATTGTGGGGAGGGGGGGGGAAGAGGCTCAGGTGGGCTGTACCAGGGGACGTGATTGACCACACCTGGAACCAGTTTCCTGATCACTCTCCCCTCTGTAAGCAGAGTAGTGTGCTGGACCTGGGAGGACTGGTTTTGGAGAGAACTGGAGCAGGAGACAGTCCAGAAGGCAGGAACACAACAGGATACATGCTTGGATACACCATGAGCCCAAGATGGGTGGGTGTGTGTGTGGATGAAATATGAGCTCTAGAAATAAACCGTCAAGCCAAATAACCTCTGGTCTGGAACTCTGTCGGGAAACCCTCAGTAGCACAACTGAAACAGATTACAGTGAATAATAAACTGGTGTGAATACATTACTTCTGAACTCTATTCTCTATTATGTACCAGGTATCTAATGCTAACAGCAGTCCCGGTGTGCACAGGCCGTTATGCAGCCCGTTGTGCAACTAAATCCCCCACCTTTCAGTGAAAAGCATATAAGTCTGCGATATAATAGTCCCACCACCTAGCACAGTCATTAACCTGATGCCCCAATGCTAACCAAAGCACTAAATATAACCCCTGCCATTAACTCCAACCCCCAGCACTAACTTTAACTTTGAGCATTAACCCTATCCCCAGCACTAAGTGTTAACTCCAGCACTAAATATAACCTCCAGCATTAACCCTGACGCTCAGGCATTAAGTATAAACTCCAGCATTACCCTTAACCCTAATCCCCAGCACTAAGTATAACCTGCAGCATTAACCCTAACCCTCCAGCACTAAGTTTAACCTGCAGCATTAACCCTAACCCTCCAGCACTAAGTTTAACCTGC
>CAJRST010004991.1:0-11546 GCA_907169785.1 Menidia menidia | reverse complement strand
CCTTCAACCAAATTGAAAACAGCAGATCCATTCAAAGGTAAGTACAGGTTTTGTGCGTTTTCTACCTGTTCCCAAAGGTGTGAGGAAAGCTAACAGCAGACATAGCATTTTACATTTGGAGAATTTACTTAATTATATTATAAAGTCTATTCTGCTACACAGAAATGCAGAAAGAAAATCATAATTAATCCTGTAAGAGTGATTTTTTTGTTTTTTATTTAGTCAAAAAGCCAGATTTAATGCGTTATGTGTACAGGCTTTTTAGGAGATTTTACATTTTTCAGTCAAATATCTTATTTAATTACAGTTTCACAATCTGAAAGGCTGCTTTTCCCTGCAATGTCTGCTTTGTAAAACTAAAGCTGAATAATAAAAAAAGATGTAGCTCTCCACTTGAATACTGTAAATATCAAAAACGACCTCGTATGAGCCTGGAATATCGTTTTTGTATAACATCTCTAAAAAAACATAAACGAGTTTCTGGTGAAAGTCAGAAACTGAGAGGGTATCCTTGAATCATGGAGGTGAAACGTGGAGTCGGGTGTAATGTAATAACTCTCCAACAGCCTGACAGAGTCCAGAAATAACTGAGATAAGACGAGGAGGAGGTAAATACGTTTTAAAAAACACCTTATGATTTAAAAAAAGCTGAATAAAATTTTAGGATACACATTTAAAGTTCAGAAAACACATTTACGAATTAAAAAGACATGACATTTTAAGAAACAATTTTTTTCAAAAATGTTTGTTTCCTAAAAAATTAATTTGTTTCTTAAAATGCTATATTGTTTTTTCCATTTGTTCATGTCACCGATTTGGGAATAAGCAGTTCATAAAATGTATGGATGTGTTTCTTTAATTGTGAATGTGTATCTTACAATGTTATTTTGTTTTTTTAATTTTTCAACGTTTTTTTCTTTTATTGTAAATGTGTTTTGCACTTCTCAGCCACCGTAGGTAAAGGAGAAGCCATGACTCGCCTGGTCCAGGTTTAGGCTCCTTCTGTGGGTTGGAGACGTTAGCTAAAAGCTAATAAAAGGCAAGGCAAGGCATTTTTATTTATATAGCGCAATTCATACCAAGCGGCAACTCAATGTGCTTTACATTAAGACAAGACATTTTAAATAAAAAAGAACAGCATAAAGCAGCATAAAAAAACAAAAACAAACGAACAAACAAACAATTTTTAAAAAAAAGGTTAAAACACAGTTAAAAGCAGGAACAAAAGAAAAAGAAATAAGTTTGTTACAGCTCCAGTGCTTTTGCAAAACCAAGATTACAATGTTAAAAAAACATTGTAATCTTGGTTTGGCTCTCTAAAAGGAAAATTCAGACCCAGCAGGAGGTTGTGGAGGAAATTTGTGTCGTCTTTTCTTCTCAGCTTGATCCCAATCACTCTTTTTTGTCACAATTTCCGGAGTTATCTTCACCATTAACACTAGAAGTCCCAGCAAATGTCAGTTTTCCTGCAAACAATCAAGTTTGTGTGTTCCCTCTGCCTTGCTAACTGTCCCTGTTTTAATCCAAATAACCTGAGATATGAGCAGCCTTTCTACATGAAATTAGATAAAGTGTTCCAAACACTTTTGTTTATACTTTATGCACATTTTCCTCCATGTTTGAACCATTTTTAATCACTAAACCGATGTGTGACCAGTGAATTTCTCCACTGTGAGATCCATAAATCTTATCATATCTTATCTTATCTTATCTTATCTTATCTTATCTTATCTTATCTTATCTTATCTTATAGTATCTTATGTTATGTTATGTTATGTTATGTTATGTTATGTTATCTTATCTTATCTTATTTCCATTTTTTGTCTACAACTCAACTCTCTAATTCTCACATGACTAAAACAAACCAATGATAATCTAAATTAAGGCAAAGCAGATTCAACTAAATGTCTTGAAGTCGTTAATCTTCCTGTTTCAAGGATCTCTCTTCTTTTCGGGTTATTGTTACCTTTTCTCTATGCTATCTTCCTTCTTAATTTTTTATTTAATTTGATCTTTTTTCCCTTTTTTTTTAATGTTTTTCTTTCTTTTTTTATATTTTCCTGTCCCCAACGGTCAGGTTTGGCATTAACCATCTTACTTCTGAAACCAAAAATACATCTTAAATAAATAATAAAGCAGCAAAAGGGGTTAAAAAAAGAAAAAAAAAGAGAGGAATGGGGTTTTATATTAGTAACAGACTCCAGATAATGCTGTAAATATGGTGAATAAATCAGCAGCCTGAAGTTGTGCCTGAAACTGTTCTCATTTATAACAACTGATCCTCCTATTTTGACTTGAATATTCTTGAAAAGGCGTCACACAGGTAACCAAATTGTTCATTATCATTACTAATAATCCTCACAGCGATGACCTTTTAGTCACATTAGTGGAAAACACACGCTGAGCAGACTGCAATAGTTAGAAAATGTCGAGTCTGTGTGGTATCTGCTCCATTTCTAACCTTTTTTTCTATTAAATCTCGTATTAAATCCATCAGAAAAGAGCTCCTTCTAGGAATAAATCGATGATTTGTCTTTGTAAAGTGGCCTTCTGCCTTTGCTGTAAACTGGATTAGTTACAGGTTGACTGTTAACTTTAAAATCCAGCCTCTGGCTTTGTTTGTTTGTGTGTGAGTGAGTGAACAGGCATCACTCAGGGCCTCCGAGGAAAAGAAGGTTAATTGTTTTATTAATCAGATATCCCTGATTCGCTTCAAAGGGTTTTAATCAGAGACTCTTTCTTCCCCTCACGCTGTGCACCAAACCCAGTTTTACTTTCTGTGTCAGGGTCAGATAACACAAAGGGAAATGAACACCAGCTTAAATGTGTTTACTGGTGTGTCCTCGCTCTCGTTTATTGTTAACAGCTCATTAAAATGATTAATTGTTTTATGATAGACGATATGAAACGAGCTGGAAGTCGGTTTTGTGGTTCTTTTGGCTCTTTAAAGGACCAGGAAAACTTTTAAAGAACAGACACTGTTGTAATAAAGTCATATTTTCAGAGGAAATAAGATCAAAAGAAACCTCTGGACAGATGTGAATGAATGAATGAATGAATGAATGAACGAATCTTTATTGTCATTGTCACAACAACAATGAAATTTAAAAAGTGCCTTCAATCAGTGCATAAGCTTAAAAAACAATTTACACACAATATAAGAAATAAATAACAAATAACTGATAAAAAACAACAGCTAATAAATAAGAATAGCACATTCTCACACACATCATCATTAATGGTTATTTTTGGTTGCATTTGAAGCCTTAACTGAAATTAAATGAATGGTTTAAATACTGACTTACCAAATATAATATATTTTTCTGTAGCCAGCAAACATGAGTCCAGATCACCAAATTGTGTTTATTGTTAAACACAAATTTAGCCACATAATCTACAATAATATAGATTTATATGTCTGAATTAGACACAAACTGGTCTTTAGGCTTAACCTAACAATATTTGACTCAATGAACATTTTGATTAAAGAAAGAAAAATCAAGCAATAGTGACTGATTAATTAAAAAGCCGTTTTTTTTTTTTTTAATTTGCGTCCCCACACAAATATACATGTAAACATAAACATCAAATATGTGTGAATGTGTTTGTTACATAGTGAGCCATTCGGATGGTCACTATAAAACCCCAAAACCGGGAGCTGTAATTGTGAAAATCCAAAGCAAATCTCTCCCATAAGTCTTCATAATCAGCCGGTGTTTGGAGGAGGGAGAGGGTGATGCAAATGAGTTCTCTCTCTTTATGTATTTATTTTAAAACTAGGCCACGTGAATAAATGGCTCTGTATTATTATGTTCTGCTTCTTTTGTGTTGAGGCTAATTCTGATGGTCAAACACATATTTTTACCACACGGCTTTTGTTTGTTCAGAACAAAGAACTGGCAGCGCAAATCACGCCTCCATCAAATATCAAACATGAACAACAACTTCTTATTTTTCAAAAAATAATTCATCATTCAAATGCGTTTTGTTTTCTAGTGTGGAAATAATTCGCCTGTTGCTGGTAGGCTCATTCTTGTGCAACCATGGCAACCGTGACACCACCGAGCATCGTGACAGTGAGAGAAATCAGGGCTGGGATCAGTCTTATTTATTTATTTATCTATTTATCTATTTATCTATTTTTCTGCAGATGTTACACACAGAGGGGTAAAACAGTGTTCAGAACAGTTTATAAATCTGTGTGTTTTCTGTATAACTCTGGTCCAAATGGGTTTTAGATCCCATCACTTCTAGAAGTAAAGAGGAGAAAATGGTGGTTAACCTCTTTTGGACGATAAATATGATTGAGGGAACAATATTTCCAAGGATATAGGACACCGTGGAAGAGAGAGAAGGTTACTGAAACTGAAACAGAGCGATGGAGGGTCAGTTTGCACACAATCCATTTTTCAATAACTCAATTTGAGTTTAATGGCTTTAGTCTTAGTGGACAATGTCACCTCTCCAGTTCATGATCAATGACAGAGTTATTGGAGGAGCCTGGATAAGTATTAAACGCTATGGAAACCACACGTCTGCATTTGGTCAGACAATATATATATAACATGTTTTTCTTTTCTTTTTTTTTTCTTTAAATTTATTTGTTTATTTTTTTCTACATTAAAATCACATATTCATGCTTTTTATGTACAGCACTTTGGCAACTTTGGTTATTCTAAATGTGCTCTATAAATAAAGTTTGACTTGACTTGACTTGACGAATCAGTAATGAATTTTAAAAATGCTGGTGAAAATGGAAGGAACAACAAAAGAGAAGATGGAAAGATGAAGAGCATAATGAAAAGGATGGGTCAGGTCCACCTGCTTCATAATTAACCATAAGCTCTAAAAAATAAAAAAGGAAAACTTCATAAAAGACGACCTCAAACTGAGATCCAGTCCAAAAATAGAAAACCTTATAACTGAAGGTCTGCTCTTCTTTTTTATATGTATGTAAATTATGTTCTCTTTTTATGTTTATTTTTACCTGTACAGCACTTTGGCAACTTCGGTTATTTTAAATGTGCTCTATATATCAAATTTGACTTGACTTGACTTGACTATTCAGAGTTAGATCAGATATTTTGTGACCCAGATCTTCAAATTCATGTCAAATAGAATCAGAATCAGAATCAGAATAAGGTTTATTGCCAAGTAGGTTTTTAGACTTACAAGGAATTTGCCTTTTTGGTGTTTAGTGCACAACACTTCTATGAGAAGCAAGGAAGGAAATAAAATGTAGAAATAAAAATGTAGAACAGAAATGATAAAACCAAAAAGTACAATCTTTAAAAATATAGATCTGAATGTACAAATCCACAATTGAAATGTGCAATAGAGACGATTTGTCTGCTCTAACTAGAATTCTTTCCATTCTGCTTCCACTTATGATGCAAAATGTTGAATTTCCTGGAGTTTCTTTGTGTTTCTGAGTGTGAGATCTCTCACTTCTCCCTCCTGTGAATCACCTCAACCTTAAAGTGTTTTACCACCGGCATGCTCAAACAGTGGAGCTCCATCACTATTCTGTTATTTCTCCCGTTTTTCCCAAAGGCCTCGCCTCGCACTTGGATTATAAACGGCATTATACAGAAACCCCCCCATGAGGGACCTTTTGTGGCTCAGTCGACATAAAATGAATTTATAAGGAGACATCGATTTGCTTCAGACACCTCAAACGGACGGATTATTTTTTGTAAAATGGCTCCAGAACATCCATCCAGGCATTTTCTGCTTATCCCCACTTGTCAGGGGGGGGGTTAAAGGATGAAAGAGCAAGAATTATTTGGACATATTTTGTGTTGCACATTCCTCTTATTTACCAGACCTCAATAGCTGTTAGTTAAAGGAGTCATATTATACCCTATTTCAACAAGTTAACCTAGTTCCGAACCCATAAATAGGAGGGAGTCATGAGTCAGAGTCTGTAATTGGAATTTCTGCATGAAAATGAGAGTCATCCTCTGTGGCGAGCACTAAAATGCACACTCAAGTTTTCTTTACAGGGACAAACTCGTTTAACATGGATTCCAATAAGAAGACAAACGAGGTGCCAAATGGAAAAGAAAAATCGTCCAGTCGTCATAAATAAAGCGAATCGGAACGGTGAACAAATGATAAAAAATGGTATTAAAGGAGACATATTATAGCCTATTTCAACAAGTTAAGCCAGTTCCCTGACTAGCTTAAAACTTGGTTTTGCATTATATGTCCCCTTTAAAAAATATTTGACGCTTTTGTAATGTGAGGGTTCGATTGAATGGTTGAATGGTGGTTGGATCCCTCTCCGGAAGGAGAAGCCAAAGGATGGAGACGGGTAAAGTTTTCCACGCTTTATTCCGTCTTTTTCACATTTTTATTTTAATTTTCCTTGTTTTTCTTACATGACTAAAAACAAACCAATGAGAATCTAAATTAAGGCAAAGCACATTCAACTAAATGTCTTAAAGATGTAGTCGTGAATTAGATAAAATATAATAATATGAACTACTGAATTAACTTAACTTTACACTTTTATTGTCTTGACATCAAGTGTATTTTGCATCTATTTACATTTTTTTTACACTAATGAGTTGAGTTAAACTGGTTAAAACTGTCCAGTTAAAATTGACTTCAGGTTCCAGGAAAATAAGTCGATTTAGATGCGATAGTTCCAAGTTATTTTCTTTGTTATATCTCACTCTTCTTTTTTAGTCCCCTGTCTCACATTTCTCCTTGTTATTTTTAAAGAAAAGCTTTCCCTGACAGGGAAAAAAACAAGGTGCTAAACATATATTTTCTGGTTGAGTTTAGACAGGGTGAAAGGAGTTTGTCCAAACTTAGCTCGAGCTCTCAGGTGCAAAGGGAAAAGTTAAAGGGCAGAAAGATGGACTGAATTACATTTATCTGGAGGTCAGAGCGGTGGGTTATTGGAGCTAAACTCAACGACATATAAGCTGTAAAAAAAAAAAACAATTTGATGTGACATGAGAGCAAACTATAGCCATGGACGTGTGAGAGTGAAGGTATTTCTATGTGTCACCCTAGAAAGGATATTTATTGACTTCCACCTGCTTTTTCCTGCATCAGATCTCTGGAAATTATCTTTATTTTCCCTGATTATGGTACTTGAAAACATCTTCATCTGTTTCCTGTTCTTTCCAACTAAAAATGACATCTGAAAAACATTTAATCAGGATTTTATAGGACCTATAAAAAGAGAAGTGAACTCAATTAACCCTGTAATGCCAAATGTGTCATATCTGATTCATACGGTTTCTGAAATGTTTTGCGTCTGACACCTTTTGCATAATTTAATGGTAAAAACTTTGTTCAAAATCCTATTGTACACAATCAGATACACCTGATAACAGGGGGCAGAAGACTACACAAAAAATAATCTTGACTTATAGCATAGTAATAAATTATTAATGTTAAAAAAATGAATTTCTGTTTTTTCTTTTTACATATTTTGTTAGAAGGCGAAATAAGGAATTTAAACAAAAAAAAAAGTAATTTTCTGTTTTGTTTTATTTTTGGATCAGGCTTTAAAGGGTTAAACAACCACATTTTTGGAAAATCCACTTGTCCTGTCATACTTTAGGAGAATATCCAACTCCAAATACACACATCATCCAAACTAAAAAGTTCTATTTTGGACATAATCAGTTTAAATATGATTTTATCTTTTCTTAAAGCCCTCTGGCTCTTCCTTTGGCAGACTGTAGATGAGGACTAAGTCTCATCACTATGATTCAGTATCCTCGTTTTGTTGGATTCAAGAACATTTCCATTTGTCTATTTGAAAGCCTTTAATACCAATAGACATCGTCCTTGATCCCTTGGACCTCAATCAGCTTTCCCAGTTTTACGTGGTGGACTTTGTTACCGAAACGCAATAGTTCTGATTTCTGCAAATGCTTTACTGTCCTAATTACCTTCGATTGACCGGGCTGTGGATTAAAGCCGAGCCTGGGGTGGTTTTTCTGGAACGTACCACTTCCTGCTGCTGTGAGAGTTCATTTATGTGCTCATTTTTTGTTTTTAAAATATGCTATGATGTATTTAATGTCACCTGCCCCTAATATTTAAGGTGCCAGCCCATTAGGAGAGTCAGAGTTCATGTGTAAATGTAGGAAGATGCCCATCTGTTTAACCTTTTAAAGCCTGATCCAAGAATTAAACAAAACAGAAAATTATTTTTTTTTGGTTTGAAGTCTTTATTTGGCCTTTTAACAAAATATGTAAAAAGAAAAAACAGAAATGAATTTTTGATATTAATAATTTATTTATTTTATTTTATTATTTAGTCAAGATTATTTTTTGTGTAGTCTTCTGCCCCCTGTTATCAGGTGTATCTGATTGTGTACAATAGGATTTTGAGCAAAGTTTTTACCATTAAATTATGCAAAAGGTGTCAGACGCAAAACATTTCAGAAACCGTATGAATCAAATATGACACATATGGCATTATAGGGTTAATGGTATAACCCAAATTTAAGGATTACATTTGAAATGGATCAATTACAATGGAATTTATACAATTAAAACTCTAATTACCCTCACGTCTTTTAATAAAAGGATGATTTTGTCGTCATTTGTTGTAAATAAACATGGATTGTGTTGAATTTCTTCTACTATGTGTTCTTTCAATCTCTCTGACATCTCCAATTTCATCCATGAATTACCAGTATATTCAAACCGCTTATTTAAACTCACTTTAATGACTTCACAGCTGCAAGACAGCAATTCATTTACTTTATTAGAGTTGTCACTTCTGCTTCTGTATCCCTCTCCTCATTTCCTCTTTGTCTCTTGTGCTTTCTTTTAGATTTAATTTCATGCAATAAAACCATAAAACTATCTCTACACAAACCACAAGTCACTGAGTTAACCGAACAATGTTTATATCCTCTGAACATTTATTTTTATAATATATTTCTACACCTAAGACATTAATTCAAGGTGATGCCTACTGACGGAGATATTTTCTGGTTTAGAAATAACCACAAAAGAGTTAGTTAGTTTCCAAGGCTATGTTAAAGAAGTGTTTCTTATCTGTGAGCAGATTTTCAGCCATGTAAGAATAAGAAAAGTGTGTGGATTCAGTCTGAATACGGTTGTTTACCCAAGAGTCAAATTAATTAGAGAGATTAACAGACTAATAAATAGAGATTGCTTCATTTAATGGCTCACTTTGCTGGCACTCAGGCTCACAAACCAGGAGGGGATTAAACTGAATTAAGAGATAAACAGGATGCAGGTTCCCACAGTGGCATCGGTTTTGTCTTATTTTCTCATTTTAACCCTATAATGCCAAATGTGTCATATCTGATTCATACGGTTTCTGAAGTCTTTTGGATCTGAGTCTTTTTGCATCATTCAGTGGTAAAAGCTTTGCTCAGACCCCTGTTGAACACATTCACATATACCTGATAACAGCCAGTAGAAGACTACACCAAAATATATTTTTGACTTATTGCACGCTAATTTGATCAAAATAATTTCTGTTTTTTTTTCTTCATATGTTGTTGAGGGGCCCAAGAAAGACTTCAGACTAAAAAAATCCAATATTCTTCCTATTTTTTTCGATCAGGCTTTAAAGGGCTAAAAATGAACTCTTGGTAAAAAAAAAAAAAAGCAGAGAATGGATCGATATCAGAAGACATAAATCAGGGATCAATCCTTTTGATCCTTTCACACGAAAAAAACAAAAAAATTCAACTTCTCTGAGGATTAAGTTGTCCTGGTTTTTAATAGCTGTGCCATCTAATTTAAATCTCTATTTCCCACCTGGATAAACACCAGATATTTATCATTCAGAGTGAGACAAAGCTACACCGATTTTAACAGATAAGATAAAACGGATTACCTGCATTTAGTTTCAACAGTCCAGGAGAAAAGAGGTGTCTGAATAAATAAGTAGCAAAGCCTGTTTCGCTGCTGTAAACATAAAGCCTATAAACGGCAGTTAGTAATATAGTAATATAGGATATAATTAAGTATTATTTCTATAGCTCCACATCACAACAACAGGTATATCCAAAGATATTTCCAAACAGAGTAGCTCAGACTCTGAGTTATTTACAGAAGAACAACAGTTCCCACCAAGATCAAGCACTAGGAGACACTGGGAAGGAAAAACTTCCTTTAGGAGGATGAAACCTGGAGCAGAACAATGGCTCAGGAGAAAGAAAGAGAGAGAGAGAGAGAGAGAGAGAGAGAGAGAGAGAGGCAGTCTACACAGTAACACACAGACTGGATTTAAAATGGTACAGATATTGATGCTAATGCTAATGCTAGCAGTGATAACAGCAATAAGACTATGAACATCCTACAACCTACTTACCTCGGGTATCTAACAGAAAAAACTTGTAACATGTAACAAGCAGTGGTCGAAATGATATTTTAAATTGTTTTATACAAAGAAATGTGTTTTTTTTCTTTACACAATATGATATAGATGTTTTGAAATTATGAAATATATTATTATATATATATATTATCATATACTATAGAGACTGCCACTCATTAATCCCCTTGAGCGTTTTTCATCAGATGTCCATCATGATTTTGTCGTCATTTGTTGTAAATAAACATGGATTGTGTTGTCCATCACATTTTTTTTTCTTTAGTGAAACATAACACTGTTATTATGTTTTTGTTGTGAAAATAAAATAAAGAAAATAAATGAAATAAATCAAATTCAATTCAATTCAATTAAATTCAATTCAATTCAATTCAATAAATAAATAAATAAATAAATAAATAAATAAATAAATAAATAAATAAATAAATAGATTAATAAAATAATAAAATACCACTATGTCTGTTAACTTGGTAAGAAACATATCAGGAGAGGTTTCTGTCCCCTTGAATTTCAGCCGTGGAGTGATGAGACATCATTAATGGACTCCAGTTTCCCCGGTGGAGTTGTTTCTGTGTGCTTCATTTGAATGAAGACACTTTTTTACTCCGCATAAAATATGCACCATTCATTTCATTGCTTTATTTTTCACGTTTCGTGTTTTGCACAGACATTTTTTCCCGGCGTGTAACGGAGCGTGCCTCCATTATTCCACCAATCTGAGCATCCCGCTTTACTTTACGGCTCAATAAATCCATCAGTGGGAAGAGGGGAATTAATGCCAGGCAAGCGTAGCCATGCAACACCTCATCAGCTTTTCTGTGTTGTTATTCAGGTTAAATGATCACTATCAGTTTCAATTAATGTTTTTTTTTTTATTGATGATAGTAAATTAGGAAAAATACAATTGATGATTCCACATGATGTACATGTACGTGCTTAATGAGAACAAATCTAATAAAAGGAAATGGTACGATGGTCTGAACAGGGACTGGTTATTGTTATGGTGTCAGTCACACATAAATAGACTTAGATTAAACTTTATTTATCCCTTGGGATTTACTCCTTCAGGTAAATTCTGGTTCCAGTAACTTATGAAGAGTACAAGAGACAATATAGAGGCAATATAGACAATATCAAAAGAGCGTATATGGAACAGAGATAGATAGATAGATAGATAGATAGATAGATAGATAGATAG
>CAJRST010004980.1:0-11575 GCA_907169785.1 Menidia menidia | reverse complement strand
CCTTCAACCAAATTGAAAACAGCAGATCCATTCAAAGGTAAGTACAGTTTTGTGCATTTTCTACCTGTTCCCAAAGGTATGAAGAAAGCTAACAGCAACCATAGCATTTTAAATTAGGATAATTTACTTAATTATCTTATAAAGTCTATTCTGCCACACAGAAATGCAGAAAGAACATCATAATTAATCCTGTAAGAGTGATTTTTTTTCTATTTTAGTTTAGCAAAAAGCCAGATTTAATGCGTTATGTGTACAGGCTTTTTAGAAGATTTTTACATTTTTCAGTCAAATATCTTATTTAATTACAGTTCCACAAACTGAAAGGCTGCTTTTCCCTGCAATGTCTGCTTTGTAAAACTAAAGCTGAATAAAAAAAAAGATGTAGCTCTCCACTTGAATACTGTAAATATCAAAAACGACCTCGTATGAGCCTGGAATATCATTTTTGTATAACATCTCTAAAAAAACATAAGCGAGTTAGTGGTGAAAGTCAGAAACTGAGAGTGTATCCTTGAATCATGGAGGTGAAACGTGGAGTCGGGTGTAATGTAATAACTCTCCCACAGCCTGACAGACCCAAAGAATAACTGAGAAAAGATGAGGAGGAGGTAAATACGGTGGCTGAGAAGTGCAAAACACATTTACAATTTAAAAAACACCTTATGATTTAAAAAAAGCTGAATAAAATTTTAGGATACACATTTAAAGTTCAGAAAACACATTTACGAATTAAAAAGACATAACATTTTAAGAAACAATTTTTTTCAAAAATGTTTGTTTCCTAAAAAAAGAATTTGTTTCTTAAAATGCTATATTGTTTTTTCCATTTGTTCATGTCACCGATTTGGGAATAAGCAGTTCATAAAATGTATGGATGTGTTTCTTTAATTGTGAATGTGTATCTTACAATGTTATTTTGTTTTTTTAATTTTTCAACGTTTTTTTCTTTTATTGTAAATGTGTTTTGCACTTCTCAGCCACCGTAGGTAAAGGAGAAGCCATGACTCGCCTGGTCCAGGTTTAGGCTCCTTCTGTGGGTTGGAGACGTTAGCTAAAAGCTAATAAAAGGCAAGGCAAGGCATTTTTATTTATATAGCGCAATTCATACCAAGCGGCAACTCAATGTGCTTTACATTAAGACAAGACATTTTAAATAAAAAAGAACAGCATAAAGCAGCATAAAAAAACAAAAACAAACGAACAAACAAACAATTTTTAAAAAAAAGGTTAAAACACAGTTAAAAGCAGGAACAAAAGAAAAAGAAATAAGTTTGTTACAGCTCCAGTGCTTTTGCAAAACCAAGATTACAATGTTAAAAAAACATTGTAATCTTGGTTTGGCTCTCTAAAAGGAAAATTCAGACCCAGCAGGAGGTTGTGGAGGAAATTTGTGTCGTCTTTTCTTCTCAGCTTGATCCCAATCACTCTTTTTTGTCACAATTTCCGGAGTTATCTTCACCATTAACACTAGAAGTCCCAGCAAATGTCAGTTTTCCTGCAAACAATCAAGTTTGTGTGTTCCCTCTGCCTTGCTAACTGTCCCTGTTTTAATCCAAATAACCTGAGATATGAGCAGCCTTTCTACATGAAATTAGATAAAGTGTTCCAAACACTTTTGTTTATACTTTATGCACATTTTCCTCCATGTTTGAACCATTTTTAATCACTAAACCGATGTGTGACCAGTGAATTTCTCCACTGTGAGATCCATAAATCTTATCATATCTTATCTTATCTTATCTTATCTTATCTTATCTTATCTTATCTTATCTTATCTTATAGTATCTTATGTTATGTTATGTTATGTTATGTTATGTTATGTTATCTTATCTTATCTTATTTCCATTTTTTGTCTACAACTCAACTCTCTAATTCTCACATGACTAAAACAAACCAATGATAATCTAAATTAAGGCAAAGCAGATTCAACTAAATGTCTTGAAGTCGTTAATCTTCCTGTTTCAAGGATCTCTCTTCTTTTCGGGTTATTGTTACCTTTTCTCTATGCTATCTTCCTTCTTAATTTTTTATTTAATTTGATCTTTTTTCCCTTTTTTTTTAATGTTTTTCTTTCTTTTTTTATATTTTCCTGTCCCCAACGGTCAGGTTTGGCATTAACCATCTTACTTCTGAAACCAAAAATACATCTTAAATAAATAATAAAGCAGCAAAAGGGGTTAAAAAAAGAAGAAAAAAGAGAGGAATGGGGTTTTATATTAGTAACAGACTCCAGATAATGCTGTAAATATGGTGAATAAATCAGCAGCCTGAAGTTGTGCCTGAAACTGTTCTCATTTATAACAACTGATCCTCCTATTTTGACTTGAATATTCTTGAAAAGGCGTCACACAGGTAACCAAATTGTTCATTATCATTACTAATAATCCTCACAGCGATGACCTTTTAGTCACATTAGTGGAAAACACACACTGAGCAGACTGCAATAGTTAGAAAATGTCGAGTTTGTGTGGTATCTGCTCCATTTCTAACCTTTTTTTTCTATTAAATCTCGTATTAAATCCATCAGAAAAGAGCTCCTTCTAAGAATAAATCGATGATTTGTCTTTGTAAAGTGGCCTTCTGCCTTTGCTGTAAACTGGATTAGTTACAGGTTGACTGTTAACTTTAAAATCCAGCCTCTGGCTTTGTTTGTTTGTGTGTGAGTGAGTGAACAGGCATCACTCAGGGCCTCCGAGGAAAAGAAGGTTAATTGTTTTATTAATCAGATATCCCTGATTCGCTTCAAAGGGTTTTAATCAGAGACTCTTTCTTCCCCTCACGCTGTGCACCAAACCCAGTTTTACTTTCTGTGTCAGGGTCAGATAACACAAAGGGAAATGAACACCAGCTTAAATGTGTTTACTGGTGTGTCCTCGCTCTCGTTTATTGTTAACAGCTCATTAAAATGATTAATTGTTTTATGATAGACGATATGAAACGAGCTGGAAGTCGGTTTTGTGGTTCTTTTGGCTCTTTAAAGGACCAGGAAAACTTTTAAAGAACAGACACTGTTGTAATAAAGTCATATTTTCAGAGGAAATAAGATCAAAAGAAACCTCTGGACAGATGTGAATGAATGAATGAATGAATGAATGAACGAATCTTTATTGTCATTGTCACAACAACAATGAAATTTAAAAAGTGCCTTCAATCAGTGCATAAGCTTAAAAAACAATTTACACACAATATAAGAAATAAATAACAAATAACTGATAAAAAACAACAGCTAATAAATAAGAATAGCACATTCTCACACACATCATCATTAATGGTTATTTTTGGTTGCATTTGAAGCCTTAACTGAAATTAAATGAATGGTTTAAATACTGACTTACCAAATATAATATATTTTTCTGTAGCCAGCAAACATGAGTCCAGATCACCAAATTGTGTTTATTGTTAAACACAAATTTAGCCACATAATCTACAATAATATAGATTTATATGTCTGAATTAGACACAAACTGGTCTTTAGGCTTAACCTAACAATATTTGACTCAATGAACATTTTGATTAAAGAAAGAAAAATCAAGCAATAGTGACTGATTAATTAAAAAGCCGTTTTTTTTTTTTTTAATTTGCGTCCCCACACAAATATACATGTAAACATAAACATCAAATATGTGTGAATGTGTTTGTTACATAGTGAGCCATTCGGATGGTCACTATAAAACCCCAAAACCGGGAGCTGTAATTGTGAAAATCCAAAGCAAATCTCTCCCATAAGTCTTCATAATCAGCCGGTGTTTGGAGGAGGGAGAGGGTGATGCAAATGAGTTCTCTCTCTTTATGTATTTATTTTAAAACTAGGCCACGTGAATAAATGGCTCTGTATTATTATGTTCTGCTTCTTTTGTGTTGAGGCTAATTCTGATGGTCAAACACATATTTTTACCACACGGCTTTTGTTTGTTCAGAACAAAGAACTGGCAGCGCAAATCACGCCTCCATCAAATATCAAACATGAACAACAACTTCTTATTTTTCAAAAAATAATTCATCATTCAAATGCGTTTTGTTTTCTAGTGTGGAAATAATTCGCCTGTTGCTGGTAGGCTCATTCTTGTGCAACCATGGCAACCGTGACACCACCGAGCATCGTGACAGTGAGAGAAATCAGGGCTGGGATCAGTCTTATTTATTTATTTATCTATTTATCTATTTATCTATTTTTCTGCAGATGTTACACACAGAGGGGTAAAACAGTGTTCAGAACAGTTTATAAATCTGTGTGTTTTCTGTATAACTCTGGTCCAAATGGGTTTTAGATCCCATCACTTCTAGAAGTAAAGAGGAGAAAATGGTGGTTAACCTCTTTTGGACGATAAATATGATTGAGGGAACAATATTTCCAAGGATATAGGACACCGTGGAAGAGAGAGAAGGTTACTGAAACTGAAACAGAGCGATGGAGGGTCAGTTTGCACACAATCCATTTTTCAATAACTCAATTTGAGTTTAATGGCTTTAGTCTTAGTGGACAATGTCACCTCTCCAGTTCATGATCAATGACAGAGTTATTGGAGGAGCCTGGATAAGTATTAAACGCTATGGAAACCACACGTCTGCATTTGGTCAGACAATATATATATAACATGTTTTTCTTTTCTTTTTTTTTTCTTTAAATTTATTTGTTTATTTTTTTCTACATTAAAATCACATATTCATGCTTTTTATGTACAGCACTTTGGCAACTTTGGTTATTCTAAATGTGCTCTATAAATAAAGTTTGACTTGACTTGACTTGACGAATCAGTAATGAATTTTAAAAATGCTGGTGAAAATGGAAGGAACAACAAAAGAGAAGATGGAAAGATGAAGAGCATAATGAAAAGGATGGGTCAGGTCCACCTGCTTCATAATTAACCATAAGCTCTAAAAAATAAAAAAGGAAAACTTCATAAAAGACGACCTCAAACTGAGATCCAGTCCAAAAATAGAAAACCTTATAACTGAAGGTCTGCTCTTCTTTTTTATATGTATGTAAATTATGTTCTCTTTTTATGTTTATTTTTACCTGTACAGCACTTTGGCAACTTCGGTTATTTTAAATGTGCTCTATATATCAAATTTGACTTGACTTGACTTGACTATTCAGAGTTAGATCAGATATTTTGTGACCCAGATCTTCAAATTCATGTCAAATAGAATCAGAATCAGAATCAGAATAAGGTTTATTGCCAAGTAGGTTTTTAGACTTACAAGGAATTTGCCTTTTTGGTGTTTAGTGCACAACACTTCTATGAGAAGCAAGGAAGGAAATAAAATGTAGAAATAAAAATGTAGAACAGAAATGATAAAACCAAAAAGTACAATCTTTAAAAATATAGATCTGAATGTACAAATCCACAATTGAAATGTGCAATAGAGACGATTTGTCTGCTCTAACTAGAATTCTTTCCATTCTGCTTCCACTTATGATGCAAAATGTTGAATTTCCTGGAGTTTCTTTGTGTTTCTGAGTGTGAGATCTCTCACTTCTCCCTCCTGTGAATCACCTCAACCTTAAAGTGTTTTACCACCGGCATGCTCAAACAGTGGAGCTCCATCACTATTCTGTTATTTCTCCCGTTTTTCCCAAAGGCCTCGCCTCGCACTTGGATTATAAACGGCATTATACAGAAACCCCCCCATGAGGGACCTTTTGTGGCTCAGTCGACATAAAATGAATTTATAAGGAGACATCGATTTGCTTCAGACACCTCAAACGGACGGATTATTTTTTGTAAAATGGCTCCAGAACATCCATCCAGGCATTTTCTGCTTATCCCCACTTGTCAGGGGGGGGGTTAAAGGATGAAAGAGCAAGAATTATTTGGACATATTTTGTGTTGCACATTCCTCTTATTTACCAGACCTCAATAGCTGTTAGTTAAAGGAGTCATATTATACCCTATTTCAACAAGTTAACCTAGTTCCGAACCCATAAATAGGAGGGAGTCATGAGTCAGAGTCTGTAATTGGAATTTCTGCATGAAAATGAGAGTCATCCTCTGTGGCGAGCACTAAAATGCACACTCAAGTTTTCTTTACAGGGACAAACTCGTTTAACATGGATTCCAATAAGAAGACAAACGAGGTGCCAAATGGAAAAGAAAAATCGTCCAGTCGTCATAAATAAAGCGAATCGGAACGGTGAACAAATGATAAAAAATGGTATTAAAGGAGACATATTATAGCCTATTTCAACAAGTTAAGCCAGTTCCCTGACTAGCTTAAAACTTGGTTTTGCATTATATGTCCCCTTTAAAAAATATTTGACGCTTTTGTAATGTGAGGGTTCGATTGAATGGTTGAATGGTGGTTGGATCCCTCTCCGGAAGGAGAAGCCAAAGGATGGAGACGGGTAAAGTTTTCCACGCTTTATTCCGTCTTTTTCACATTTTTATTTTAATTTTCCTTGTTTTTCTTACATGACTAAAAACAAACCAATGAGAATCTAAATTAAGGCAAAGCACATTCAACTAAATGTCTTAAAGATGTAGTCGTGAATTAGATAAAATATAATAATATGAACTACTGAATTAACTTAACTTTACACTTTTATTGTCTTGACATCAAGTGTATTTTGCATCTATTTACATTTTTTTTACACTAATGAGTTGAGTTAAACTGGTTAAAACTGTCCAGTTAAAATTGACTTCAGGTTCCAGGAAAATAAGTCGATTTAGATGCGATAGTTCCAAGTTATTTTCTTTGTTATATCTCACTCTTCTTTTTTAGTCCCCTGTCTCACATTTCTCCTTGTTATTTTTAAAGAAAAGCTTTCCCTGACAGGGAAAAAAACAAGGTGCTAAACATATATTTTCTGGTTGAGTTTAGACAGGGTGAAAGGAGTTTGTCCAAACTTAGCTCGAGCTCTCAGGTGCAAAGGGAAAAGTTAAAGGGCAGAAAGATGGACTGAATTACATTTATCTGGAGGTCAGAGCGGTGGGTTATTGGAGCTAAACTCAACGACATATAAGCTGTAAAAAAAAAAAACAATTTGATGTGACATGAGAGCAAACTATAGCCATGGACGTGTGAGAGTGAAGGTATTTCTATGTGTCACCCTAGAAAGGATATTTATTGACTTCCACCTGCTTTTTCCTGCATCAGATCTCTGGAAATTATCTTTATTTTCCCTGATTATGGTACTTGAAAACATCTTCATCTGTTTCCTGTTCTTTCCAACTAAAAATGACATCTGAAAAACATTTAATCAGGATTTTATAGGACCTATAAAAAGAGAAGTGAACTCAATTAACCCTGTAATGCCAAATGTGTCATATCTGATTCATACGGTTTCTGAAATGTTTTGCGTCTGACACCTTTTGCATAATTTAATGGTAAAAACTTTGTTCAAAATCCTATTGTACACAATCAGATACACCTGATAACAGGGGGCAGAAGACTACACAAAAAATAATCTTGACTTATAGCATAGTAATAAATTATTAATGTTAAAAAAATGAATTTCTGTTTTTTCTTTTTACATATTTTGTTAGAAGGCGAAATAAGGAATTTAAACAAAAAAAAAAGTAATTTTCTGTTTTGTTTTATTTTTGGATCAGGCTTTAAAGGGTTAAACAACCACATTTTTGGAAAATCCACTTGTCCTGTCATACTTTAGGAGAATATCCAACTCCAAATACACACATCATCCAAACTAAAAAGTTCTATTTTGGACATAATCAGTTTAAATATGATTTTATCTTTTCTTAAAGCCCTCTGGCTCTTCCTTTGGCAGACTGTAGATGAGGACTAAGTCTCATCACTATGATTCAGTATCCTCGTTTTGTTGGATTCAAGAACATTTCCATTTGTCTATTTGAAAGCCTTTAATACCAATAGACATCGTCCTTGATCCCTTGGACCTCAATCAGCTTTCCCAGTTTTACGTGGTGGACTTTGTTACCGAAACGCAATAGTTCTGATTTCTGCAAATGCTTTACTGTCCTAATTACCTTCGATTGACCGGGCTGTGGATTAAAGCCGAGCCTGGGGTGGTTTTTCTGGAACGTACCACTTCCTGCTGCTGTGAGAGTTCATTTATGTGCTCATTTTTTGTTTTTAAAATATGCTATGATGTATTTAATGTCACCTGCCCCTAATATTTAAGGTGCCAGCCCATTAGGAGAGTCAGAGTTCATGTGTAAATGTAGGAAGATGCCCATCTGTTTAACCTTTTAAAGCCTGATCCAAGAATTAAACAAAACAGAAAATTATTTTTTTTTGGTTTGAAGTCTTTATTTGGCCTTTTAACAAAATATGTAAAAAGAAAAAACAGAAATGAATTTTTGATATTAATAATTTATTTATTTTATTTTATTATTTAGTCAAGATTATTTTTTGTGTAGTCTTCTGCCCCCTGTTATCAGGTGTATCTGATTGTGTACAATAGGATTTTGAGCAAAGTTTTTACCATTAAATTATGCAAAAGGTGTCAGACGCAAAACATTTCAGAAACCGTATGAATCAAATATGACACATATGGCATTATAGGGTTAATGGTATAACCCAAATTTAAGGATTACATTTGAAATGGATCAATTACAATGGAATTTATACAATTAAAACTCTAATTACCCTCACGTCTTTTAATAAAAGGATGATTTTGTCGTCATTTGTTGTAAATAAACATGGATTGTGTTGAATTTCTTCTACTATGTGTTCTTTCAATCTCTCTGACATCTCCAATTTCATCCATGAATTACCAGTATATTCAAACCGCTTATTTAAACTCACTTTAATGACTTCACAGCTGCAAGACAGCAATTCATTTACTTTATTAGAGTTGTCACTTCTGCTTCTGTATCCCTCTCCTCATTTCCTCTTTGTCTCTTGTGCTTTCTTTTAGATTTAATTTCATGCAATAAAACCATAAAACTATCTCTACACAAACCACAAGTCACTGAGTTAACCGAACAATGTTTATATCCTCTGAACATTTATTTTTATAATATATTTCTACACCTAAGACATTAATTCAAGGTGATGCCTACTGACGGAGATATTTTCTGGTTTAGAAATAACCACAAAAGAGTTAGTTAGTTTCCAAGGCTATGTTAAAGAAGTGTTTCTTATCTGTGAGCAGATTTTCAGCCATGTAAGAATAAGAAAAGTGTGTGGATTCAGTCTGAATACGGTTGTTTACCCAAGAGTCAAATTAATTAGAGAGATTAACAGACTAATAAATAGAGATTGCTTCATTTAATGGCTCACTTTGCTGGCACTCAGGCTCACAAACCAGGAGGGGATTAAACTGAATTAAGAGATAAACAGGATGCAGGTTCCCACAGTGGCATCGGTTTTGTCTTATTTTCTCATTTTAACCCTATAATGCCAAATGTGTCATATCTGATTCATACGGTTTCTGAAGTCTTTTGGATCTGAGTCTTTTTGCATCATTCAGTGGTAAAAGCTTTGCTCAGACCCCTGTTGAACACATTCACATATACCTGATAACAGCCAGTAGAAGACTACACCAAAATATATTTTTGACTTATTGCACGCTAATTTGATCAAAATAATTTCTGTTTTTTTTTCTTCATATGTTGTTGAGGGGCCCAAGAAAGACTTCAGACTAAAAAAATCCAATATTCTTCCTATTTTTTTCGATCAGGCTTTAAAGGGCTAAAAATGAACTCTTGGTAAAAAAAAAAAAAAGCAGAGAATGGATCGATATCAGAAGACATAAATCAGGGATCAATCCTTTTGATCCTTTCACACGAAAAAAACAAAAAAATTCAACTTCTCTGAGGATTAAGTTGTCCTGGTTTTTAATAGCTGTGCCATCTAATTTAAATCTCTATTTCCCACCTGGATAAACACCAGATATTTATCATTCAGAGTGAGACAAAGCTACACCGATTTTAACAGATAAGATAAAACGGATTACCTGCATTTAGTTTCAACAGTCCAGGAGAAAAGAGGTGTCTGAATAAATAAGTAGCAAAGCCTGTTTCGCTGCTGTAAACATAAAGCCTATAAACGGCAGTTAGTAATATAGTAATATAGGATATAATTAAGTATTATTTCTATAGCTCCACATCACAACAACAGGTATATCCAAAGATATTTCCAAACAGAGTAGCTCAGACTCTGAGTTATTTACAGAAGAACAACAGTTCCCACCAAGATCAAGCACTAGGAGACACTGGGAAGGAAAAACTTCCTTTAGGAGGATGAAACCTGGAGCAGAACAATGGCTCAGGAGAAAGAAAGAGAGAGAGAGAGAGAGAGAGAGAGAGAGAGAGAGAGGCAGTCTACACAGTAACACACAGACTGGATTTAAAATGGTACAGATATTGATGCTAATGCTAATGCTAGCAGTGATAACAGCAATAAGACTATGAACATCCTACAACCTACTTACCTCGGGTATCTAACAGAAAAAACTTGTAACATGTAACAAGCAGTGGTCGAAATGATATTTTAAATTGTTTTATACAAAGAAATGTGTTTTTTTTCTTTACACAATATGATATAGATGTTTTGAAATTATGAAATATATTATTATATATATATATTATCATATACTATAGAGACTGCCACTCATTAATCCCCTTGAGCGTTTTTCATCAGATGTCCATCATGATTTTGTCGTCATTTGTTGTAAATAAACATGGATTGTGTTGTCCATCACATTTTTTTTTCTTTAGTGAAACATAACACTGTTATTATGTTTTTGTTGTGAAAATAAAATAAAGAAAATAAATGAAATAAATCAAATTCAATTCAATTCAATTAAATTCAATTCAATTCAATTCAATAAATAAATAAATAAATAAATAAATAAATAAATAAATAAATAAATAAATAAATAGATTAATAAAATAATAAAATACCACTATGTCTGTTAACTTGGTAAGAAACATATCAGGAGAGGTTTCTGTCCCCTTGAATTTCAGCCGTGGAGTGATGAGACATCATTAATGGACTCCAGTTTCCCCGGTGGAGTTGTTTCTGTGTGCTTCATTTGAATGAAGACACTTTTTTACTCCGCATAAAATATGCACCATTCATTTCATTGCTTTATTTTTCACGTTTCGTGTTTTGCACAGACATTTTTTCCCGGCGTGTAACGGAGCGTGCCTCCATTATTCCACCAATCTGAGCATCCCGCTTTACTTTACGGCTCAATAAATCCATCAGTGGGAAGAGGGGAATTAATGCCAGGCAAGCGTAGCCATGCAACACCTCATCAGCTTTTCTGTGTTGTTATTCAGGTTAAATGATCACTATCAGTTTCAATTAATGTTTTTTTTTTATTGATGATAGTAAATTAGGAAAAATACAATTGATGATTCCACATGATGTACATGTACGTGCTTAATGAGAACAAATCTAATAAAAGGAAATGGTACGATGGTCTGAACAGGGACTGGTTATTGTTATGGTGTCAGTCACACATAAATAGACTTAGATTAAACTTTATTTATCCCTTGGGATTTACTCCTTCAGGTAAATTCTGGTTCCAGTAACTTATGAAGAGTACAAGAGACAATATAGAGGCAATATAGACAATATCAAAAGAGCGTATATGGAACAGAGATAGATAGATAGATAGATAGATAGATAGATAGATAGATAG
>CAJRST010004969.1:0-11577 GCA_907169785.1 Menidia menidia | reverse complement strand
TGTTGTAATTAGCTCCAAGATCTGCGGTAAACTTTCGCCCGAACAAAATACATTTGTGTCATCTGCAAATAAAATCAATGACAGTGCCCTTGAAACTTTACAGATGTCATTTATATAAATGATAAATAATTTGGGGCCCAGCACTGAACCCTGTGGTACTCCACATGTAATTTCCAAGAGCTCTGATTTATGTTCCCCTATTTGAACAAATTGCTGTCTATTTCCTAAGTAGCTTCTTATCCAATCCAACCCAACTCCCCTTATCCCATACCTTTCTAGTTTGGTCAGCAATATGTTGTGGTCAATAGTATCAAAAGCCTTTTTTAAATCAATAAAAACCCCAACTGCCACTTTTTTATCGTCAAAGCAATCTGTGATTTCCTCCATGAGTTGTAGTAGTGCCTGGGATGTTGATCTGTTTGACCTGAATCCATATTGATTGTCAGTGTATATGTTGTGTTTTTCCATAAAGATATCTAGTTTAGTGGTAAATAGTTTTTCAATTATTTTGGAAAATTGAGGGAGTAAAGAAACTGGCCTATAGTTTGTAAAATGGTGTCTGTTTCCGGTTTTGAACAGTGGAATAACTTTGGCTATTTTCATTTTGTCTGGAAATGTACCTGTTTGAAAGGACAGGTTACAAATGTAGGTTAGTGGTTTAATAATTTCTTCCATAACAATCTTAACAGTCTTCATATCTATTTCCATCCAGTCAGCAGAGGTTTTATTTTTGCAGTTTTGTATTATTTCTCTAACATCAGTCTCAGTCACTGCACCCAGAAAGATTGTGTATGGGTTCCTTTCCCCCATGTCTTCGCAGACAGATGTATTTGTCTCTGATATTTTTGACGCAAGCTCAGGTCCAACATTGACAAAGAACCTATTAAAACCATTTGCAACGTCAGTCATATCCTTTATAATTTTGTCCTTTTCAGTAAAATATTCCGGTAATTTTGTTCCCTTTGACTCCTTTCTCACAATGCTGTTTAAGATAGTCCATATACCTTTAATATTGTTTTTATTTCCTTCCAACAATTTATTGTAGTATTCCCTCTTACAAGACCTCAATATATTAGTTAATTTATTTTTGTACCTCTTGTATTTTGCTTCTGCTTCCACTGTCCTTTTTTTAAGAAAATGTCTATACAATGAGTTCTTCTTCATACACGCCCTCCTCAACCCCTCAGTCACCCATGGAGTATTTATCTGTTTTATGCTTTCTTTAAATTTCTTTACTGGGCAGTGCTTATTGTACGACATATTAAACATATCCATAAATTTCTCATAGGCTGCATTTACATTTTCTTCGATATACACAGGCTCCCAGTTTTGATGTAATAAATCCTGTTTTAAAGCCATCATGGCTCCCTCTGTTTTAATTCTTTTATATCTAAACCCATTAATTGCAAGCTTCTTTCTTCTATAATTGCAATTAAATAATGAAAAAATTGGTAAATGGTCAGATATGTCTGTAATTAATATACCACTTTCTGTGCTATTTTCCATGTAGTTTGTAAATATGTTGTCAATCAACTTGGCACTGTGAGAAGTTATTCTTGTTGGTCTGGTAATGGTTGGATATAGACCCATACTGTAGACTGTATTTATGAACTGTTCCGTCTTTCTATGTCCTGTATTCATGAGATTAATATTGAAATCTCCACAGATGAATAAAAGCGTCTGTATCTTATTAAAGAAGTTCCCAAACCATTCAGTAAATAATTCAACATTTCCTCCCGGTGCTCTGTAAACACAACTGATAACAACATTCTTCATTTTTTCTAAACCAATTTCAATTGTGACGCATTCCAGTAAGTCATCCACACATACCGTCATTTTGTCAACAATCTTAGCATTCAACTCATTTTTCACAAAAAATCCCACACCTCCACCAGTCTTATTGTTTCGATTCAGATGCACAAACTCATATCCTTCCATCCCAAAATCCGCCCCCCTTTCGTTGTTTATCCACGTTTCTGTTATTGCTATGACATCAAAGGGATGTACAGCTTGACACACATAGTCCTTTATGTTTACAAAGTTTGTATACAGGCTTCTGCTGTTAATGTGTAGTACTGATAATTTCCCATCCTGCTTTATTTGATTGTATTGTTTGTCGGTGTAGTAACGACAGTCACTGTTGATGTGAGTGTAGAAGTTGTTGTCGGGATCTATATCCTGTTCCATATCTAGTTGGGTATGCTCAGTGTATTGAAATTGGTGTAGGCCTAACTCCGTAATGTCCTGTAAATTATGAAGGTGTGACATACTGGCCTCCGCCAAATCTTCTTTTATGCTTGTCATGTAGGTGTAGTCTTTGCGTTACCTTACGGTAGCTCCCAAGACGTTCCTCATTCAAACTTTCTCAACTCCTCCATACTCCTTACTTGAACAACTTTTGCCTCTTCCGGAGCCCCATTTAACTTGATGAATATCTTTCCGTTTACAGTCCACGTTTGTTGTATTTTCTTCAGTTTTTTAAGGAATCTCGCTTGTTTGGCTATTTCCGCATTTTCCTTGGTCAGATGTTCATTTACATAAACATCGGTTCCTTTCAATTTCCTCCCCTCTTTCAACAGTGCCGCCTTGTGTTTTCTGTTGCAAAAACGTATCAGGATGGCTTGCCTATCACCGGCATTTCTCTTCGTGATTGGAAAACAAGCCTCGATACTCCCATTGTCCAGCTCAATTCCTTTAGATTGGAAAAAGGAAGTAACTTGTTGCTCCGTGGACGCTTGCATCTCCATATTCGTTTCTCCTTCGTCTGCAGTGACAGCGCGAGCATACGAACGAGGTTTCACCCTGAGGCCTGTGATAATTACCTCGTTTAACCTCGCGTGTTGCTCCAGCTCTGCAACCCGACTTTGTAGTCGCTCGATTTTCTTGTCCTTTTCTGCATTTTGAATACGAAGTGCCTTGATCTCCTCCACTAAGCTCAATATTCCTTTTTGCTGCGTTTTGACCGAGGAAACTTCCTCGGTTAGGAATTCAATCGCTCTTCTTAGTTCCTCCATATCCTCAGACGCATTCTTCCTTGGAGCCATATTGTGAACCGGTACAAAGAACGTTTATGAATAAAACAGTTTTTGTGAAATCACCTCGTAGTTTATTTGTCATTTCAGTGTTATGGTTTGGTTCAACAGTTTAATCAACTACTGATCATTGTCCACTAGGGCTGCAACGATTCGTCGACGTTGTCGACAAAAATCGATAATAGAAAAAGTCGACAATAAATTCCATTGTCGACTATTGTCGCCAGACGTGTTTTTCCAACAGAGTGAGACATCTCACTTAATTACAATCTGCCCAGAGTCACCTGCATAACAGCGTCGCGGTTACAGAAATGGCGGCGTCCAACACGCGTACAAAAACGTTGAAAGTTTGGGAGCATTTTATCCTTAATACAACTAGTAAAAAAATTACGTGCAAGGTTTGCAAAACAGACCTTGCGTATCACGGCAGCACCTCGGTGATGCATGAGCATTTAAAAAGAAAGCATGTTGGGCACTTAAATGAAACGGAGTCTGACTCGCCTCGGTAAGATTTAAGCAACAATAACGCTAATATGTTTTGTCTTTTATGTACGTTATACATTTTCTAAGCGTTTTTTTCACTTTAAAAGAGAGCTTTAACGTTATGCCTGACTGTGCCTGACAAACTTATTCTAAATTAAATGCATGCAGTCCGAAGAAGAGAGCCACCATGGACTCCTTTCTACAAAAGAAGCAGATGTGCACCCCGCAACAGGCGGCTGCCCTCACTGAGTCAGTATTACAGATGCTGATCCATGATATGAGGCCGCTCTCTGTGGTCGATGGTGCCGGGTTTCAACGGATGATAGCCCAGTTCAACCCAGACTACATACTACTATCCAGAACCCATTTCACCCACTTGATGGAGCAGAAATACAGTACAACGTTTCTGAAGGTAACTGTTTAAAATACACACACACGCGCGCGCACACACACACGTCTGAATATATATCAATAAATAAATAGCTGTTATTTTATTATTATGTTAAAATGGCTTAAATACATAACTTAATTTGGGTCAAATCATTGAGCAATTATTAAAACTTTCAAACTTGCATGTTGAATAGTTTCTGTTGACATGTAGGTTTTTGCACTTTAAATATTTACAAAAGTCTACTTTTGTGTTTAAAGGTAAAGGAGATCCTAAAAGAGGTCAACAGCTCCCTCACGCTGACATGTGATGTTTGGACCAGCCGTGCCACAGAGGCATATCTTGGAGTTTCGTGTCACTTCATCACCAAAGAGTGGCAAATGAAGACTTTGAACCTTGCTACTCTACCTCTGGAGGAGAGGCATACTGCTGCAAACATCATGATATGGATGGAAGAGGTGATAGACAAATTTGACATCTTACCTAGCCAAATTAAAGCAATAGTACACGACAACGGGTCTAACATGGTGGCGGCGGCTCGACTCCTGGAAGAAAAACACGGTTGGTCTTCAGTCCGCTGTGCTGGGCACACCCTCCAACTTATCGTCAACAGTGCCCTCAAAGAGCCCAGCATCAACAAAGCTACTGGTGCTGCAAAAAGCTTAGTGGAGCACTTTAGGAGAAGTGAGCTGGCAAATTCAAAACTGAAGACGAAGCAGCAGCAAATGAACACCGCAGAGCACAAGCTGATCCAGGACGTCAGCACACGATGGAATAGTACTTATTACATGGTGGAGAGACTCCTGGAGCAGCGCTGGCCAGTTACTGCAACTCTCTCTGACCCTGAGGTAACACCAAGAGCCAAGCACTACTTTGACCTGAAACCAGAGCAATGGGTGCTACTTGAAGAACTGGTGCAAGGGTTGGGTCCTTTTGAATGTGCTACCACTTTCCTCAGTGGACAGGAGTATGCTACTGCTTCATGTCTTCCACAGCTAGTCAAAGGGCTTCAAAGGTCCATACAGAAAACCCAGTTTGAGTCGAGCTCAGGAGAAGCCTTTCGAGCCATTGCAGGAAAAGGAATAAGTGAGAGATGGGCTAATCTTAACAATGTGTCTGCAGAGAGAGACAACCCACTTGTTCTTGCAGCTGCCATTGATCCAAGATTCAGAAAGATGAAGTTCATCTCACCTGAAGATGGCACAATGGTGCAAAGTACAATTGAAGTTCTTGCCATAAAAGAAGCAAAGGCCGAGACTGGGATACATGGTGACCTTGAGGTACAGCAGAAGAGGGGTAATGTCCCAGGGGGGAAGTCAGCTCTTGATAACCTGCTTCAGTCTGACACTGACAGTCTGAGTGAGGAAGAGGAAGAAACCCAGGAGGATAAAAAGATCCAAATGGTGAGGAGGGAAGTTCAGATGTTCTTCACAGAGCCACCAATAGCCAAAAAGGATGACCCTCTCAGCTGGTGGAGAGAAAATGAGGGGCGTTTTCCCACTCTGTCAAACGTAGCAAGATCTCTTCTCTGCATTCCTGCAACATCCACACCGGCAGAGCAAATCTTCTCAGCAGCAGGAAATATCTGCTCCCAGAAGAGAGCAAGCCTCACACGAGAGCATGTGGATATGCTGACTTTTCTTTGTATGAATAAACTGAATGACATACCCTGAGCCTCATGTTGATTTTAAACCTGGTCTGTCCATCATGACAGGTTTGTGTCCAGGTTGTATCGCCGTCCATGCTTACAACTTCAATTTGGACAACTCTGAACACTTACTTGAGTTGTTTTGCAACAGACTGTGCAGTTGACCACTGAATGTACCTCACAGAATGCACTTTGTTTTATTTATATTTAGTTTTTCTGCTGCTTGGTTTACAGGAAAAAATGTTTACTTGATTTGAATTAGTTATTTATTTTTTATAAAACACCTCAAAAAATGGACAGAGGTTTATTTATTTATGGATTCAATTGGTTTCAGATAGGACATTCTTATTTACGTTTTGTATCAGCTGCAAAGTTGAATAAAAGATGCATTTTTCATTGAAGTACCCATTTTTCTTGTGTTTATCATTTTCCACTTAACTAAAGCAACTTTATGCTATTTTTAAGAAAAAGTGAATAACTATTCGATTAGTCGACTAATCGTTTCAATAGTCGGTGACTAGTCGACTATTAAAATAGTCGTTAGTTGCAGCCCTAATATAGACAAAGATTTTGCCGCTATAAAAAAGCCTATAATCAAAGTTACACTGAATTAGGTCGTGTTAAAACTGCTTTATTCGATCGGTGGTGCGCTGCGCAGGATGTTAGAAACTTCAATCAGCTCCGTGACCTGATTTTGTTGGAGGAATTTAAAAATTGCTTACCGGTAAATATTGCAACCTACATTAATGAGCAGAAAGCTAAGAGCGTGTTAGAGGCTACAGTGTTGGCGGATGAGTACGTGCTGACTCATAAGGATTATTCGAGTCCCGTGGGTTTTAAACAGCATTTTGGTCAAAATGTGAGCCACAGTGATCGGGTTGGTGTCGCTAATCAACTGGAGGCGAGACAGTTTAAAAATCCGCTGGTTCACAAGGATGAGCGGGTTTGTCATTTCTGTCATAGACGCGGACATATTAAAGCAGATTGTCATCGGCTGAAGTTTGAAACGGAAAAGTTTCAAACTGCTCCTAAAGGAGTAGGTTTGGCTGCACCGGTGCAGCCAAACCAGGAAGTTCGATCTTCTGAAGTGGGTGTCTCGTATCTGCCTTTCATTCGTGAGGGTTTTGTGTCGCTGCCAAACGGCGAGGAAAAGGTTCGAGTTAAGATCCTGAGAGACACTGGAGCGTTTGACTCTTTCATTAGAGCTGACGTGTTGCCGTTTTCGGCTGAGTCTGAGACAGATGCCTGTGTCCCGATTCGGGGAATGGGATTAAATGTAATGTTTGTTCCATTAAATAAAGTGTTTCTAGAGTGCGAACTGTTTACTGGTGTCACACAATTGGCTTTGCGCCCTGCTTTGCCAATTGACGGCGTTTCTGTGATTTTGGGAAACGGTTTAGCTGGAACACGTTTATGGGCGGACACTGTGCCGTTAAGTGGACTGGTTACATCGGACCCCATAGAGCGAGTCATTTCTCAGACTGGGAATAATGGTGAATTCGCAGATGTATTTACCGCCTGCGCGGTTACTAGGGCTATGGCGCGCGCTCAGAACGAGAAAGAGGATAAATGTGCAAGGAAAATCAAACTGCCTTTGTCTAATTTTCCAATCTCTCTATCCCGCAGTGAGTTTGTCGTGGAGCAGCAAGCCGATGTTTCTTTGAAGAATCTTTTCGATCAGGTTCGCCCGTTCAGTGAAATAACGGACTGTGCATGTGGATACTTCCTGCAGGACTCGTTGTTGGTGAGGAAATGGTTTCCACATGTTGACATTGTGGGGGAACCGGGATTTCAAATAGTGGTTCCCATTAAACTTCGCTCCGCAGTTTTAAAAGTTGCTCATGACGAGTCTGGCCATTCTGGTGTACGTAAAACGTATGACCGCGTTTTGAGACATTTTTTCTGGCCCCGTCTGAAAAAAGACGTTACATCTTATGTTAAAATGTGTCATGTCTGCCAGGTTATTTCCAAGCCTAATCAGGTTTTGAAACCATTCCCTTTGAGCCCGATTATTGCCGCATCTGAGCCATTTGAGCATTTAATAATCGACTGCGTGGGCCCGTTACCCCGCTCAAAGGCTGGGTCATTATATCTGCTCACGGTGATGTGTCAAACCACACGTTACCCAGCAGCTTATTCGTTACGTACAATGACAGCTAGGTCGGTGGTACGTGCACTCACTCAGTTCTTCTCGGTGTTTGTCTGACCAAGGCACTAACTTTTCATCACATTTGTTCAGTCAGGTTCTGAAACAGCTACGGGTGTGACACATTAAAGCGACAGCGTATCATCCAGAGAGTCAGGGGGCGTTAGAGCGCTTCCACCAGACTCTGAAGTCTCTCCTGCGCGCTTATTGTACTGAACTGGCGGGTGACTGGGAGGAAGGATTGCCTTGGCTGATGTTGGCCGCCAGGGAGGTAACCCAGGAAAGCACCGGGTTTAGCCCAAATGAATTGGTTTTTGCGCACACCGTGAAGGGTCCATTGGCTGTGGTGGCGGACGGGCTGAAAGAGCCTGTGCCACCGAAAAATTTGGTAGATTATGTTAATGGTTTTAGAAGACGCTTGTATCTGGCACGGGAACTCGTTAAAGGGAAGTTGACTGTGGCACAGACAAAAATGAAAAGCTTGTTTGATCGGCGTGCGGAGGTGCGCACATTTCTGCCTGGTGATCAAGTGTTGGCTTTGTGTCCAATCATTACTTCTCCTTTTCAGGCCAAATTCACTGGTCCATATACAGTTCTGGAGCGGGTTTCCGATCAGAATTATTTAATATCTATGCCAGAGCGGAGAAAGAAAACCCAGTTATGTCATGTCAACATATTAAAACCATATTATGCACGTGATGATCCGTTTCAGTCGCAGTGTATTGTTGCCACGCCTGCATGTACCGTAAACAATCTTGCTGGGAGGAGCGAGACTTTCAGCACCACGGGCAGTGCACTGTCACCTGTGGGGGATGACGGCGATGTGGATGTGTTGGACAGCTCCCTGATTCATGGGCGTCTTAAAAACTTTGGGCCGATTGGACACGTTGTTGGCTCACTTACCCGCTTAGCAGAGTTGATAAGAGATTTTCCATGTCTATTTTCGGACACGCCTGGTCGCACACATTTGATCGAACACGATGTGGATGTGGGTGACTCTAAACCAATAAAGCAGCGGTTTTACAGGGTGAATCTGGAGAAGCGTAAGCACTTGGATGCTGAAGTAGATTATATGCTTCAAAATGGGATTGCAGAACCAAGTATGTCCAGTTGGGCATCGCCATGTATTCTGGTCCCAAAGTCTGATAACACTCTACGTTTCTGCTCAGATTTTCGCAAGGTTAATGCTGTTACAAAACCAGATTGTTTCCCGTTGCCGAGAATGGATGATTGTGTCGACCAGGTGGGTTCTGCTAACTTTGTCAGTAAATTTGACCTTTTAAAGGGTTACTGGCAGGTGCCATTAACAAAGCGTTCACGTGAAGTGTCGGCGTTTGTTACACCTACAGGATTGTATTCTTACACTGTAATGCCGTTTGGTCTGAGGAATGCGCTGGCAACGTTTCAGAGATTAATGAACAGAGTGATTGGTGACATGATTGGTTGTGCAGTTTACTTGGACGACGTGGTGGTGTACTCTGACACGTGGGAAGAGCACGTGGAGCGCATCCGGGAGCTTTTCACTCGTTTGGCGGGGGCGAGGTTAACGGTCAACCTGGCCAAATGCGAGTTTGGAAGGGCGACTGTTACCTATTTAGGTCGTGTGGTTGGCCAGGTTGAGGTCCGCCCTGTTGCAGCAAAGGTTCACGCGGTAGAGCGGTTTCCTGTTCCAGCTACAAAGAGGGAGCTAATGCGTTTTCTTGGGCTGGTGGGATATTACAGATGTTTTTGTCGAAACTTCTCATCTGTGGTGGCGCCTCTAACAAACTTGCTGAGCAAAGATGTAAAGTTTGAGTGGTCTACCCTTTGTCAACAGGCTTTTGAGCAGGTGAAAAGGCTCCTCTGTGCTGCCCCTGTATTGGCTGCACCACGTCTTAAACATCCTTTCCAACTTTACGTGGATGCCAGTCACGTGGGTGCTGGAGCTGTCCTTACACAGACTGATGATCTGGGTATTGGCAGGCCGGTGAGTTATTTTTCTAAAAAATTTAATAAGCATCAGTTGAATTACTCTGTGATCGAGAAGGAGACGTTCGCCCTAATCTTAGCCCTTAAACATTTTGATGTTTATTTAAGTGGTAGCGCTAACATCGTGGTGTTTACAGATCATAATCCGCTGACGTTCCTGTCTTCCCTGAAATGTCCAAATCAGCGTTTGATTCGCTGGTCATTGTTCCTGCAGTCGTACAATCTGGATATTCATTACATTAAAGGAAAAGACAACGTAATAGCTGATGCGTTATCTCGCGCTCCACTATTGTAGCACATGTTGTTGTTTTTTGTGCTTGTTTTTGTCCCCGTTTCTTTTCTACGTGCCTTAAGACGCTTTTCAGTGCACCCGTTGCTGGTTTAGAGAGTGAGCAGAGGAAGAAACCTGTAGGCTACATTAAACGAATCCGGCTGAGTATAACATGGGTAAGACCAAGATGTTAAAGGTGGCCGGGTTTATCTTGCACTTTGGTGAATTTGGCGCAGGGTTCCGTATAGAACCTGCTTTTTTATGGGCGGGGGTGTGAAGGCCCTGCTATGTGGTCCGGTATGTATGTGTGCTGTATTAAGTATCAATTAAGGTCCTCTAAGTGGGAGGTGCTTAAATACCACCTGGGTGGTATTTAAGGAGCTCCGTTCCATTTATGAGCCCTTGCCCCTGGTAGCAGGTTCGTCCTCCGAGAGCTGGTCACCATTCAAACCAGACCAGGTTGGGGTCCGGACTTCCTGGTGTGGAGGGACAAGTCATGATTGCACCATCCAAGTTAACATCTGATGCCGACGCCTAGATCATTTTTTGACTCTGTTAAATAAATGCCTTTCATAGGCTTAAAAAAACTGCCTGTTTCCGTGTCCCCCCAGTTTTTTGTTGCGACCAGTCGAGCCGGGTCGTAACAGATGAGTCATGGAAAAACACTAACTTACCTGATGTACCACTGAGAAACGTGAGTGAGTTTATCAGTCAGAATGAACCCCTCCATCTTGAGGCAGCCAATGGCACAGATATGCCATATGTAGGGTGGGTCGAGATATCATTCAAACTCACAGCTAATGACTATGATTTACTCATACCTGTTCTAGTGCTTAAAGGTAGCCAGCAGCAGTGCCCAATTATTGGGTTTAATGTTATTGAGCACTTGGTTTCAGAAAGTATGAAAGATGGGGATAATTCAGGGGATAAAGAGAAACTTCTGAGAGCAGTTAAATTAGCTTTTCCACATCTTAAGAAAAACAAAGCCGCGACCTTTATAAAAGCAGTGAGTGTAGGACAAACACATGATTATGACGTGAAGACAACAAAGGAGAGAGTGACTGTGCCCAGCCAGAGTTCAGTGTTTGTTGAATGTAGGGTGCAAACTAAAGCAGTTAAAGAGGACATTACGCTAATTTTTGAACCGAGTGAGAACCCACAGTGTCCAGACGGCCTAGAGTTTTGTGATACATTAGTTTCAGTGAAAAAAGGGTCTATTCCACAGATTACTGTTAGTGTACAAAACCCCACCAACCATGACATTGTGCTACCAGGGAGAACCATCATTGGTACTGTGCCGTCAGTGGGGTCTGTCTATCCCATTAAACCCTTCAAGAAAGACCTCCCATCGACTGCCATCAACAAGATTCAGGCCCAGGACATCACAGGATGCACCCCCACCAGTGAGCAATGGAACCCTCCTGTTGACCTGTCTCATCTGGATGAAAACAAAAGAAAGGCTGTCCAGCAGATGCTGAGAGAGGAATCAGCAACATTCTCAAAAACAGATGATGACATAGGATGTGTGAAAGGCCTGCAAATGGACATTTTGTTAAAAGACACAGAGCCAGTTTCAAAAACGTATCTATCTGTACCAAAGCCACTGTACAGAGAGATGAAGGACTACTTGCAGGACTTGAT
>CAJRST010004936.1:520-11609 GCA_907169785.1 Menidia menidia | reverse complement strand
GGTAAAAAGCCAGGATGGAAATACAGAAATTTCTTTCATATGTCTGATAGTAGTGTTAGGAATGATTAACTACAACACACGTGTTTAAGTTTGTACATTTCTGGACATAAAGACGTTCCAATATGGGATCAGGAGGTCCTCGGATGGGAACTGGATTGATGAGAAGATTGACACTAATTGAATTTTGGCCTCATTGCTTCTGGTGGAGAGCTCAGACAAGACTTCCCTTGACTTCAAAATAAAAGTGCTCTCTCTAAACTTCAAAACAAAAGCAAATCCACTCTATACTAAATAATACAACATAAAAAAAATACAACTTACATAAATTCCAATCAGACAAGAACCCTTGAAAAGAAAAACAAATTATAGACTTATAACATTTAAATATTATGTACAAGACAGTATAAATGCAACAATTACAGTATAGTTCAGTAATTTACACAGATCATGTGATATCATACAATGCTAATATGAGTAATTATAGCCAAATTCTAACACATCTTTCCACCTTTCCTGCTCAGAAAGGCTAAGGTGAGCCCACTGAAGACAAGAGGAAGCTCTTTTCTTAGTGAGGACGTCAACAAGAAGAGAAAAGAGGCGCGTTTAGCATGTGGAGAGCTGTAAATGATGATGAAAGGAACCCGGCTTTGATGCCTCTGGAGTGAGAGACATCCAACAGAGGCGTTTCTCATTTCCTGTATTTTCAGCTTCCCTTTAAATGAGCCAAATGGGTTTTTCAGAGGAGAGCTCTAATTCCTGCCGGTGGTAAACAGACTGGGATGACGTTCTGACACTTCAGGACCTTTTTCATCTTTTTTTGAGGTGTTTTGAGGTGTGAAGGACCGGGTTTCGTTCTCTGAGGATACAGGAGAAAAAAGCCAAGAGCTCGGCGGGTTTTGGTGCCGTTTACCGAGACAGAGCGCCTTTATTTCCTTTATTTCTTTTTTTGTTGGGGAGGCTTTTGTACGATTTAAAACAGTCAAGTCACACGATCAAATCTTCAAATGCTTAAAAAACAAACTCTTTGAAAATCTCTCATAATCTGATTCATTTGTTAGAATTTGGCTATAATTACTCAGTGTGGCATTGTATGTTATCACATGATCTATGTAAATTACTGATTGTTTTATTTTCTTTTTGTGTTAAAGTCTCTGGCTGTGTCCACAGACTCTCTTTTCTCTCTTTTTCTCTCTCTGTTGCATTAGATCCACTTTTAGGTCAACACACACACACACACACACCATTTGTTACCACATTCCTGTCATCTGCATGAATTAGGACCTGGCCTGTTCCTGCCCAGAGGTAAATGGCCAATAGGACTTGGTTGTGTTCAGTCTGAGACCCAGAGAGAGGTTTTTGTCTGTTAGAGCCCAGCTTAACTTAACTTAACTGTGACCAAATAAATGTTATTTTTATACTTTTGATCCACTCTGGTTTATTCTCAGGTTTCCAACTAAAGAATCGGATTAACACTCCATTTTAGACGCTGCATATTCTAACACATATACCCCTTACTTTTTGTTTTATTGGGTGATATAGAGAGAATAAAGGCTCTCTCTCCTCAAATTCAGGCAATAAATTTGAGATCTGTGACTGTTTATACGTCTTATATGTGAAGGAAAGATGTCAGCAGCCATTTTTAACCTGGACCTCCTTCTTTGGTCATATTTAAAAAGAGTACATTTATATAAATGTCTAATAAATGTCATTTTTTTGTACTATTGATTTATTCTGGTTTATTCTCAGGTTTCCAACTAAAGAACCGGGCTAACAGATGGAAAATAGGACTTGCCGGAGTTGCCAGTAAAATGGAAAATTCCTTTCAAAAGACAGTTTGAACCTTTTGGGCCCAACCTGTCTTCGAACTTTTGGGGGTTTGAGCTCTAAGGATAAGAAACTCTCCTCTGCCGTCTTTGAATTAACTGCATTTTTCTGTCGCCTTTTCAAGCTTCAAATGACATTTTCTGTGTCTTTATGTGGGAAAAGTGCCACGCAGATACATCCTTTCTCACCTGTCACCGCGTTTGCCTCCGAGCATCTTTTCATATTCGGTAGTTTGTCTTCTGGATGGATCCGCTCAGTGGGTGTTCCACACCTCCCACTCAGAGCAGACGCTTTTCTTTTTCCCTGCATTAGTATAATAATAATAATAATAACAATGAGACTGTGTGCGCTCCTCAGAAAAATGAACTCTCAAACTGATTCATTCCAAACGTCTGAAACAAAACCTTTAATGACGTTTTAATGAAGATGATCAGGATGGCTCTCATGGTTTTAGTCTTCCGGGTTTCAAAGGGATGAAACCTTTGATCTTATCGTCTTATCAAGTCCCCACACAGCTTCATTTTACTGCCGGCTAATAATAAAAAAAAGACGCCAAATGTGTCATATCTGATACGGTTTCTGAAGTCTTTTGGATCTGAGGCTTTTTGCATCATTCAGTGGTAAAAGCTTTGCTCAAACCCCTGTTGTACACATTCAGATATACCTGATAACAGCCAGTAGAAGACTAGACTAAAACACATTTTTGACTTATTGCACGCTGATTTGATCAAAATAATTTCTGTTTTATTTCTTCATATGTTGTTGAGGGGCCAAAGAAAGACTTCAGACTAAAAAAAATCCAATATTCTTCCTATTTGTCTTGGATCAGGCTTTAAAGGGTTAAGAGCTCCAATCGTTTGGCCTGGATATTCCTAACGAGGACGTTATGGCATGGATTCTTTGAGCTGACGGCGTGTTTATCCCGAGGAGCCCCCCGCCCCCCCCCCCCCCCCCCCCCCTCTGTTTATTATGGAGATGAAGGTAAGTGGCTGAGGGCTCCATCCGTCTGCATTAGGACCACTTATTATACCGGCTGCAATCTGTTTCCACACTCTGCTCTAGGGGCAGAGGACGGTAAGCGAGAAAAAAGAAAGAAAGATAGAAAAAAAAGGAGGAAAGGAAGGGAAAAGTTGATTTGGGGAAATTGATTTTGCAGGATGAATGGAGCGAATGCCGTCTGATATTTATCTGGGCTGGATTAACGGTGTCACGGAGGTTGGATCTTAAGGGAGGACTCAGTCGCGGAGAGGGATTGTTCCAAGGGTTTATTGTAACAAAAAAGCATTCAAAGGAGTGGATGAGCACAAGGTTCAAAACAAGGCTGTGGCAAAAACTATAATCAAAGTAGCAAAGCAAGATTGACATGGCTGTGGCAAAAGTATCAAAACAAGACTATGGCAAAAGTATCAAAACAAAGTAAACAAGACTATGGCAAAACAAGGTTAACAAGACTGTGGCAAAACAAGGCTGTGACAAAAACATGGCTATGGTACAAAAAACAAGACTGTGGCAAAACAAGGCTGTGACTAAAACATGGCTATGGTACAAAAAACAAGACTGTGGCAAAACAAGGCTGTGACAAAAACATGGCTGTGGTACAAAAAACAAGACTGTGGCAAAACAAGGCTGTGACAAAAACATGGCTATGGTACAAAAAACAAGACTGTGGCAAAACAAGGCTGTGACAAAATCGAACCTTACGTGGCGAAGGGTGACAAAAAAATGGAGGAAGGACGAAAACTCACTGGCACAGGAGATGGGAAACGAGGACTATTTAAACACATGAGGGAGGGGAACCCCAGGTGAACACAATAGGTAATCAAGACATGACGAGACACCAGACATTCCCCCAGACGTGACAGACGGAGGCTTAATTTAACGCTGCCAACATCCCTCTTTTTGTGCCTCTTCTTAATACTCCTCCCTTTCTCTTCTCTTCTCTCTGACCTGCAAACCGAATGAGTCGCGCTGCAGAGCGTGAAGAGGAAACAGACTAACAAATGCACACATTACAGGTACCGGGCTGGCACCACGGAAACATCTTTTGCTCTCTCTCTGGAAACTGGAGAAATCAGTGAGAAAGCAAACTCTGCGTCCTTTTCTCAACTCGCTCAGCAGAAAGAGAGACGAGGATTTATTAAAACATTTACAATTTAAATTCACATTTGTTTTTAACATCAACTTTTCACGTTTAACACAATACTATATATGGTCAAACTTTTAGACTTTACAAAACTGTCAGGAGCTAAAATTAAAACTATGCCCGACGTGCAGTAGCAACAGGTGACGTCATCCAGCGGGAAAATGTGGCTACGGCTACATGGACGTATCTGTCCTCATATTCATAAAACTGTCTTATTAGCGAACCTTTTTAGCATTCAGCGACATGTCACATATCACAACTCAGTTGCTTAACTTAATTTAGTAATTTACCAACCTGAAAACAGGAGAAATCAGTGAGACAGCAAACGAAAGAAGAAGAGCTGCAAAGCGGACCGAACTGACGTAAAGCCACGATACTCGTTACATTGCTTTAAAAGCCACTAAATGCAACGGGTCAGTAAGTGAGTAACAACAATATGAACATCACACAGGGCTGAAGAAGCTGCACAAAAAGGGAGTTTTTGGCAAAGGTCTCTGCGTCTGAGTCTGTCCACAGAGGAGCAGGATCCACTCACATGTTCATTAGAGCCCCATCTGCCAGGAACCAGGACCACATCAGTCCAGTTCAGAACCAGGAACCAGGACCACATCGGTCCAGTTCAGAACCAGGAAACAGGACCACATCAGTCCAGTTCAGAACCAGGAACCAGGACCACATCAGTCCAGTTCAGAACCAGGAACCATTCATTAGATCCTGTCTGCCATCGGCTCCACGGGGAACTACAACATTTCTGTCCCCATCACTCAAACCGTCCAATTACAGCGGCTCACCTGCAGCCCGTGGAGACGGTGTCTAACAAGAGCAGAACTTGATCTCAATTATGGGATGGCACCTGTCCCGAATGTCCTGAGTGTTTTTTTTTTTCTTCTTCTTCCTCCGGTTTGTGTGGGAGGACAGATAAAAAGCTCAGAAATGTGACGATTCAAGCCTCTTTCTCATTCAGAGAAAAGGTCCAATGGTGGTTTTCAAAGTCCTTATTCTGTGGGAACGTGCTTCTTTAAAGGCCGTTTCCTTTGTTGCTTTCTGGGCAGTTGTGTCATTTTACCCAAGACTGTCGTATTTTTTTTGTGCATTTAGTTTTTTGGGCCATTTAAAGACAAACATGTTTTTGGACCAAAAAGGTTAGAGAATCTAAAATAAAAGCAAAAAATTCAAAATTTAAAAATCTGATTCTGAAAGGGACTTTTCTTATTTCTGAAATGATTTAGTTTTTTGTCTCTTATAGGCTGGAGCTCACACTTAGATTGAAATGTGACTGTGATCAGCTGCTAAACGATCAGACATGAGGAAAAGCGGGAGCAGGGGTCTATAAATATTTATTATTTTCTAAAACTTGAATCAAAGCCGTGGATTTTCTCCGAGTCGAGCTGCCCTCGAAGAAAAAAGAGCTTTTAGCCTTCGGAGCGATCTCCACTTCTGGCTTTTTATTCATAGAAAGACGGAGGCGTCGGCTAACTGCATCTGTTTTTTTTCCTTATAGGAAATAAGTGGAAAGGAAAAACAAAGTTGAAATGAAACGTGGAGCTGTGAGGAAAAGGGTGATGGCCTCAGAGTGGCTCCCCCTGAGCTCTGAGGGGGAGTCGGACCACTTTTTAAAGCTAGAAGTCTAATGGAAGGTCCCAAAAAGCCATTCTAAAAACAAAACTTAAAAGCATGGGTTGTGAATAGAGCTCAAATCAGTCAATATGAGCTGGATGGATTCCACCTCTGGACCACGATGAGGTGGTCTCAAAGGAGGAGATGTCACTTTGTAAGTTGTACACATTCAGATATACCTGATAACAGCCAGTAGAAGACTACACCAAAATACATTTTTGACTTATTGCACGCTAATTTGATCAAAATAATTTCTGTTTTTTTTTATTCATATGTTGTTGAGGGGCTAAAGAAAGACTTCAGACTAAAAAAATCCAATATTCTTCCTACTTTTCTTGGATCAGGCTTTAAAGGGTTAATCGTCTTCTCCTCTTTCTGGAAGTCAACTAAAGATCATCATTATAAGAAGTAAAAATGCTAATGCTAGTCATGTTAATAATAAATATTTGTTCCTAGCTGTAACACGTAGCCTCATTTATTAGATCTGTTACTGTTTTCATTTAAATTCCTCCATATTGTCAATAATAAAGTTGTGCTTTTGAGGCTTTTCTCCGCAGAACCTCTGGATGAAACTGAAATAAAACGGCTTTTAAGGCTCCGCTCACACTCTTATCTGCAGCTTATGGCTGCTAAAGGCAGCTCGGTGTGGCTTCTTTTGGAATAATTGAAAGACAGTGTGGGCCAAAGGGGGGTCTGATTGCTTTGGAAGAGAGGAAAGTGTCTCGATTGGAGATAACCGGATCTGAAGGCTTCTGTGGAGGATTGAAGTCGGGGAAAGTGGAGCGGGACGAGTCGAACGAAGCCATTAACTCATTGGCTGCAAAAGACGTCTATAGACATCTTTTATGTTTTTCAACGAGAGTGGCTGGGGGACGATCTGCTAAAGCTTGTCCGTAAATATGGGCTTCTAGACAGAGTATGTAGTAACAAATTGACCCTCTAGGGGGCAGTGCCACTTTTGAGGGGAGATGAGCATAGACTGTAGGCAAATAAGAAAAAGGGAACGGTTCTATGAGAGAACATGTCGCCGGTGAGACGCAAGTCCAGGAAGAACGGAATAAGGTAGAAACACATTTTTTTTCCTGATGAAAGAAGAGAGTCTACTCTTTCTTTTGGTGTGTTCGGTGTTTATATAGTCATAGCACAAACTATTCTGTGGCTCTTGAAAAATCAGTCAAAATGCTCAAAAAACTCTGGCAGTATGGGACTCTCTGTTCTGAAAATGGCTGCCAGTCAATGAGTTAATAATTATAATAACTAATAAACTACAAAAACAACAAAAATAATAACTAATTTTACATTATTATATTATTATTATATTTAGTTTTATAGAAGGATACAACTTTTAAGATGTTTGAGGTGTCACTAAAGACAAAAAAATAGCATCAAAGACACTTCTCTGCTTGAACTATCTTTTCACAAAAAGCTTACGTTCTCCATTTATTGGTCAAAAACTGGTGTTTTTGTTGAAACCAACCTATGTTTTACTACTGATTCCTAAAGAAAGGAATAAGGTAGAAACAAATGTTTTTTTCCTGATGAAAGAAGAGAGTCTACTCTTTCTTTTGGTGTGTTCGGTGTTTACATAGTCATAGCACAAACTATTCTGTGGCTCTTGAAAAATCAGTCAAAATGCTCAAAAAACGCTGGCAGTATGGGACTCTGTTCTCAAAATGGCTGCCAGTCGATGAGTTAATGGAGGTTCAGGAGGTGGAGGGCGGGTTGTTTCAACCAAGGACGGTTAGAAAGCGAATGCTCTCATCTGCATTTTTTCACGTGAGAATATCGGACGACTCGAGATGTCCCGATTGAAGAATGAAGTCAGGAGATCCATTAAGGAGCATCGATTGAAGCTCCGGTTCAGCGGTTTTGCCTCTGGGTTTCTTTGTTAGATTGTCTTGGATCCTCTCGTCTGCTTTTCTGGCCCTTTGCTCCTCCTGGAGAGTGGGACTCGGCCTTATTTTCAGTTTTCGTTTCAACCTGTTAGGGGAATCTAAAATCCTCCGAATGAATCTGAAGGAGCAGCATCTGAAACTGAACTTTTACGATGAGCTCAGCGTTTTTTGCTCCTGGGCTTGCTTCCATTTCCTGTTTGAGGCCTGGTCAAGATTTTTAGTAAGATAGTAAACTGCCAAATTTCATTTGAATGCTTAGGTTTTTGTTTTTGTTTCTGTCTTTAGCCTCTTTCCTGACCTGTGAATTAACCCTATAATGCCAAATGTATCATATTTGATACGGTTTCTGAAATGTTTAGCGTCTGACACCTTTTGCATAATTTAATGGTAAAAACTTTGCTCAAAATCCTATTGTACACAATCAGATACACCTGATAACAGGGGGCAGAAGACTACACAAAAAAAAATCTTGACTTAACGCATAGTAATAAATTATTAAGTAGTATTACTTAAGTACCAAAATGCATTATCTGTGGTTTGTTGGAGTATATATATTTTGCTGCTAACCTATCTGGCTAGCTGTATGATAACGTTAGCTAAAGCTAACCTAGCTGGCTAGCTGTATGCTACATGCTAGCATAAAGGCTCAGCTCAGGATTCTGACTCTGGAATAATAAATAATAGTAAATGAAGTGTTGTTGATTGCTAATGCAGATGTAGTTTTCTGTTTTTGTAAACACCTGTATGGCATTTCACACGTTTGAAATAATATAAACAATATCTATCACACTTTTGACTGCCTTTTTTAATATACACAGTACTTGTACTTTTACTTATACTTGTACTTTCAATACTTGAGTAGCAATTTTTGAAATACTTCTACTTGCAATACTTAAGTACAAAAAAATGGAGTACTTCTGTACTTCCACTTAAGTATGGAATTGAAAGAACACTTCAACTTTTACTCAAGTCAATTTTTTTATATAGTATTTGTACTTTCTATTCATTATGGCAACAAGTTCAACAGTTCAGATGGAAATATGTGACAGCAAAGTCTCAAGCGAGCTGCAAATGTCTCCAAAAAAACAAAAAAACAGGGGTGTATAATACAAGAATGTTGTTTTTAGACGAGGCTCTGCTGCTTAGCTGTGCACAGATTCAGATTTGCATCACAGTCATGCCCTGAAAACAAACAAAAAAGAAAAAGAATTGCCATTCCCGTCGCGTTTCTCTGAGTGTGGGATGCTCAGACTGAGCAGTGTTGGGCAAACACACTTATTCCTCAGAGAAATAAACCCAGAAGCTCAAGATCAATGCCAAAAGTAATGAAAGTGACCAGTTCAGGTGGAGGTTTTCCTCCCCCCAATCAAGCCGTCGTGATTAAATGTCCCATTAGAGTCCTCTGAAAAACCGAACCGTTTTCCACGGGTCTGGAGGATTTCACAGTCAATTTCCTTTTTGTGTTAAAATGCCAAACTGTCAAGTTAATAAAACTGAAAGCCTGATGTTTTCCAAACCTTGAGAAACCCAAGGTTAACAGGAAAAAAAACTGAAACACCTCGAATTTTAACTTCAGATTTACATTTGGAGTGTATTTTTTAAAGAAATAACAGAAATAACATCTCTGCTCTAAAAAGCCTTGACTGGAAGGGAGTTTTAATCTCAAGTAAAGGGGCTATTATAATCTCTTAAATGTCATTTTTCCTTGACTTCCAAGTCTTAATACAATTGATCATTTGATCATTATTCAACCAAAGGAGGTTTTGACCTTCTTGGAATGTGGAATTTGATCAATTCATAGAGGAGATAAATAGAAAAGGGAAAGTAGAAGTGTAAGTGGATAAAAATACAGGATAACTTTGCTGGCTTGTGTGGGTTACTCCACTTGTTAGATACTTAATATGATAAGAGGATTTCCAACAAGGATTGCAACTTTTAAACATGTTATTAATTTCCCTTTTTGCAGAGAAAGCTAATAGTTAATGCATGTGAATAAGCTATTTTTTCTTTTTATAAGTACAATAATTCTAATAAAAAAACACAAAACAAACTAGTTTAATCGGTTAGTTTAATTATTCCTAAATATTTTTAATTTATGTTACACTAACCAACAATTAAAGTTAATTAGACTGGATTGAATTGGATGTTAAGATAATGCTAATTTTTTAGCATTAGCTTAACAGGTTTTATATAGTCAGACGTAGCTTAATAGCATCTTGTTTAGTCTTGAATATTGATAAACATTAAGTGCCATTATATCTAATTTAGTTAATAAAACTCATTGGGAGTTATTAACTATTAAAACAATAGTTTAGTGCTATCTAAGCTAGCTCATGCTAGCATAACATAACTGCATAGCTAGCTAAAGACTTCACATTCTGTTTTTATCTATTAGACTGCATCGTACGATTTTTACTATTTTTTGTAACTTATTGTATTTTTACGGTATCTTTACTGTAAAGTAGTTTACTCTTAACGCTTAGTTTATTTTAGATATCAGCAGCTGAACACAAGCATGGACACACATTTTACTGTAATATTTAGTAAAAAGAAAGCAACTAGAATTTCCCAGCTAGTTCATGTTATTGACAATAATATCAAACAGCTTCTATCAAAACCTAAAAAAATCTTCTAATTGTGATGCTATATTCTTTCTCACTGTATACATACATACACAGAAACATATGTATGTATATATATATATATATATATATATATGTATAAATTCCATTCCTTTTCTTTTATGTAGTTCACTTGTTGCAGATTGTGTTAGGAGATGTATTGTTGGAGGTTATAACACATTTCAGTGAAAACATGAATAACATGAATAACATCTCAGAACATCTCTGGATCTCCGGTTCGGTGGAGTCAGACGATGTAACGGCCTGTGTTTCCTGTGTTTCCTTTTGCTTTTGTAGTTTCTCAGTGTTTTTTTCTCTGTGAAAAAAAAAAGGGCCAAGCGAGGCATGAAATTAGTTCATGACAGCTGTAAAGACAAAGTCAATATGGACTAAAGAGAACCATGTATCACCGCCTCTCCTGGGGGGGGCTTCAGTCAAATGGTGGAAATAAAAACCACCTTAACATGCTGGAATAAATTGTTATAATCCAATTTCAGACATTTCAGACAGGCACAGCTTCAAAAATAGGACAATCCTCTCTCTCTCTCCTTTCCACTACTCTTCTTCTACTCCCCCCTGTCCCTGTCAGGTTCTGCTTTATTGGACACATGGAAGTTTGGTAACAAAAATGAATAAATAAAGCAGTTTTGGGTAATCCAGGGGGGCTTCTCACTAACAAAGCCTCCCCTGACAAAGAGGTTTTGTTCAGCATTGAACCGTACTCAGATTTCAGTTCTGCTGCCATAATACTGAACAGGACAAGGTAAAAAAATAAAAAAATAAAAAAATAAATTGATAAATAAATAAGAAAATAAAAAATAAAAAAATAAATAAATTGATTAAAAAATAAATTGATAAAAAAATAAAAAAATAAAATAATAAATTGATAAATAAATAAAAGAGAGGAAAAGATGCCCCCGCTTTGTCCGAGCTGTTGCTGAGTTCCTGCTGGACAAGGACAAGGTAAATAAATAAATAAATAAATAAAT
>CAJRST010004925.1:0-11089 GCA_907169785.1 Menidia menidia | reverse complement strand
ATTTATTTATTTATTTATTTATTTACCTTGTCCTTGTCCAGCAGGAACTCAGCAACAGCTCGGACAAAGCGGGGGCATCTTTTCCTCTCTTTTATTTATTTATCAATTTATTATTTTATTTTTTTATTTTTTTATCAATTTATTTTTTAATCAATTTATTTATTTTTTTATTTTTTATTTTCTTATTTATTTATCAATTTATTTTTTTATTTTTTTATTTTTTTACCTTGTCCTGTTCAGTATTATGGCAGCAGAACTGAAATCTGAGTACGGTTCAATGCTGAACAAAACCTCTTTGTCAGGGGAGGCTTTGTTAGTGAGAAGCCCCCCTGGATTACCCAAAACTGCTTTATTTATTCATTTTTGTTACCAAACTTCCATGTGTCCAATAAAGCAGAACCTGACAGGGACAGGGGGGAGTAGAAGAAGAGTAGTGGAAAGGAGAGAGAGAGAGGATTGTCCTATTTTTGAAGCTGTGCCTGTCTGAAATGTCTGAAATTGGATTATAACAATTTATTCCAGCATGTTAAGGTGGTTTTTATTTCCACCATTTGACTGAAGCCCCCCCCAGGAGAGGCGGTGATACATGGTTCTCTTTAGTCCATATTGACTTTGTCTTTACAGCTGTCATGAACTAATTTCATGCCTCGCTTGGCCCTTTTTTTTTTCACAGAGAAAAAAACACTGAGAAACTACAAAAGCAAAAGGAAACACAGGAAACACAGGCCGTTACATCGTCTGACTCCACCGAACCGGAGATCCAGAGATGTTCTGAGATGTTATTCATGTTATTCATGTTTTCACTGAAATGTGTTATAACCTCCAACAATACATCTCCTAACACAATCTGCAACAAGTGAACTACATAAAAGAAAAGGAATGGAATTTATACATATATATATATATATATATATATATACATACATATGTTTCTGTGTATGTATGTATACAGTGAGAAAGAATATAGCATCACAATTAGAAGATTTTTTTAGGTTTTGATAGAAGCTGTTTGATATTATTGTCAATAACATGAACTAGCTGGGAAATTCTAGTTGCTTTCTTTTTACTAAATATTACAGTAAAATGTGTGTCCATGCTTGTGTTCAGCTGCTGATATCTAAAATAAACTAAGCGTTAAGAGTAAACTACTTTACAGTAAAGATACCGTAAAAATACAATAAGTTACAAAAAATAGTAAAAATCGTACGATGCAGTCTAATAGATAAAAACAGAATGTGAAGTCTTTAGCTAGCTATGCAGTTATGTTATGCTAGCATGAGCTAGCTTAGATAGCACTAAACTATTGTTTTAATAGTTAATAACTCCCAATGAGTTTTATTAACTAAATTAGATATAATGGCACTTAATGTTTATCAATATTCAAGACTAAACAAGATGCTATTAAGCTACGTCTGACTATATAAAACCTGTTAAGCTAATGCTAAAAAATTAGCATTATCTTAACATCCAATTCAATCCAGTCTAATTAACTTTAATTGTTGGTTAGTGTAACATAAATTAAAAATATTTAGGAATAATTAAACTAACCGATTAAACTAGTTTGTTTTGTGTTTTTTTATTAGAATTATTGTACTTATAAAAAGAAAAAATAGCTTATTCACATGCATTAACTATTAGCTTTCTCTGCAAAAAGGGAAATTAATAACATGTTTAAAAGTTGCAATCCTTGTTGGAAATCCTCTTATCATATTAAGTATCTAACAAGTGGAGTAACCCACACAAGCCAGCAAAGTTATCCTGTATTTTTATCCACTTACACTTCTACTTTCCCTTTTCTATTTATCTCCTCTATGAATTGATCAAATTCCACATTCCAAGAAGGTCAAAACCTCCTTTGGTTGAATAATGATCAAATGATCAATTGTATTAAGACTTGGAAGTCAAGGAAAAATGACATTTAAGAGATTATAATAGCCCCTTTACTTGAGATTAAAACTCCCTTCCAGTCAAGGCTTTTTAGAGCAGAGATGTTATTTCTGTTATTTCTTTAAAAAATACACTCCAAATGTAAATCTGAAGTTAAAATTCGAGGTGTTTCAGTTTTTTTTCCTGTTAACCTTGGGTTTCTCAAGGTTTGGAAAACATCAGGCTTTCAGTTTTATTAACTTGACAGTTTGGCATTTTAACACAAAAAGGAAATTGACTGTGAAATCCTCCAGACCCGTGGAAAACGGTTCGGTTTTTCAGAGGACTCTAATGGGACATTTAATCACGACGGCTTGATTGGGGGGAGGAAAACCTCCACCTGAACTGGTCACTTTCATTACTTTTGGCATTGATCTTGAGCTTCTGGGTTTATTTCTCTGAGGAATAAGTGTGTTTGCCCAACACTGCTCAGTCTGAGCATCCCACACTCAGAGAAACGCGACGGGAATGGCAATTCTTTTTCTTTTTTGTTTGTTTTCAGGGCATGACTGTGATGCAAATCTGAATCTGTGCACAGCTAAGCAGCAGAGCCTCGTCTAAAAACAACATTCTTGTATTATACACCCCTGTTTTTTTGTTTTTTTGGAGACATTTGCAGCTCGCTTGAGACTTTGCTGTCACATATTTCCATCTGAACTGTTGAACTTGTTGCCATAATGAATAGAAAGTACAAATACTATATAAAAAAATTGACTTGAGTAAAAGTTGAAGTGTTCTTTCAATTCCATACTTAAGTGGAAGTACAGAAGTACTCCATTTTTTTGTACTTAAGTATTGCAAGTAGAAGTATTTCAAAAATTGCTACTCAAGTATTGAAAGTACAAGTATAAGTAAAAGTACAAGTACTGTGTATATTAAAAAAGGCAGTCAAAAGTGTGATAGATATTGTTTATATTATTTCAAACGTGTGAAATGCCATACAGGTGTTTACAAAAACAGAAAACTACATCTGCATTAGCAATCAACAACACTTCATTTACTATTATTTATTATTCCAGAGTCAGAATCCTGAGCTGAGCCTTTATGCTAGCATGTAGCATACAGCTAGCCAGCTAGGTTAGCTTTAGCTAACGTTATCATACAGCTAGCCAGATAGGTTAGCAGCAAAATATATATACTCCAACAAACCACAGATAATGCATTTTGGTACTTAAGTAATACTACTTAATAATTTATTACTATGCGTTAAGTCAAGATTTTTTTTTGTGTAGTCTTCTGCCCCCTGTTATCAGGTGTATCTGATTGTGTACAATAGGATTTTGAGCAAAGTTTTTACCATTAAATTATGCAAAAGGTGTCAGACGCTAAACATTTCAGAAACCGTATCAAATATGATACATTTGGCATTATAGGGTTAATTCACAGGTCAGGAAAGAGGCTAAAGACAGAAACAAAAACAAAAACCTAAGCATTCAAATGAAATTTGGCAGTTTACTATCTTACTAAAAATCTTGACCAGGCCTCAAACAGGAAATGGAAGCAAGCCCAGGAGCAAAAAACGCTGAGCTCATCGTAAAAGTTCAGTTTCAGATGCTGCTCCTTCAGATTCATTCGGAGGATTTTAGATTCCCCTAACAGGTTGAAACGAAAACTGAAAATAAGGCCGAGTCCCACTCTCCAGGAGGAGCAAAGGGCCAGAAAAGCAGACGAGAGGATCCAAGACAATCTAACAAAGAAACCCAGAGGCAAAACCGCTGAACCGGAGCTTCAATCGATGCTCCTTAATGGATCTCCTGACTTCATTCTTCAATCGGGACATCTCGAGTCGTCCGATATTCTCACGTGAAAAAATGCAGATGAGAGCATTCGCTTTCTAACCGTCCTTGGTTGAAACAACCCGCCCTCCACCTCCTGAACCTCCATTAACTCATCGACTGGCAGCCATTTTGAGAACAGAGTCCCATACTGCCAGCGTTTTTTGAGCATTTTGACTGATTTTTCAAGAGCCACAGAATAGTTTGTGCTATGACTATGTAAACACCGAACACACCAAAAGAAAGAGTAGACTCTCTTCTTTCATCAGGAAAAAAACATTTGTTTCTACCTTATTCCTTTCTTTAGGAATCAGTAGTAAAACATAGGTTGGTTTCAACAAAAACACCAGTTTTTGACCAATAAATGGAGAACGTAAGCTTTTTGTGAAAAGATAGTTCAAGCAGAGAAGTGTCTTTGATGCTATTTTTTTGTCTTTAGTGACACCTCAAACATCTTAAAAGTTGTATCCTTCTATAAAACTAAATATAATAATAATATAATAATGTAAAATTAGTTATTATTTTTGTTGTTTTTGTAGTTTATTAGTTATTATAATTATTAACTCATTGACTGGCAGCCATTTTCAGAACAGAGAGTCCCATACTGCCAGAGTTTTTTGAGCATTTTGACTGATTTTTCAAGAGCCACAGAATAGTTTGTGCTATGACTATATAAACACCGAACACACCAAAAGAAAGAGTAGACTCTCTTCTTTCATCAGGAAAAAAAATGTGTTTCTACCTTATTCCGTTCTTCCTGGACTTGCGTCTCACCGGCGACATGTTCTCTCATAGAACCGTTCCCTTTTTCTTATTTGCCTACAGTCTATGCTCATCTCCCCTCAAAAGTGGCACTGCCCCCTAGAGGGTCAATTTGTTACTACATACTCTGTCTAGAAGCCCATATTTACGGACAAGCTTTAGCAGATCGTCCCCCAGCCACTCTCGTTGAAAAACATAAAAGATGTCTATAGACGTCTTTTGCAGCCAATGAGTTAATGGCTTCGTTCGACTCGTCCCGCTCCACTTTCCCCGACTTCAATCCTCCACAGAAGCCTTCAGATCCGGTTATCTCCAATCGAGACACTTTCCTCTCTTCCAAAGCAATCAGACCCCCCTTTGGCCCACACTGTCTTTCAATTATTCCAAAAGAAGCCACACCGAGCTGCCTTTAGCAGCCATAAGCTGCAGATAAGAGTGTGAGCGGAGCCTTAAAAGCCGTTTTATTTCAGTTTCATCCAGAGGTTCTGCGGAGAAAAGCCTCAAAAGCACAACTTTATTATTGACAATATGGAGGAATTTAAATGAAAACAGTAACAGATCTAATAAATGAGGCTACGTGTTACAGCTAGGAACAAATATTTATTATTAACATGACTAGCATTAGCATTTTTACTTCTTATAATGATGATCTTTAGTTGACTTCCAGAAAGAGGAGAAGACGATTAACCCTTTAAAGCCTGATCCAAGAAAAGTAGGAAGAATATTGGATTTTTTTAGTCTGAAGTCTTTCTTTAGCCCCTCAACAACATATGAATAAAAAAAAACAGAAATTATTTTGATCAAATTAGCGTGCAATAAGTCAAAAATGTATTTTGGTGTAGTCTTCTACTGGCTGTTATCAGGTATATCTGAATGTGTACAACTTACAAAGTGACATCTCCTCCTTTGAGACCACCTCATCGTGGTCCAGAGGTGGAATCCATCCAGCTCATATTGACTGATTTGAGCTCTATTCACAACCCATGCTTTTAAGTTTTGTTTTTAGAATGGCTTTTTGGGACCTTCCATTAGACTTCTAGCTTTAAAAAGTGGTCCGACTCCCCCTCAGAGCTCAGGGGGAGCCACTCTGAGGCCATCACCCTTTTCCTCACAGCTCCACGTTTCATTTCAACTTTGTTTTTCCTTTCCACTTATTTCCTATAAGGAAAAAAAACAGATGCAGTTAGCCGACGCCTCCGTCTTTCTATGAATAAAAAGCCAGAAGTGGAGATCGCTCCGAAGGCTAAAAGCTCTTTTTTCTTCGAGGGCAGCTCGACTCGGAGAAAATCCACGGCTTTGATTCAAGTTTTAGAAAATAATAAATATTTATAGACCCCTGCTCCCGCTTTTCCTCATGTCTGATCGTTTAGCAGCTGATCACAGTCACATTTCAATCTAAGTGTGAGCTCCAGCCTATAAGAGACAAAAAACTAAATCATTTCAGAAATAAGAAAAGTCCCTTTCAGAATCAGATTTTTAAATTTTGAATTTTTTGCTTTTATTTTAGATTCTCTAACCTTTTTGGTCCAAAAACATGTTTGTCTTTAAATGGCCCAAAAAACTAAATGCACAAAAAAAATACGACAGTCTTGGGTAAAATGACACAACTGCCCAGAAAGCAACAAAGGAAACGGCCTTTAAAGAAGCACGTTCCCACAGAATAAGGACTTTGAAAACCACCATTGGACCTTTTCTCTGAATGAGAAAGAGGCTTGAATCGTCACATTTCTGAGCTTTTTATCTGTCCTCCCACACAAACCGGAGGAAGAAGAAGAAAAAAAAAAACACTCAGGACATTCGGGACAGGTGCCATCCCATAATTGAGATCAAGTTCTGCTCTTGTTAGACACCGTCTCCACGGGCTGCAGGTGAGCCGCTGTAATTGGACGGTTTGAGTGATGGGGACAGAAATGTTGTAGTTCCCCGTGGAGCCGATGGCAGACAGGATCTAATGAATGGTTCCTGGTTCTGAACTGGACTGATGTGGTCCTGGTTCCTGGTTCTGAACTGGACTGATGTGGTCCTGTTTCCTGGTTCTGAACTGGACCGATGTGGTCCTGGTTCCTGGTTCTGAACTGGACTGATGTGGTCCTGGTTCCTGGCAGATGGGGCTCTAATGAACATGTGAGTGGATCCTGCTCCTCTGTGGACAGACTCAGACGCAGAGACCTTTGCCAAAAACTCCCTTTTTGTGCAGCTTCTTCAGCCCTGTGTGATGTTCATATTGTTGTTACTCACTTACTGACCCGTTGCATTTAGTGGCTTTTAAAGCAATGTAACGAGTATCGTGGCTTTACGTCAGTTCGGTCCGCTTTGCAGCTCTTCTTCTTTCGTTTGCTGTCTCACTGATTTCTCCTGTTTTCAGGTTGGTAAATTACTAAATTAAGTTAAGCAACTGAGTTGTGATATGTGACATGTCGCTGAATGCTAAAAAGGTTCGCTAATAAGACAGTTTTATGAATATGAGGACAGATACGTCCATGTAGCCGTAGCCACATTTTCCCGCTGGATGACGTCACCTGTTGCTACTGCACGTCGGGCATAGTTTTAATTTTAGCTCCTGACAGTTTTGTAAAGTCTAAAAGTTTGACCATATATAGTATTGTGTTAAACGTGAAAAGTTGATGTTAAAAACAAATGTGAATTTAAATTGTAAATGTTTTAATAAATCCTCGTCTCTCTTTCTGCTGAGCGAGTTGAGAAAAGGACGCAGAGTTTGCTTTCTCACTGATTTCTCCAGTTTCCAGAGAGAGAGCAAAAGATGTTTCCGTGGTGCCAGCCCGGTACCTGTAATGTGTGCATTTGTTAGTCTGTTTCCTCTTCACGCTCTGCAGCGCGACTCATTCGGTTTGCAGGTCAGAGAGAAGAGAAGAGAAAGGGAGGAGTATTAAGAAGAGGCACAAAAAGAGGGATGTTGGCAGCGTTAAATTAAGCCTCCGTCTGTCACGTCTGGGGGAATGTCTGGTGTCTCGTCATGTCTTGATTACCTATTGTGTTCACCTGGGGTTCCCCTCCCTCATGTGTTTAAATAGTCCTCGTTTCCCATCTCCTGTGCCAGTGAGTTTTCGTCCTTCCTCCATTTTTTTGTCACCCTTCGCCACGTAAGGTTCGATTTTGTCACAGCCTTGTTTTGCCACAGTCTTGTTTTTTGTACCATAGCCATGTTTTTGTCACAGCCTTGTTTTGCCACAGTCTTGTTTTTTGTACCACAGCCATGTTTTTGTCACAGCCTTGTTTTGCCACAGTCTTGTTTTTTGTACCATAGCCATGTTTTAGTCACAGCCTTGTTTTGCCACAGTCTTGTTTTTTGTACCATAGCCATGTTTTTGTCACAGCCTTGTTTTGCCACAGTCTTGTTAACCTTGTTTTGCCATAGTCTTGTTTACTTTGTTTTGATACTTTTGCCATAGTCTTGTTTTGATACTTTTGCCACAGCCATGTCAATCTTGCTTTGCTACTTTGATTATAGTTTTTGCCACAGCCTTGTTTTGAACCTTGTGCTCATCCACTCCTTTGAATGCTTTTTTGTTACAATAAACCCTTGGAACAATCCCTCTCCGCGACTGAGTCCTCCCTTAAGATCCAACCTCCGTGACACCGTTAATCCAGCCCAGATAAATATCAGACGGCATTCGCTCCATTCATCCTGCAAAATCAATTTCCCCAAATCAACTTTTCCCTTCCTTTCCTCCTTTTTTTTCTATCTTTCTTTCTTTTTTCTCGCTTACCGTCCTCTGCCCCTAGAGCAGAGTGTGGAAACAGATTGCAGCCGGTATAATAAGTGGTCCTAATGCAGACGGATGGAGCCCTCAGCCACTTACCTTCATCTCCATAATAAACAGAGGGGGGGGGGGGGGGGGGGGGGCGGGGGGCTCCTCGGGATAAACACGCCGTCAGCTCAAAGAATCCATGCCATAACGTCCTCGTTAGGAATATCCAGGCCAAACGATTGGAGCTCTTAACCCTTTAAAGCCTGATCCAAGACAAATAGGAAGAATATTGGATTTTTTTTAGTCTGAAGTCTTTCTTTGGCCCCTCAACAACATATGAAGAAATAAAACAGAAATTATTTTGATCAAATCAGCGTGCAATAAGTCAAAAATGTGTTTTAGTCTAGTCTTCTACTGGCTGTTATCAGGTATATCTGAATGTGTACAACAGGGGTTTGAGCAAAGCTTTTACCACTGAATGATGCAAAAAGCCTCAGATCCAAAAGACTTCAGAAACCGTATCAGATATGACACATTTGGCGTCTTTTTTTTATTATTAGCCGGCAGTAAAATGAAGCTGTGTGGGGACTTGATAAGACGATAAGATCAAAGGTTTCATCCCTTTGAAACCCGGAAGACTAAAACCATGAGAGCCATCCTGATCATCTTCATTAAAACGTCATTAAAGGTTTTGTTTCAGACGTTTGGAATGAATCAGTTTGAGAGTTCATTTTTCTGAGGAGCGCACACAGTCTCATTGTTATTATTATTATTATTATACTAATGCAGGGAAAAAGAAAAGCGTCTGCTCTGAGTGGGAGGTGTGGAACACCCACTGAGCGGATCCATCCAGAAGACAAACTACCGAATATGAAAAGATGCTCGGAGGCAAACGCGGTGACAGGTGAGAAAGGATGTATCTGCGTGGCACTTTTCCCACATAAAGACACAGAAAATGTCATTTGAAGCTTGAAAAGGCGACAGAAAAATGCAGTTAATTCAAAGACGGCAGAGGAGAGTTTCTTATCCTTAGAGCTCAAACCCCCAAAAGTTCGAAGACAGGTTGGGCCCAAAAGGTTCAAACTGTCTTTTGAAAGGAATTTTCCATTTTACTGGCAACTCCGGCAAGTCCTATTTTCCATCTGTTAGCCCGGTTCTTTAGTTGGAAACCTGAGAATAAACCAGAATAAATCAATAGTACAAAAAAATGACATTTATTAGACATTTATATAAATGTACTCTTTTTAAATATGACCAAAGAAGGAGGTCCAGGTTAAAAATGGCTGCTGACATCTTTCCTTCACATATAAGACGTATAAACAGTCACAGATCTCAAATTTATTGCCTGAATTTGAGGAGAGAGAGCCTTTATTCTCTCTATATCACCCAATAAAACAAAAAGTAAGGGGTATATGTGTTAGAATATGCAGCGTCTAAAATGGAGTGTTAATCCGATTCTTTAGTTGGAAACCTGAGAATAAACCAGAGTGGATCAAAAGTATAAAAATAACATTTATTTGGTCACAGTTAAGTTAAGTTAAGCTGGGCTCTAACAGACAAAAACCTCTCTCTGGGTCTCAGACTGAACACAACCAAGTCCTATTGGCCATTTACCTCTGGGCAGGAACAGGCCAGGTCCTAATTCATGCAGATGACAGGAATGTGGTAACAAATGGTGTGTGTGTGTGTGTGTGTTGACCTAAAAGTGGATCTAATGCAACAGAGAGAGAAAAAGAGAGAAAAGAGAGTCTGTGGACACAGCCAGAGACTTTAACACAAAAAGAAAATAAAACAATCAGTAATTTACATAGATCATGTGATAACATACAATGCCACACTGAGTAATTATAGCCAAATTCTAACAAATGAATCAGATTATGAGAGATTTTCAAAGAGTTTGTTTTTTAAGCATTTGAAGATTTGATCGTGTGACTTGACTGTTTTAAATCGTACAAAAGCCTCCCCAACAAAAAAAGAAATAAAGGAAATAAAGGCGCTCTGTCTCGGTAAACGGCACCAAAACCCGCCGAGCTCTTGGCTTTTTTCTCCTGTATCCTCAGAGAACGAAACCCGGTCCTTCACACCTCAAAACACCTCAAAAAAAGATGAAAAAGGTCCTGAAGTGTCAGAACGTCATCCCAGTCTGTTTACCACCGGCAGGAATTAGAGCTCTCCTCTGAAAAACCCATTTGGCTCATTTAAAGGGAAGCTGAAAATACAGGAAATGAGAAACGCCTCTGTTGGATGTCTCTCACTCCAGAGGCATCAAAGCCGGGTTCCTTTCATCATCATTTACAGCTCTCCACATGCTAAACGCGCCTCTTTTCTCTTCTTGTTGACGTCCTCACTAAGAAAAGAGCTTCCTCTTGTCTTCAGTGGGCTCACCTTAGCCTTTCTGAGCAGGAAAGGTGGAAAGATGTGTTAGAATTTGGCTATAATTACTCATATTAGCATTGTATGATATCACATGATCTGTGTAAATTACTGAACTATACTGTAATTGTTGCATTTATACTGTCTTGTACATAATATTTAAATGTTATAAGTCTATAATTTGTTTTTCTTTTCAAGGGTTCTTGTCTGATTGGAATTTATGTAAGTTGTATTTTTTTTATGTTGTATTATTTAGTATAGAGTGGATTTGCTTTTGTTTTGAAGTTTAGAGAGAGCACTTTTATTTTGAAGTCAAGGGAAGTCTTGTCTGAGCTCTCCACCAGAAGCAATGAGGCCAAAATTCAATTAGTGTCAATCTTCTCATCAATCCAGTTCCCATCCGAGGACCTCCTGATCCCATATTGGAACGTCTTTATGTCCAGAAATGTACAAACTTAAACACGTGTGTTGTAGTTAATCATTCCTAACACTACTATCAGACATATGAAAGAAATTTCTGTATTTCCATCCTGGCTTTTTACC
>CAJRST010004914.1:520-11613 GCA_907169785.1 Menidia menidia | reverse complement strand
GGTAAAAAGCCAGGATGGAAATACAGAAATTTCTTTCATATGTCTGACAGTAGTGTTAGGAATGATTAACTACAACACACGTGTTTAAGTTTGTACATTTCTGGACATAAAAACGTTCCAATATGGGATCAGGAAGTCCTCGGATGGGAACTGGATTGATTAGAAGATTGACACTAATTTAATTTTGGCTTCATTGCTTCTGGTGGAGAGCTCAGACAAGACTTCCCTTGACTTCAAAATAAAAGTGCTCTCTCTAAACTTCAAAACAAAAGCAAATCCACTCTATACTAAATAATACAATATAAAACAAGTACAACTTACATAAATTCCAATCAGACAAGAACCCTTGAAAAGAAAAACAAATTATAGACTTATAACATTTAAATATTATGTACAAGACAGTATAAATGCAACAATTACAGTATAGATCTAAAAGGAATAAGACAATCAGTAATTTACATAGATCATGTGATATCATACAATGCTAATATGAGTAATTATAGCCAAATTCTAACACATCTTTCCACCTTTCCTGCTCAGAAAGGCTAAGGTGAGCCCACTGAAGACAAGAGGAAGCTCTTTTCTTAGTGAGGACGTCAACAAGAAGAGAAAAGAGGCGCGTTTAGCATGTGGAGAGCTGTAAATGATGATGAAAGGAGCTCTGGCTTTGATGCCTCTGGAGCGAGAGACATCCAACAGAGGCGTTTCTCATTTCCTGTATTTTCAGCTTCCCTTTAAATGAGCCAAATGGGTTTTTCAGAGGAGGGCTCTAATTCCTGCCGGTGGTAAACAGATGACGTTCTGACACTTCAGGACCTTTTTCATCTCCTGTTTTGAGGTGTGAAGGACCGGGTTTCGTTCTCTGAGGATACGGGAGAAAAAAGCCCAGAGCTCGGCGGGTTTTGGTGCCGTTTACCGAGACAGAGCGCCTTTATTTCCTTTATTTCTTTTATTTCTTTTTTTGTTGGGGAGGCTTTTGTACGATTTAAAACATTCAAGTCACACGATCAAATCTTCAAATGCTTAAAAAACAAACTCTTTGAAAATCTCTCATAATCTGATTCATTTGTTAGAATTTGGCTATAATTACTCAGTTTAGCATCGTATGTTAGCACATGATCTATGTAAATTACTGATTGTTTTATTTTCTTTTTGTGTTAAAGTCTCTGGCTGTGTCCACAGACTCTCTTTTCTCTCTTTTTCTTTCTCTGTTGCATTAGATCCACCTTTAGGTCAACACACACAAACACACACACACACCATTTGTTAGCACATTCCTGTCATCTGCATGAATTAGGACCTGGCCTGTTCCTGCCCGGAGGTAACTGGCCAATAGGACTTGGTTGTGTCCAGTCTGAGACCCAGAGAGTTTTTGTCTGTTAGAGCCCAGCTTAACTTAACTTAACTGTGACATAAATGTCATCTTTATACTTTTGATCCACTCTGGTTTATTCTCAGGTTTCCAACTAAAGAATCGGATTAACACTCCATTTTACACGCTGCATATTCTAACACATATACCCCTTACTTTTTGTTTTATTGGGTGATATAGAGAGAATAAAGGCTCTCTCTCCTCAAATTCAGGCAATAAATTTGAGATTTGTGACTGTTTATACGTCTTATATGTGAAGGAAAGATGTCAGCAGCCATTTTTAACCTGGACCTCCATCTTTGGTCATATTTAAAAAGAGTACATTTATATAAATTTCTAATAAATGTCAAATTTTTGTACTTTTGATCTACTCTGGTTTATTCTCAGGTTTCCAACTAAAGAATCGGGCTAAAAGATGGAAGATAGGACTTGCCGGAGTTGCCAGTAAAATGGAAAATTCCTTTCAAAATATAGTTTAAACCTTTTGGGCCCAACCTGTCTTTAAACTTTGGGGGGTTTGAGCTCTAAGGATAAGAAACTCTCCTCTGCCGTCTTTGAATTAACTGCATTTTTCTGTCGCCTTTTCAAGCTTCAAATGACATTTTTTCTGTGTCTTTATGCGGGAAAAGTGCCACGCAGATACATCCTTTCTCACCTGTCAGCCCGTTTGCCTCCGAGCATCTTTTCATATTCGGTAGTTTGTCTTCTGGATGGATCCGCTCAGTGGGTGTTCCACACCTCCCACTCAGAGCAGACGCTTTTCTTTTTCCCTGCATTAGTATAATAATAATAATAATAACAATGAGACTGTGTGCGCTCCTCAGAAAAATGAACTCTCAAACTGATTCATTCCAAACGTCTGAAACAAAACCTTTAATGACGTTTTAATGAAGATGATCAGGATGGCTCTCATGGTTTTAGTCTTCCGGGTTTCAAAGGGATGAAACCTTTGATCTTATCGTCTTATCAAGTCCCCACACAGCTTCATTTTACTGCCGGCTAATAATAAAAAAAAGACGCCAAATGTGTCATATCTGATACGGTTTCTGAAGTCTTTTGGATCTGAGGCTTTTTGCATCATTCAGTGGTAAAAGCTTTGCTCAAACCCCTGTTGTACACATTCAGATATACCTGATAACAGCCAGTAGAAGACTAGACTAAAACACATTTTTGACTTATTGCACGCTGATTTGATCAAAATAATTTCTGTTTTATTTCTTCATATGTTGTTGAGGGGCCAAAGAAAGACTTCAGACTAAAAAAAATCCAATATTCTTCCTATTTGTCTTGGATCAGGCTTTAAAGGGTTAAGAGCTCCAATCGTTTGGCCTGGATATTCCTAACGAGGACGTTATGGCATGGATTCTTTGAGCTGACGGCGTGTTTATCCCGAGGAGCCCCCCGCCCCCCCCCCCCCCCCCCCCCCTCTGTTTATTATGGAGATGAAGGTAAGTGGCTGAGGGCTCCATCCGTCTGCATTAGGACCACTTATTATACCGGCTGCAATCTGTTTCCACACTCTGCTCTAGGGGCAGAGGACGGTAAGCGAGAAAAAAGAAAGAAAGATAGAAAAAAAAGGAGGAAAGGAAGGGAAAAGTTGATTTGGGGAAATTGATTTTGCAGGATGAATGGAGCGAATGCCGTCTGATATTTATCTGGGCTGGATTAACGGTGTCACGGAGGTTGGATCTTAAGGGAGGACTCAGTCGCGGAGAGGGATTGTTCCAAGGGTTTATTGTAACAAAAAAGCATTCAAAGGAGTGGATGAGCACAAGGTTCAAAACAAGGCTGTGGCAAAAACTATAATCAAAGTAGCAAAGCAAGATTGACATGGCTGTGGCAAAAGTATCAAAACAAGACTATGGCAAAAGTATCAAAACAAAGTAAACAAGACTATGGCAAAACAAGGTTAACAAGACTGTGGCAAAACAAGGCTGTGACAAAAACATGGCTATGGTACAAAAAACAAGACTGTGGCAAAACAAGGCTGTGACTAAAACATGGCTATGGTACAAAAAACAAGACTGTGGCAAAACAAGGCTGTGACAAAAACATGGCTGTGGTACAAAAAACAAGACTGTGGCAAAACAAGGCTGTGACAAAAACATGGCTATGGTACAAAAAACAAGACTGTGGCAAAACAAGGCTGTGACAAAATCGAACCTTACGTGGCGAAGGGTGACAAAAAAATGGAGGAAGGACGAAAACTCACTGGCACAGGAGATGGGAAACGAGGACTATTTAAACACATGAGGGAGGGGAACCCCAGGTGAACACAATAGGTAATCAAGACATGACGAGACACCAGACATTCCCCCAGACGTGACAGACGGAGGCTTAATTTAACGCTGCCAACATCCCTCTTTTTGTGCCTCTTCTTAATACTCCTCCCTTTCTCTTCTCTTCTCTCTGACCTGCAAACCGAATGAGTCGCGCTGCAGAGCGTGAAGAGGAAACAGACTAACAAATGCACACATTACAGGTACCGGGCTGGCACCACGGAAACATCTTTTGCTCTCTCTCTGGAAACTGGAGAAATCAGTGAGAAAGCAAACTCTGCGTCCTTTTCTCAACTCGCTCAGCAGAAAGAGAGACGAGGATTTATTAAAACATTTACAATTTAAATTCACATTTGTTTTTAACATCAACTTTTCACGTTTAACACAATACTATATATGGTCAAACTTTTAGACTTTACAAAACTGTCAGGAGCTAAAATTAAAACTATGCCCGACGTGCAGTAGCAACAGGTGACGTCATCCAGCGGGAAAATGTGGCTACGGCTACATGGACGTATCTGTCCTCATATTCATAAAACTGTCTTATTAGCGAACCTTTTTAGCATTCAGCGACATGTCACATATCACAACTCAGTTGCTTAACTTAATTTAGTAATTTACCAACCTGAAAACAGGAGAAATCAGTGAGACAGCAAACGAAAGAAGAAGAGCTGCAAAGCGGACCGAACTGACGTAAAGCCACGATACTCGTTACATTGCTTTAAAAGCCACTAAATGCAACGGGTCAGTAAGTGAGTAACAACAATATGAACATCACACAGGGCTGAAGAAGCTGCACAAAAAGGGAGTTTTTGGCAAAGGTCTCTGCGTCTGAGTCTGTCCACAGAGGAGCAGGATCCACTCACATGTTCATTAGAGCCCCATCTGCCAGGAACCAGGACCACATCAGTCCAGTTCAGAACCAGGAACCAGGACCACATCGGTCCAGTTCAGAACCAGGAAACAGGACCACATCAGTCCAGTTCAGAACCAGGAACCAGGACCACATCAGTCCAGTTCAGAACCAGGAACCATTCATTAGATCCTGTCTGCCATCGGCTCCACGGGGAACTACAACATTTCTGTCCCCATCACTCAAACCGTCCAATTACAGCGGCTCACCTGCAGCCCGTGGAGACGGTGTCTAACAAGAGCAGAACTTGATCTCAATTATGGGATGGCACCTGTCCCGAATGTCCTGAGTGTTTTTTTTTTTCTTCTTCTTCCTCCGGTTTGTGTGGGAGGACAGATAAAAAGCTCAGAAATGTGACGATTCAAGCCTCTTTCTCATTCAGAGAAAAGGTCCAATGGTGGTTTTCAAAGTCCTTATTCTGTGGGAACGTGCTTCTTTAAAGGCCGTTTCCTTTGTTGCTTTCTGGGCAGTTGTGTCATTTTACCCAAGACTGTCGTATTTTTTTTGTGCATTTAGTTTTTTGGGCCATTTAAAGACAAACATGTTTTTGGACCAAAAAGGTTAGAGAATCTAAAATAAAAGCAAAAAATTCAAAATTTAAAAATCTGATTCTGAAAGGGACTTTTCTTATTTCTGAAATGATTTAGTTTTTTGTCTCTTATAGGCTGGAGCTCACACTTAGATTGAAATGTGACTGTGATCAGCTGCTAAACGATCAGACATGAGGAAAAGCGGGAGCAGGGGTCTATAAATATTTATTATTTTCTAAAACTTGAATCAAAGCCGTGGATTTTCTCCGAGTCGAGCTGCCCTCGAAGAAAAAAGAGCTTTTAGCCTTCGGAGCGATCTCCACTTCTGGCTTTTTATTCATAGAAAGACGGAGGCGTCGGCTAACTGCATCTGTTTTTTTTCCTTATAGGAAATAAGTGGAAAGGAAAAACAAAGTTGAAATGAAACGTGGAGCTGTGAGGAAAAGGGTGATGGCCTCAGAGTGGCTCCCCCTGAGCTCTGAGGGGGAGTCGGACCACTTTTTAAAGCTAGAAGTCTAATGGAAGGTCCCAAAAAGCCATTCTAAAAACAAAACTTAAAAGCATGGGTTGTGAATAGAGCTCAAATCAGTCAATATGAGCTGGATGGATTCCACCTCTGGACCACGATGAGGTGGTCTCAAAGGAGGAGATGTCACTTTGTAAGTTGTACACATTCAGATATACCTGATAACAGCCAGTAGAAGACTACACCAAAATACATTTTTGACTTATTGCACGCTAATTTGATCAAAATAATTTCTGTTTTTTTTTTATTCATATGTTGTTGAGGGGCTAAAGAAAGACTTCAGACTAAAAAAATCCAATATTCTTCCTACTTTTCTTGGATCAGGCTTTAAAGGGTTAATCGTCTTCTCCTCTTTCTGGAAGTCAACTAAAGATCATCATTATAAGAAGTAAAAATGCTAATGCTAGTCATGTTAATAATAAATATTTGTTCCTAGCTGTAACACGTAGCCTCATTTATTAGATCTGTTACTGTTTTCATTTAAATTCCTCCATATTGTCAATAATAAAGTTGTGCTTTTGAGGCTTTTCTCCGCAGAACCTCTGGATGAAACTGAAATAAAACGGCTTTTAAGGCTCCGCTCACACTCTTATCTGCAGCTTATGGCTGCTAAAGGCAGCTCGGTGTGGCTTCTTTTGGAATAATTGAAAGACAGTGTGGGCCAAAGGGGGGTCTGATTGCTTTGGAAGAGAGGAAAGTGTCTCGATTGGAGATAACCGGATCTGAAGGCTTCTGTGGAGGATTGAAGTCGGGGAAAGTGGAGCGGGACGAGTCGAACGAAGCCATTAACTCATTGGCTGCAAAAGACGTCTATAGACATCTTTTATGTTTTTCAACGAGAGTGGCTGGGGGACGATCTGCTAAAGCTTGTCCGTAAATATGGGCTTCTAGACAGAGTATGTAGTAACAAATTGACCCTCTAGGGGGCAGTGCCACTTTTGAGGGGAGATGAGCATAGACTGTAGGCAAATAAGAAAAAGGGAACGGTTCTATGAGAGAACATGTCGCCGGTGAGACGCAAGTCCAGGAAGAACGGAATAAGGTAGAAACACATTTTTTTTCCTGATGAAAGAAGAGAGTCTACTCTTTCTTTTGGTGTGTTCGGTGTTTATATAGTCATAGCACAAACTATTCTGTGGCTCTTGAAAAATCAGTCAAAATGCTCAAAAAACTCTGGCAGTATGGGACTCTCTGTTCTGAAAATGGCTGCCAGTCAATGAGTTAATAATTATAATAACTAATAAACTACAAAAACAACAAAAATAATAACTAATTTTACATTATTATATTATTATTATATTTAGTTTTATAGAAGGATACAACTTTTAAGATGTTTGAGGTGTCACTAAAGACAAAAAAATAGCATCAAAGACACTTCTCTGCTTGAACTATCTTTTCACAAAAAGCTTACGTTCTCCATTTATTGGTCAAAAACTGGTGTTTTTGTTGAAACCAACCTATGTTTTACTACTGATTCCTAAAGAAAGGAATAAGGTAGAAACAAATGTTTTTTTCCTGATGAAAGAAGAGAGTCTACTCTTTCTTTTGGTGTGTTCGGTGTTTACATAGTCATAGCACAAACTATTCTGTGGCTCTTGAAAAATCAGTCAAAATGCTCAAAAAACGCTGGCAGTATGGGACTCTGTTCTCAAAATGGCTGCCAGTCGATGAGTTAATGGAGGTTCAGGAGGTGGAGGGCGGGTTGTTTCAACCAAGGACGGTTAGAAAGCGAATGCTCTCATCTGCATTTTTTCACGTGAGAATATCGGACGACTCGAGATGTCCCGATTGAAGAATGAAGTCAGGAGATCCATTAAGGAGCATCGATTGAAGCTCCGGTTCAGCGGTTTTGCCTCTGGGTTTCTTTGTTAGATTGTCTTGGATCCTCTCGTCTGCTTTTCTGGCCCTTTGCTCCTCCTGGAGAGTGGGACTCGGCCTTATTTTCAGTTTTCGTTTCAACCTGTTAGGGGAATCTAAAATCCTCCGAATGAATCTGAAGGAGCAGCATCTGAAACTGAACTTTTACGATGAGCTCAGCGTTTTTTGCTCCTGGGCTTGCTTCCATTTCCTGTTTGAGGCCTGGTCAAGATTTTTAGTAAGATAGTAAACTGCCAAATTTCATTTGAATGCTTAGGTTTTTGTTTTTGTTTCTGTCTTTAGCCTCTTTCCTGACCTGTGAATTAACCCTATAATGCCAAATGTATCATATTTGATACGGTTTCTGAAATGTTTAGCGTCTGACACCTTTTGCATAATTTAATGGTAAAAACTTTGCTCAAAATCCTATTGTACACAATCAGATACACCTGATAACAGGGGGCAGAAGACTACACAAAAAAAAATCTTGACTTAACGCATAGTAATAAATTATTAAGTAGTATTACTTAAGTACCAAAATGCATTATCTGTGGTTTGTTGGAGTATATATATTTTGCTGCTAACCTATCTGGCTAGCTGTATGATAACGTTAGCTAAAGCTAACCTAGCTGGCTAGCTGTATGCTACATGCTAGCATAAAGGCTCAGCTCAGGATTCTGACTCTGGAATAATAAATAATAGTAAATGAAGTGTTGTTGATTGCTAATGCAGATGTAGTTTTCTGTTTTTGTAAACACCTGTATGGCATTTCACACGTTTGAAATAATATAAACAATATCTATCACACTTTTGACTGCCTTTTTTAATATACACAGTACTTGTACTTTTACTTATACTTGTACTTTCAATACTTGAGTAGCAATTTTTGAAATACTTCTACTTGCAATACTTAAGTACAAAAAAATGGAGTACTTCTGTACTTCCACTTAAGTATGGAATTGAAAGAACACTTCAACTTTTACTCAAGTCAATTTTTTTATATAGTATTTGTACTTTCTATTCATTATGGCAACAAGTTCAACAGTTCAGATGGAAATATGTGACAGCAAAGTCTCAAGCGAGCTGCAAATGTCTCCAAAAAAACAAAAAAACAGGGGTGTATAATACAAGAATGTTGTTTTTAGACGAGGCTCTGCTGCTTAGCTGTGCACAGATTCAGATTTGCATCACAGTCATGCCCTGAAAACAAACAAAAAAGAAAAAGAATTGCCATTCCCGTCGCGTTTCTCTGAGTGTGGGATGCTCAGACTGAGCAGTGTTGGGCAAACACACTTATTCCTCAGAGAAATAAACCCAGAAGCTCAAGATCAATGCCAAAAGTAATGAAAGTGACCAGTTCAGGTGGAGGTTTTCCTCCCCCCAATCAAGCCGTCGTGATTAAATGTCCCATTAGAGTCCTCTGAAAAACCGAACCGTTTTCCACGGGTCTGGAGGATTTCACAGTCAATTTCCTTTTTGTGTTAAAACGCCAAACTGTCAAGTTAATAAAACTGAAAGCCTGATGTTTTCCAAACCTTGAGAAGCCCAAGGTTAACAGGAAAAAAAACTGAAACTCCTCGAATTTTAACTTCAGATTTACATTTGGAGTGTATTTTTTAAAGAAATAACAGAAATAAAATATCTGCTGTAAAAAGCCTTCACTGGCAGGGAGTTTTAATCTCACATAAAGGGGCTATTATAATCTCTTAAATGTCATTTTTCCTTGACTTCCAAGTCTTAATACAATTGATCATTTGATCATTATTCAACCAAAGAATGTTTTGACCTTCTTGGAATGTGGAATTTGATCAATTCATATAGGAGATAAACAGAAAAAGGGAAAGTAGAAGTTTAAGTGGATAAATACAGGATTACTTTGCTGGCTTGTGTGGGTTACTCCACTTGTTAGATACTTAATATGATAAGAGGATTTCCAACAAGGATTGCAACTTTTGAACATATTATTAATATCCCTTTTTGAAGAGGAAAGTTAGTTGTTAATGCATGTAAATAAGCTATTTTTAATTCACTTTATTTATTCATACAATTATCCTATGAATAAAAAACAAACAAACAGTTTAATCAGTTAGTTTAATTATTCCTAAATATTTTTAATTTATGTTACACTAACCAACAATTAAAGTTAATTAGATTGGATTGAATTGGATGGTAAGCAAATGCTAAAAAATTAGCATTAGCTTAACAGGTTTTATATGGTCAGACGTAGCTTAATAGCATCTTGTTTAGTCTTGAATATTGATAAACATTAAGTGCCATTATATCTTATTTGGTTAATTAAAAAAACATTGGGAGTTATTAACTATTAAAACAATAGTTTAATGCTATCTAAGATAGCTTATGCTAGCATAACATAACTGCATAGCTAGCCAAAGACCTCACCTTCTGTTTTTAACTATTAGACTGCATCATATGATTTCTAATCTTTGTATTTTTTTTTTTTACTGTAAGGTAGTTTAATCTTAACTGAATTTATTTTAGATATCAGCAGCTGAACACAAGCATGGACAAACATTTTACTGTTATATTTAGTAAAAAGAATACAACTAGAATTTGCCGGCTAGTTCATGTTATTGAAAATAATATCAATCAGCTTCTATCAAAACCTAAAAAATTCTTCTAATTGTGATGCTATATTCTTTCTCACTGTATACATACATACACAGAAACATATGTATGTATATATATATATATATGTATAAATTCCATTCCTTTTTCTTTTATTTAGATCTCTTGTTGCAGATTGTGTTGGGAGATGTATTGTTGGAGGTTGTAACACATTTCAGTGAAAACATGAATAACACGAATAACATCTCAGAACATCTCTGGATCTCCGGTTCGGTGGAGTCAGACGATGTAACGGCCTGTGTTTCCTGTGTTTCCTGTGTTTCCTTTTGCTTTTGTAGTTTCTCAGTGTTTTTTTCTCTGTGAAAAAAAAAAGGGCCAAGCGAGGCATGAAATTAGTTCATGACAGCTGTAAAGACAAAGTCAATATGGACTAAAGAGAACCATGTATCACCGCCTCTCCTGGGGGGGGCTTCAGTCAAATGGTGGAAATAAAAACCACCTTAACATGCTGGAATAAATTGTTATAATCCAATTTCAGACATTTCAGACAGGCACAGCTTCAAAAATAGGACAATCCTCTCTCTCTCTCCTTTCCACTACTCTTCTTCTACTCCCCCCTGTCCCTGTCAGGTTCTGCTTTATTGGACACATGGAAGTTTGGTAACAAAAATGAATAAATAAAGCAGTTTTGGGTAATCCAGGGGGGCTTCTCACTAACAAAGCCTCCCCTGACAAAGAGGTTTTGTTCAGCATTGAACCGTACTCAGATTTCAGTTCTGCTGCCATAATACTGAACAGGACAAGGTAAAAAAATAAAAAAATAAAAAAATAAATTGATAAATAAATAAGAAAATAAAAAATAAAAAAATAAATAAATTGATTAAAAAATAAATTGATAAAAAAATAAAAAAATAAAATAATAAATTGATAAATAAATAAAAGAGAGGAAAAGATGCCCCCGCTTTGTCCGAGCTGTTGCTGAGTTCCTGCTGGACAAGGACAAGGTAAATAAATAAATAAATAAATAAAT
>CAJRST010004903.1:0-11093 GCA_907169785.1 Menidia menidia | reverse complement strand
ATTTATTTATTTATTTATTTATTTACCTTGTCCTTGTCCAGCAGGAACTCAGCAACAGCTCGGACAAAGCGGGGGCATCTTTTCCTCTCTTTTATTTATTTATCAATTTATTATTTTATTTTTTTATTTTTTTATCAATTTATTTTTTAATCAATTTATTTATTTTTTTATTTTTTATTTTCTTATTTATTTATCAATTTATTTTTTTATTTTTTTATTTTTTTACCTTGTCCTGTTCAGTATTATGGCAGCAGAACTGAAATCTGAGTACGGTTCAATGCTGAACAAAACCTCTTTGTCAGGGGAGGCTTTGTTAGTGAGAAGCCCCCCTGGATTACCCAAAACTGCTTTATTTATTCATTTTTGTTACCAAACTTCCATGTGTCCAATAAAGCAGAACCTGACAGGGACAGGGGGGAGTAGAAGAAGAGTAGTGGAAAGGAGAGAGAGAGAGGATTGTCCTATTTTTGAAGCTGTGCCTGTCTGAAATGTCTGAAATTGGATTATAACAATTTATTCCAGCATGTTAAGGTGGTTTTTATTTCCACCATTTGACTGAAGCCCCCCCCAGGAGAGGCGGTGATACATGGTTCTCTTTAGTCCATATTGACTTTGTCTTTACAGCTGTCATGAACTAATTTCATGCCTCGCTTGGCCCTTTTTTTTTTCACAGAGAAAAAAACACTGAGAAACTACAAAAGCAAAAGGAAACACAGGAAACACAGGAAACACAGGCCGTTACATCGTCTGACTCCACCGAACCGGAGATCCAGAGATGTTCTGAGATGTTATTCGTGTTATTCATGTTTTCACTGAAATGTGTTACAACCTCCAACAATACATCTCCCAACACAATCTGCAACAAGAGATCTAAATAAAAGAAAAAGGAATGGAATTTATACATATATATATATATATACATACATATGTTTCTGTGTATGTATGTATACAGTGAGAAAGAATATAGCATCACAATTAGAAGAATTTTTTAGGTTTTGATAGAAGCTGATTGATATTATTTTCAATAACATGAACTAGCCGGCAAATTCTAGTTGTATTCTTTTTACTAAATATAACAGTAAAATGTTTGTCCATGCTTGTGTTCAGCTGCTGATATCTAAAATAAATTCAGTTAAGATTAAACTACCTTACAGTAAAAAAAAAAAATACAAAGATTAGAAATCATATGATGCAGTCTAATAGTTAAAAACAGAAGGTGAGGTCTTTGGCTAGCTATGCAGTTATGTTATGCTAGCATAAGCTATCTTAGATAGCATTAAACTATTGTTTTAATAGTTAATAACTCCCAATGTTTTTTTAATTAACCAAATAAGATATAATGGCACTTAATGTTTATCAATATTCAAGACTAAACAAGATGCTATTAAGCTACGTCTGACCATATAAAACCTGTTAAGCTAATGCTAATTTTTTAGCATTTGCTTACCATCCAATTCAATCCAATCTAATTAACTTTAATTGTTGGTTAGTGTAACATAAATTAAAAATATTTAGGAATAATTAAACTAACTGATTAAACTGTTTGTTTGTTTTTTATTCATAGGATAATTGTATGAATAAATAAAGTGAATTAAAAATAGCTTATTTACATGCATTAACAACTAACTTTCCTCTTCAAAAAGGGATATTAATAATATGTTCAAAAGTTGCAATCCTTGTTGGAAATCCTCTTATCATATTAAGTATCTAACAAGTGGAGTAACCCACACAAGCCAGCAAAGTAATCCTGTATTTATCCACTTAAACTTCTACTTTCCCTTTTTCTGTTTATCTCCTATATGAATTGATCAAATTCCACATTCCAAGAAGGTCAAAACATTCTTTGGTTGAATAATGATCAAATGATCAATTGTATTAAGACTTGGAAGTCAAGGAAAAATGACATTTAAGAGATTATAATAGCCCCTTTATGTGAGATTAAAACTCCCTGCCAGTGAAGGCTTTTTACAGCAGATATTTTATTTCTGTTATTTCTTTAAAAAATACACTCCAAATGTAAATCTGAAGTTAAAATTCGAGGAGTTTCAGTTTTTTTTCCTGTTAACCTTGGGCTTCTCAAGGTTTGGAAAACATCAGGCTTTCAGTTTTATTAACTTGACAGTTTGGCGTTTTAACACAAAAAGGAAATTGACTGTGAAATCCTCCAGACCCGTGGAAAACGGTTCGGTTTTTCAGAGGACTCTAATGGGACATTTAATCACGACGGCTTGATTGGGGGGAGGAAAACCTCCACCTGAACTGGTCACTTTCATTACTTTTGGCATTGATCTTGAGCTTCTGGGTTTATTTCTCTGAGGAATAAGTGTGTTTGCCCAACACTGCTCAGTCTGAGCATCCCACACTCAGAGAAACGCGACGGGAATGGCAATTCTTTTTCTTTTTTGTTTGTTTTCAGGGCATGACTGTGATGCAAATCTGAATCTGTGCACAGCTAAGCAGCAGAGCCTCGTCTAAAAACAACATTCTTGTATTATACACCCCTGTTTTTTTGTTTTTTTGGAGACATTTGCAGCTCGCTTGAGACTTTGCTGTCACATATTTCCATCTGAACTGTTGAACTTGTTGCCATAATGAATAGAAAGTACAAATACTATATAAAAAAATTGACTTGAGTAAAAGTTGAAGTGTTCTTTCAATTCCATACTTAAGTGGAAGTACAGAAGTACTCCATTTTTTTGTACTTAAGTATTGCAAGTAGAAGTATTTCAAAAATTGCTACTCAAGTATTGAAAGTACAAGTATAAGTAAAAGTACAAGTACTGTGTATATTAAAAAAGGCAGTCAAAAGTGTGATAGATATTGTTTATATTATTTCAAACGTGTGAAATGCCATACAGGTGTTTACAAAAACAGAAAACTACATCTGCATTAGCAATCAACAACACTTCATTTACTATTATTTATTATTCCAGAGTCAGAATCCTGAGCTGAGCCTTTATGCTAGCATGTAGCATACAGCTAGCCAGCTAGGTTAGCTTTAGCTAACGTTATCATACAGCTAGCCAGATAGGTTAGCAGCAAAATATATATACTCCAACAAACCACAGATAATGCATTTTGGTACTTAAGTAATACTACTTAATAATTTATTACTATGCGTTAAGTCAAGATTTTTTTTTGTGTAGTCTTCTGCCCCCTGTTATCAGGTGTATCTGATTGTGTACAATAGGATTTTGAGCAAAGTTTTTACCATTAAATTATGCAAAAGGTGTCAGACGCTAAACATTTCAGAAACCGTATCAAATATGATACATTTGGCATTATAGGGTTAATTCACAGGTCAGGAAAGAGGCTAAAGACAGAAACAAAAACAAAAACCTAAGCATTCAAATGAAATTTGGCAGTTTACTATCTTACTAAAAATCTTGACCAGGCCTCAAACAGGAAATGGAAGCAAGCCCAGGAGCAAAAAACGCTGAGCTCATCGTAAAAGTTCAGTTTCAGATGCTGCTCCTTCAGATTCATTCGGAGGATTTTAGATTCCCCTAACAGGTTGAAACGAAAACTGAAAATAAGGCCGAGTCCCACTCTCCAGGAGGAGCAAAGGGCCAGAAAAGCAGACGAGAGGATCCAAGACAATCTAACAAAGAAACCCAGAGGCAAAACCGCTGAACCGGAGCTTCAATCGATGCTCCTTAATGGATCTCCTGACTTCATTCTTCAATCGGGACATCTCGAGTCGTCCGATATTCTCACGTGAAAAAATGCAGATGAGAGCATTCGCTTTCTAACCGTCCTTGGTTGAAACAACCCGCCCTCCACCTCCTGAACCTCCATTAACTCATCGACTGGCAGCCATTTTGAGAACAGAGTCCCATACTGCCAGCGTTTTTTGAGCATTTTGACTGATTTTTCAAGAGCCACAGAATAGTTTGTGCTATGACTATGTAAACACCGAACACACCAAAAGAAAGAGTAGACTCTCTTCTTTCATCAGGAAAAAAACATTTGTTTCTACCTTATTCCTTTCTTTAGGAATCAGTAGTAAAACATAGGTTGGTTTCAACAAAAACACCAGTTTTTGACCAATAAATGGAGAACGTAAGCTTTTTGTGAAAAGATAGTTCAAGCAGAGAAGTGTCTTTGATGCTATTTTTTTGTCTTTAGTGACACCTCAAACATCTTAAAAGTTGTATCCTTCTATAAAACTAAATATAATAATAATATAATAATGTAAAATTAGTTATTATTTTTGTTGTTTTTGTAGTTTATTAGTTATTATAATTATTAACTCATTGACTGGCAGCCATTTTCAGAACAGAGAGTCCCATACTGCCAGAGTTTTTTGAGCATTTTGACTGATTTTTCAAGAGCCACAGAATAGTTTGTGCTATGACTATATAAACACCGAACACACCAAAAGAAAGAGTAGACTCTCTTCTTTCATCAGGAAAAAAAATGTGTTTCTACCTTATTCCGTTCTTCCTGGACTTGCGTCTCACCGGCGACATGTTCTCTCATAGAACCGTTCCCTTTTTCTTATTTGCCTACAGTCTATGCTCATCTCCCCTCAAAAGTGGCACTGCCCCCTAGAGGGTCAATTTGTTACTACATACTCTGTCTAGAAGCCCATATTTACGGACAAGCTTTAGCAGATCGTCCCCCAGCCACTCTCGTTGAAAAACATAAAAGATGTCTATAGACGTCTTTTGCAGCCAATGAGTTAATGGCTTCGTTCGACTCGTCCCGCTCCACTTTCCCCGACTTCAATCCTCCACAGAAGCCTTCAGATCCGGTTATCTCCAATCGAGACACTTTCCTCTCTTCCAAAGCAATCAGACCCCCCTTTGGCCCACACTGTCTTTCAATTATTCCAAAAGAAGCCACACCGAGCTGCCTTTAGCAGCCATAAGCTGCAGATAAGAGTGTGAGCGGAGCCTTAAAAGCCGTTTTATTTCAGTTTCATCCAGAGGTTCTGCGGAGAAAAGCCTCAAAAGCACAACTTTATTATTGACAATATGGAGGAATTTAAATGAAAACAGTAACAGATCTAATAAATGAGGCTACGTGTTACAGCTAGGAACAAATATTTATTATTAACATGACTAGCATTAGCATTTTTACTTCTTATAATGATGATCTTTAGTTGACTTCCAGAAAGAGGAGAAGACGATTAACCCTTTAAAGCCTGATCCAAGAAAAGTAGGAAGAATATTGGATTTTTTTAGTCTGAAGTCTTTCTTTAGCCCCTCAACAACATATGAATAAAAAAAAAACAGAAATTATTTTGATCAAATTAGCGTGCAATAAGTCAAAAATGTATTTTGGTGTAGTCTTCTACTGGCTGTTATCAGGTATATCTGAATGTGTACAACTTACAAAGTGACATCTCCTCCTTTGAGACCACCTCATCGTGGTCCAGAGGTGGAATCCATCCAGCTCATATTGACTGATTTGAGCTCTATTCACAACCCATGCTTTTAAGTTTTGTTTTTAGAATGGCTTTTTGGGACCTTCCATTAGACTTCTAGCTTTAAAAAGTGGTCCGACTCCCCCTCAGAGCTCAGGGGGAGCCACTCTGAGGCCATCACCCTTTTCCTCACAGCTCCACGTTTCATTTCAACTTTGTTTTTCCTTTCCACTTATTTCCTATAAGGAAAAAAAACAGATGCAGTTAGCCGACGCCTCCGTCTTTCTATGAATAAAAAGCCAGAAGTGGAGATCGCTCCGAAGGCTAAAAGCTCTTTTTTCTTCGAGGGCAGCTCGACTCGGAGAAAATCCACGGCTTTGATTCAAGTTTTAGAAAATAATAAATATTTATAGACCCCTGCTCCCGCTTTTCCTCATGTCTGATCGTTTAGCAGCTGATCACAGTCACATTTCAATCTAAGTGTGAGCTCCAGCCTATAAGAGACAAAAAACTAAATCATTTCAGAAATAAGAAAAGTCCCTTTCAGAATCAGATTTTTAAATTTTGAATTTTTTGCTTTTATTTTAGATTCTCTAACCTTTTTGGTCCAAAAACATGTTTGTCTTTAAATGGCCCAAAAAACTAAATGCACAAAAAAAATACGACAGTCTTGGGTAAAATGACACAACTGCCCAGAAAGCAACAAAGGAAACGGCCTTTAAAGAAGCACGTTCCCACAGAATAAGGACTTTGAAAACCACCATTGGACCTTTTCTCTGAATGAGAAAGAGGCTTGAATCGTCACATTTCTGAGCTTTTTATCTGTCCTCCCACACAAACCGGAGGAAGAAGAAGAAAAAAAAAAACACTCAGGACATTCGGGACAGGTGCCATCCCATAATTGAGATCAAGTTCTGCTCTTGTTAGACACCGTCTCCACGGGCTGCAGGTGAGCCGCTGTAATTGGACGGTTTGAGTGATGGGGACAGAAATGTTGTAGTTCCCCGTGGAGCCGATGGCAGACAGGATCTAATGAATGGTTCCTGGTTCTGAACTGGACTGATGTGGTCCTGGTTCCTGGTTCTGAACTGGACTGATGTGGTCCTGTTTCCTGGTTCTGAACTGGACCGATGTGGTCCTGGTTCCTGGTTCTGAACTGGACTGATGTGGTCCTGGTTCCTGGCAGATGGGGCTCTAATGAACATGTGAGTGGATCCTGCTCCTCTGTGGACAGACTCAGACGCAGAGACCTTTGCCAAAAACTCCCTTTTTGTGCAGCTTCTTCAGCCCTGTGTGATGTTCATATTGTTGTTACTCACTTACTGACCCGTTGCATTTAGTGGCTTTTAAAGCAATGTAACGAGTATCGTGGCTTTACGTCAGTTCGGTCCGCTTTGCAGCTCTTCTTCTTTCGTTTGCTGTCTCACTGATTTCTCCTGTTTTCAGGTTGGTAAATTACTAAATTAAGTTAAGCAACTGAGTTGTGATATGTGACATGTCGCTGAATGCTAAAAAGGTTCGCTAATAAGACAGTTTTATGAATATGAGGACAGATACGTCCATGTAGCCGTAGCCACATTTTCCCGCTGGATGACGTCACCTGTTGCTACTGCACGTCGGGCATAGTTTTAATTTTAGCTCCTGACAGTTTTGTAAAGTCTAAAAGTTTGACCATATATAGTATTGTGTTAAACGTGAAAAGTTGATGTTAAAAACAAATGTGAATTTAAATTGTAAATGTTTTAATAAATCCTCGTCTCTCTTTCTGCTGAGCGAGTTGAGAAAAGGACGCAGAGTTTGCTTTCTCACTGATTTCTCCAGTTTCCAGAGAGAGAGCAAAAGATGTTTCCGTGGTGCCAGCCCGGTACCTGTAATGTGTGCATTTGTTAGTCTGTTTCCTCTTCACGCTCTGCAGCGCGACTCATTCGGTTTGCAGGTCAGAGAGAAGAGAAGAGAAAGGGAGGAGTATTAAGAAGAGGCACAAAAAGAGGGATGTTGGCAGCGTTAAATTAAGCCTCCGTCTGTCACGTCTGGGGGAATGTCTGGTGTCTCGTCATGTCTTGATTACCTATTGTGTTCACCTGGGGTTCCCCTCCCTCATGTGTTTAAATAGTCCTCGTTTCCCATCTCCTGTGCCAGTGAGTTTTCGTCCTTCCTCCATTTTTTTGTCACCCTTCGCCACGTAAGGTTCGATTTTGTCACAGCCTTGTTTTGCCACAGTCTTGTTTTTTGTACCATAGCCATGTTTTTGTCACAGCCTTGTTTTGCCACAGTCTTGTTTTTTGTACCACAGCCATGTTTTTGTCACAGCCTTGTTTTGCCACAGTCTTGTTTTTTGTACCATAGCCATGTTTTAGTCACAGCCTTGTTTTGCCACAGTCTTGTTTTTTGTACCATAGCCATGTTTTTGTCACAGCCTTGTTTTGCCACAGTCTTGTTAACCTTGTTTTGCCATAGTCTTGTTTACTTTGTTTTGATACTTTTGCCATAGTCTTGTTTTGATACTTTTGCCACAGCCATGTCAATCTTGCTTTGCTACTTTGATTATAGTTTTTGCCACAGCCTTGTTTTGAACCTTGTGCTCATCCACTCCTTTGAATGCTTTTTTGTTACAATAAACCCTTGGAACAATCCCTCTCCGCGACTGAGTCCTCCCTTAAGATCCAACCTCCGTGACACCGTTAATCCAGCCCAGATAAATATCAGACGGCATTCGCTCCATTCATCCTGCAAAATCAATTTCCCCAAATCAACTTTTCCCTTCCTTTCCTCCTTTTTTTTCTATCTTTCTTTCTTTTTTCTCGCTTACCGTCCTCTGCCCCTAGAGCAGAGTGTGGAAACAGATTGCAGCCGGTATAATAAGTGGTCCTAATGCAGACGGATGGAGCCCTCAGCCACTTACCTTCATCTCCATAATAAACAGAGGGGGGGGGGGGGGGGGGGGGGCGGGGGGCTCCTCGGGATAAACACGCCGTCAGCTCAAAGAATCCATGCCATAACGTCCTCGTTAGGAATATCCAGGCCAAACGATTGGAGCTCTTAACCCTTTAAAGCCTGATCCAAGACAAATAGGAAGAATATTGGATTTTTTTTAGTCTGAAGTCTTTCTTTGGCCCCTCAACAACATATGAAGAAATAAAACAGAAATTATTTTGATCAAATCAGCGTGCAATAAGTCAAAAATGTGTTTTAGTCTAGTCTTCTACTGGCTGTTATCAGGTATATCTGAATGTGTACAACAGGGGTTTGAGCAAAGCTTTTACCACTGAATGATGCAAAAAGCCTCAGATCCAAAAGACTTCAGAAACCGTATCAGATATGACACATTTGGCGTCTTTTTTTTATTATTAGCCGGCAGTAAAATGAAGCTGTGTGGGGACTTGATAAGACGATAAGATCAAAGGTTTCATCCCTTTGAAACCCGGAAGACTAAAACCATGAGAGCCATCCTGATCATCTTCATTAAAACGTCATTAAAGGTTTTGTTTCAGACGTTTGGAATGAATCAGTTTGAGAGTTCATTTTTCTGAGGAGCGCACACAGTCTCATTGTTATTATTATTATTATTATACTAATGCAGGGAAAAAGAAAAGCGTCTGCTCTGAGTGGGAGGTGTGGAACACCCACTGAGCGGATCCATCCAGAAGACAAACTACCGAATATGAAAAGATGCTCGGAGGCAAACGGGCTGACAGGTGAGAAAGGATGTATCTGCGTGGCACTTTTCCCGCATAAAGACACAGAAAAAATGTCATTTGAAGCTTGAAAAGGCGACAGAAAAATGCAGTTAATTCAAAGACGGCAGAGGAGAGTTTCTTATCCTTAGAGCTCAAACCCCCCAAAGTTTAAAGACAGGTTGGGCCCAAAAGGTTTAAACTATATTTTGAAAGGAATTTTCCATTTTACTGGCAACTCCGGCAAGTCCTATCTTCCATCTTTTAGCCCGATTCTTTAGTTGGAAACCTGAGAATAAACCAGAGTAGATCAAAAGTACAAAAATTTGACATTTATTAGAAATTTATATAAATGTACTCTTTTTAAATATGACCAAAGATGGAGGTCCAGGTTAAAAATGGCTGCTGACATCTTTCCTTCACATATAAGACGTATAAACAGTCACAAATCTCAAATTTATTGCCTGAATTTGAGGAGAGAGAGCCTTTATTCTCTCTATATCACCCAATAAAACAAAAAGTAAGGGGTATATGTGTTAGAATATGCAGCGTGTAAAATGGAGTGTTAATCCGATTCTTTAGTTGGAAACCTGAGAATAAACCAGAGTGGATCAAAAGTATAAAGATGACATTTATGTCACAGTTAAGTTAAGTTAAGCTGGGCTCTAACAGACAAAAACTCTCTGGGTCTCAGACTGGACACAACCAAGTCCTATTGGCCAGTTACCTCCGGGCAGGAACAGGCCAGGTCCTAATTCATGCAGATGACAGGAATGTGCTAACAAATGGTGTGTGTGTGTGTTTGTGTGTGTTGACCTAAAGGTGGATCTAATGCAACAGAGAAAGAAAAAGAGAGAAAAGAGAGTCTGTGGACACAGCCAGAGACTTTAACACAAAAAGAAAATAAAACAATCAGTAATTTACATAGATCATGTGCTAACATACGATGCTAAACTGAGTAATTATAGCCAAATTCTAACAAATGAATCAGATTATGAGAGATTTTCAAAGAGTTTGTTTTTTAAGCATTTGAAGATTTGATCGTGTGACTTGAATGTTTTAAATCGTACAAAAGCCTCCCCAACAAAAAAAGAAATAAAAGAAATAAAGGAAATAAAGGCGCTCTGTCTCGGTAAACGGCACCAAAACCCGCCGAGCTCTGGGCTTTTTTCTCCCGTATCCTCAGAGAACGAAACCCGGTCCTTCACACCTCAAAACAGGAGATGAAAAAGGTCCTGAAGTGTCAGAACGTCATCTGTTTACCACCGGCAGGAATTAGAGCCCTCCTCTGAAAAACCCATTTGGCTCATTTAAAGGGAAGCTGAAAATACAGGAAATGAGAAACGCCTCTGTTGGATGTCTCTCGCTCCAGAGGCATCAAAGCCAGAGCTCCTTTCATCATCATTTACAGCTCTCCACATGCTAAACGCGCCTCTTTTCTCTTCTTGTTGACGTCCTCACTAAGAAAAGAGCTTCCTCTTGTCTTCAGTGGGCTCACCTTAGCCTTTCTGAGCAGGAAAGGTGGAAAGATGTGTTAGAATTTGGCTATAATTACTCATATTAGCATTGTATGATATCACATGATCTATGTAAATTACTGATTGTCTTATTCCTTTTAGATCTATACTGTAATTGTTGCATTTATACTGTCTTGTACATAATATTTAAATGTTATAAGTCTATAATTTGTTTTTCTTTTCAAGGGTTCTTGTCTGATTGGAATTTATGTAAGTTGTACTTGTTTTATATTGTATTATTTAGTATAGAGTGGATTTGCTTTTGTTTTGAAGTTTAGAGAGAGCACTTTTATTTTGAAGTCAAGGGAAGTCTTGTCTGAGCTCTCCACCAGAAGCAATGAAGCCAAAATTAAATTAGTGTCAATCTTCTAATCAATCCAGTTCCCATCCGAGGACTTCCTGATCCCATATTGGAACGTTTTTATGTCCAGAAATGTACAAACTTAAACACGTGTGTTGTAGTTAATCATTCCTAACACTACTGTCAGACATATGAAAGAAATTTCTGTATTTCCATCCTGGCTTTTTACC
>CAJRST010004891.1:14761-71450 GCA_907169785.1 Menidia menidia | reverse complement strand
GAGGGGGATTTTTTTTTTTACTCCTCTTTACTTGTTTTTGTCTCTTAAAAAGGGACATTACATAACTCTTCAAACACTTCCCCTCTCAGCAGAGTGCACCCTGGCGTTTTATCGCACGCACACACACACACACACACACACAGACACACACACACAGACACACACACACACACTCTCTCTCTCTTGACATATCCAAGCAGACAGGCTGCCTGTTCGGGCTGTCTGCATCACAGTCGCTATGACAACAGCGAGAGAACAATCCACAAAAACAGCCGCCTGGTAGGAGGAGGAGGAAGAGGAGGAGGAAGAGGAGGAGGAGGACAGACAGACAAAGCCGGAGCCGGAGGCCCGAAGCCAGGCCCATGCGCAGCTGCACCAGCCCGGGCCACCTCTCCACCTCTCCACCTCTCCACCTCTCCACCTCTCCACCAGAGCCCCTCAGATCTGTTTCCGGGCCGGGGGGAGTCGCGTTTCACTTTCCACGGAGTTTCCCTCCGACCGGAACACATCCAGGGGCCCTCTGCTGGACCCCGAGGGGCCGGAGGGGCTGACCCGACCCCATCGGGCCCACGTTTACAACATGGTGACCTCACCGAGGTGTCCCTAGTCCTTAGTAGGGTTGTCACGATACTAACATTTTCAACTCGATACCGATAGTCAGGAAAGTACTCGATACTCGATACCATTTTCGATACAAGGATAAAAACAAAGAGCCTAAAATCTAATTGAATTGTGTGTTTCATTTCAAACTGACCTGTAACTGATGTTATCGTGACTGGTGGCCCACATTAATGACCCTAACCCTAACCCTAACCCTAACCCTATCCCTCCAGCATTCATAATAGTGAGAAATAGATATTTTTTGGTTAAAACTTGTTTGGACTTATTGTACAAACCTATTTAACATCCACTATTTGAACATAATATTATGGATAAAGTTTAATTCAGTGTTTGCTAGATTACTTTCACTATTTTTAAATTAATGTCTATATTGCCATGAAGCATATTAGGATTTTCTTGCCTGGGATCTTTCTATTGGTGACCTAATCAAAACGTCCGATTTGGATGTGGGCGGAGTTGGATATGTACTTGATTAAGGGTAGCATGTTATTATTAGCCATTAGCCGCAGCTAGCAAGGCTAACGTCTTGTTAATGATCATAAACAACGTAAATAAATACATAAATAAATCAGAGAGAAGGGGTGCAGCGAACTCGCACGGTGGTATCGATACTTTTGAAAATGAGTATCGTATCCGGATACAACATTTTAGTATCGATACTTTTTCGAGTATCGATACTTTTGACAACCCTAGTCCTTAGTCGAACCCTCTCAAACACACTCCCATCACACACCGGTTTCCTATTTGCTCTGGAGTCCATTTTAAAGTTGTCAAAGTCTCCGGTGGAGCCCCCTTTGCCTGACCTTTTTTTTCCTCTTTTTCAGCGTTTAAATAGCTTATGGTTGTTTGCTCCCCCGGGTTTTTTTTTTTTTTTTTTTTTAAAGGGACACACAAACAAACACAGCATGGTGTGGATATATTTGTACTATATTTAAAGCTTTTGATCACAGTTAAGACAAACTGACCGGCTCAATTGTGGACAGCGAGCAGAGGAGGAGAAGTGTTTGGCGCCTTTAGGCCGGAGAGTTTGTTGTGTTCTTTGAGATGTTATCGACCTTCTAAAAGGACACAAATTATTTATTCGGTGCTATTAGAAGACAGACCACACAAAATAAGGACCAAAGAAGCGACCACACCACGACATAAACGCACACAGAAAAACACTCTCATAAACGTAAAATAATATTACTGTTTGTAAATGAATAAGAAATATTACCGATATAAAACTACCCATAGAGAGTTTGACTGCTTCCTGATTGGTCAGAGGCTCTTTCAGACAATTATTTGGCTTTGTGTTCATAAACAAAACAAGATTAAGACCATAAAAGTGACTCTTTGGATCTGCATTCTGGATTTAAATAATCTCAAATCGGTTACATCTCAGAGAGGCTGACATACTTTTAGGGAAATTAACACTATCTCAAAAAAATAGACCAGTTATTGCCCAGACTTGTGCAAAACCTGAAGATAAAACTGAGTGTTTCCTGGCTATTTTTACTACTCTGCACTCTGCGTACAATGAAGCCAACAGATATTGACAAGGGAGGAGACGGTACACATCATGTCTCCTCTGTAGAGTCCACAGTCTGTACCAGAGGAAGCAGAAGAAGGACTGAACAAACTAAGGGTGGGATGTGTAAACGGATGACAAGCAGAAAGGCAGAGCAGCAGGAGGGGGAGAAGTCTGAAAAGTGGAAAAGAAATACCCTTCATGCAGAGGAGAGGAGTAAAGTCAGGATAAGGAACATATTATACGACAAACAACACTCAGAAAATACAGATAAGCAGCCGTTTTTGAGACAAACAAAAGGATCATAAACTGCCCCAAAGAGGAACAAATCTTAAAGAATATCACTATGTGACATATACATGATATTATGCTGCACATCCACATCTTTCCCTTCCACTGTTCCCTAGTGCAGACCTTATTTTTTAGCAGGAAAACAAACAGGCTTTAACTACCCCGAAAGTCAAGTTTTATAATGTTTATAATCTATTTTCTTTTAAACAAGGGAACAATTCAGTAAAAATCACAACAACTTCTTATAACCCTAACCCAGGGCAGCTGTTTAGCATTGTTGCAGGTCTTAATGCCATGCTAAAATAAGCTAAATTAAGCTAAGTTAACTAGCTGCTTAAGCTAGCTGAACTGGCTGCTTAGAAAAGCCTGCTAGTTCTTTGAGACAGGCTAATTGGCTGCTTAAGCCATTTGTGTAGGCCATGTTAACTAGTTGTATAAATCTTGGGTAACTAGCTCCTTAAACTAGGCTAATTGGCTGCTTAAGCTAGGCCAACTGGTTACTTGAGATAGGCTAACTGGCTAAGCTAGGCTAACTGGCCGTTTAAGCTAGGCTAATTGGTTGCTTAAGCTAGGGCAACCAGTTGCTTAAGATATATTAACTGGCTTTATAAGATGGGCTAACTGGCTGTTAAAGAAAGGCCGAGCAGTAGCTAGGCTAAGCTAACTAGCTGTTAACTGCCATAACATTTTTGCCAAACAGATGTGAGAACATCAAACCATTTATTAAACCAAATTTTCAAAATCAACAACTGTAAATAAAGTGTGGGTGACTTTACTTATACAGTAATTTTCCCATTTTATCTCTACATACATTAAAGAACAAGCAAACAGCAAACAAGAACCTGATGACCTCACATGTTACACAAGCTAGAGTCAAACACAAGCATCTAGCCTCTGATTATTTTAGTACAAAAGAACTACTTTGTAGTCCAGTTGCATAATAAATATAAAAAGCTGTTTATTCATTCTGTAATAAATGAATAATTTCACATTTTTTGGCAGACGGAAAACAGCAAAACCCATTTAAGAACTCCTGGCTGAGGGGGGTTGGAGGTGCAATGGCTGCTGATAAAATCCTTTTAACGCTCCAGTGTGGGGAGGGAAGGCAGAGGGTGAGAGTGTGGTTTTGAAAAGCGCAGCTGGCGCGTTTCCTCGCGAACGTTGCTTGCTCCTATTTTAGGAACCATTCAGGAAGTGATCTGCAGACACGCTGCTGACGGAGTACTGAGCATCACAAACCCAAACAACGGGGGCCACCTCACAACGGTGGAAGAGTAACGTCTTTTTCAGCCGAAAATCTGGAGCCGCTGCATCGGTTCCTTTGAATAACTCGATATTTTTCCTTCATCTCAAGTTAATAAAAGGGATTCGATAACCTCTGATAATTCCCACAGACAGCACTGAGGAAAACTTCAGCCCCTGGACATTAAGCTGAAAGTCTCAGCTCTCACAGAGACTTCCATAATATACCAGTCCGAATAATAAAAACGTTCCGTAAAAAGCCAAATTCAAGCACGACCTTTGACACATTTCAGTCTAACATTTAACCGGGCGGCTTCGGTTACCGGTTCAAACGGAGTCGGGACACAGTTGATAAAATGACGAGTGTTGAAACGCATTGTTGGAGACTGAGCCGGTGCTTTCCAGCCCTTCGGGTTCTCTTATGTCCCATAAAAAATAAAAAAAAACATGCTCCCGTGGGGTCAAGTTTCAGGACTTCAGGAGTTTTCAAAGGCTGATTTTTTTTCTTTAAAACTCCCTGAACAGTTTAATCTCTTTACACATGTCAACAAAAATTTAGATTACTCAAAAGGTTAAAGTCTAAGAGCAATATGAGGAAGAAATCTCTGTATCAGGACTCTTTTAGGGTGATTAAACTGAAATGTATCACTTTAACTCCAATTTTCCTTCAACATTCTGTCAATTTTTGCAGGGATTTAACATCTAATGGGCATTTTTAGGCGCTTGTAATAGTAATTTAACTTGAGAAGTTTCTCTTTCACACACTGGAAGTAACCACACCATCCTGGAGTGCATCCGGCTTTTATGAAATGTTTGTTATTCTGGGATTTTCAGCGAAATTGCAGCAAGAGAAGAACAAAGAGGAGGGCAGTGAGGTGGTTGTTCTCTGACCTGTACTCCGTAAAATGAACAGACTGAAACTGAAATAAGACCGAAAGTGTCCGGACAGCATAAACCACATCAGCCGACATCATCTTTGCACCTCGGGTGGACTCAGACACTCGCTCGGGGTTTTACATACTTAATCATATTATCAGCTCTTATATGTTCTCGTGGCCAGAAATAAAATGGTCCCAGGTTTTCTAACCCTGAACGCGTGTCCAAACTTCTTTTGAGAGTCTAAAAAAAATGATAGCTAATCAAATAAACAAATGATCGGAGGGCAAAGATGACAAAAATAATGAAAATGTCATAAGAAAGCATTAAGGAGCTGTTAAATTGTCAAATCACAGCTAAGTTTTGGTGTTTTCCTCACCACTTCTGACTCATTCTAGACTCACAAAACTAAATGAAAGCTGTTTTAGCTAAAGCAATGTCATTTTAAAAAGTTTTAAAGTGCTTTTTAAAATGTTTTTATAGCACATTTAGAAGCAACTGTGGGCCGAAGTGGTTTACAGGCTGGGGAGGTCATAAAAATGATAGAAAATACAGTAAAAATAAAGTAAATGCAAGAACAAGCTGCCTGGGCTGTATTTGAAATCAAACCAAAGAGAAAAAGGTGTGTAGGGGAGAGTGGGGTAAGATGAGCCAGTGGGTAAGTTGACCCACCCCTTCTAACTAGGTAACCGTTCACATGTTTTGTCATGTGACCATAAATTCAGGAAGCACCAATCATTTCCATCTTGCTGTGATAAAGACAAGCACATGGGAGAAGGGGTAAGTACTTTTTTACACAAGAAACTGATTTTTGCCTGTTTAAGTAAATTTACAGCATATCAGGTAAAATGACTGTTATATCAAAGCAAATTTATCTGGGTCTAAAATTATATATTATACTTGTTGGTGATTTTCTTACGTATAAAATCATGTGAATCACTTCACTTAAGATTAGCCTGAATTTCTAAGCTAGCCCATCTTTTCCAAAATGGTGGCTATGGGGCAAAGTGAGCCAAAGGCTATGGGGTAAATTGAGCCAATGGTTCAACTTACCCCACCACAAGGCAAGCACTCTCAGACGTATAAAATAGTATTTCTTTGAGTATACTCAACTGGTTTGTCAAATGTTTACCATTGTAGAACAGGGATCATGCCAAGAACCTACAAGAGAAAAACAAACTGGGGCTCAACACCCCTTGAAGCGCTGGAAAGAGCAGCCAGTGATGTCAAGGCTGGAAAGTCCATCAGATCAGTGAAAAAAGAGAGAAATAATGACAGGTCAATGTTGAGGAGATTCATAAAGAAGAGGGAGGTGAAGCAAGTAAAAGCAGCAGGGTACAGTGGAACAGCAGAAGCAAGGAGAGTATTTTCAGAGGAGATGGAGAAGGAGCTAGAAGACCATATCAAGCAGCTCGCAGACCAGTTCCATGGCCTTACACCAAAGAAATGCCGGGAACTGTCATTAGAATTGGCAATCGGTAGGAAGTGCAAGAAACAACATAACTCAGTAGGTTGGCATAGACCAATTTAAATCGCAGTAGAAATCAGCTCTGAGGAGAGTGATGTTGCCATCCCATTTGAAGACACTTCTGAGCACGAGAGTTCCAGCGATGAAAGAAGTGAACCAGATGTCTCAGATCTGGTAGTTGGTGACTTTGTCATCGTAAAATTTGCATCCAAATGCAGAAGCCACCATTACATTGGCTTGGTTGACAGCCTTGCAGGCAACGAAGTGAGTGCCAGATTTCTGAAAAGAATCCGAGGGATCACTGGCAGTAAGAAACCCACCTTTGCATTTAAGGAAAACGATGAGGAATCTTTCCCACGGAGTGATGTGCTGAAGAAGCTACCTCAACCTCAAAAGGTTGGAGGAACTGCAAGGAGGGAGCAACAGTTCATGTTCCTCTGCAACCTTGACAGTTGGAATATTGAATAGTTCTTTTGATTAAATGGTTTTGAAACTAACTGGTGGTTTGTTCTCACAAGTTCAAAACTTTTAAAACTGTTTGTTAGCACAATATGCTCATTTTTACAATTTAAAACCTAGAGGGTCAGTTTACCCCAAGATGGCTCAATTTACCCACTTACTTGGTTCAACTTACCCCTAACCTGGGGCAAGTTGAGCCACAGGAGCACTTTTTTTTGAGAAGTCATTATTTTGGGCAGCTTTGTCAGAGATGCATTCTGATAATTTCATTTGATAGGAGACATCCTAAAATAAAATAATATGTTTTCATTCTATTTCTGTGTCATTTTTCCTTACGTCCAGAACAACATAAGTAAAAAATGGCTCATCTTACCCCACTCTCCCCTATCCCTGAGCCTGGAACTGGGAACATCTGGAATCATCTGGCTCGATGGCTCTTGCTGGGATGTTGAGACGTAAAAGATCGGATAACTCAACAGGTGCAGTCCATTTAAAATCTTAAAAAACAAGCAATTACATCTTAAGATCGGTTCTAAAAAGGACTGGAAACCAGTGAGGAGAAGCCAAGCTCTTACCATAGAGAAAAGCTTCTAAGATACCAAAGTGCCCATCAAACTCAAACCTACCATCAGGAACAAAACCCAAATAATTGGTAAAGACATTTATCGGATCGGGAGGATTTTATTAGATGAATTCAGCAGTGTGATTTATCCACTGTTCAAACGCGATGTGAAAGCAGCCGAGAAATATTTTATATCGTGTCGATTTCGATAAAGAGAAAAATGTTTGCTAGTGGACACATACATAAAAGGCATTCCCTGTTAAACCCACTGAGAACTGTGAGCAGAAAGTGAAGTGAAGCACAACAGCTTCACATTTTTTGGGGTTTAAATTCAGGTTCCTGAAAGCAGAATGAGACATTTCTACCAGAGATGCGCAACAAAAACTGTCGTCCATCAGAAACATCCCGATTTAAACCTTTAGGAGGACTGAAATACGTGTATGGGGTCCTGCTAAACGCAGGGTTGGCCATCGGGCAGCGGCGTGGTGACCCTGTGGTCCCACACACTGTCCTGCTCGCTCTCCCTGTCCAGACTCCTCCTCCTCCCGTTTGGGGGCCTTTTCAGATTTATCAGTTGTGTTTTTTTGGTTGTTTTGTTTGTTTGTTTTTCCCCCTCCCGCGCTGCATGCAGTCGCTGTGGTGAAAATGACCGCAGCTGCTGCACTAATGGCAACTGATGCAGCTGAGGGCCCCACACAGACGGCTGCAAACAGACATAAAAAATTCATGACTCTGGCTCGATGGGAAGGTGTGTGTGTCTGTGTGTGTGTGTGTGTCTGTGTGTGTGTGTGTGAAGGGTGGAGCGTGGGGGATCTGGCCTGTTCCTGAAAGAACAACAAATGTCATCTAACAGGGGAGGGAAGAGGCGGATGAAGCAGGTTTCAGCAGCAACAAGACGCGGACAAAAAACAGACAAACGCCTGTGGAAATTAGCACAGAGACACGTGAAGGCTCGTTACGCAGCGTGATTAAAGCCCGTGTACATGACAGGCCCGTTCAGGGGGCGGTCCAAAACCAACCCCCCCCCAAGCGGCCGACTCTACCACCTACCGTGGAAAACAACGAGTCTCAAAAGACTTTCAAAATCCGTGCAGCGTTTCAGACCGTGAATGCGACACGCGCCCCGTAGCATAGCAACAGTTTACCTAGCAACAATGTGGCGCGTCGGTTGCTAGCTGTGCTAACGTTAGCAAACAGGGCCACCGGGTTTACGGTTAAATTTGGGTTTTTCCCTAAGAAAAAAACGTAAAACCGACGGTGAAACGCGTCAGGGTTAACAACCCCACATGGACCGATAAATAAGGACGCATTCAGCCATCAAATTCAAATGCTATAGGTTCGTTTTTAATTGGCCACGAGCGAGTCGATGTGCTAAAAAAGATGACGACTTCCGGAAGCATCAGTCCCAGAAAACTCCCCAACTTTCCGGACAAACTCTACAGAGCTGTCCCAGGAGAGAGAGCTTTGAGACACACCTGGGTAGGATGATCAATTTAATTTGATTTATGTAACACTAAACCATAACAAGCTACTTTAAATATGCAGTCAAATGCAAGCCAATTCAAACCAAATAAAATTTGAAACAATAATAATCCAAATTGTTCCAATTAAGTAGATTACAAATTAGCCTAGAATTAAATTTAACACAATTTTTGTTTTTCTATTCGCGTTGTTTTCACTGAAACATTTCTTATCCCTCAGATTCTTCTGAACCAAAGCCATTATGTTTTTATATTTTAACAAGCAAATTGCATGTTACCAGGTTTTTTTTCCCCTTTTTCTCTTTTTATTTCTTCATCTCCACCTGTTTGTTACCCAATTTAAAGGAGAGCGTATTAATGATAAGTTCAGAAGTGGATATTTTTGGGTGTTATACTGCTAATATGTCTGAGTTGTTGATTAAATTTTTGGCCAAACTGAACTGGACTTTGGTCAGGTATGTTTCAATGGTCAGTTTGCTGCTTAAGTCCCTTTTTAGCGGAGGGCTTTTCTCCCTGCCAACGGCCCATTCTAAGCCCTCAATCCTGGCCAAGACTGAACCAGGGATCACGGCAGACACGGAGAAGGGAAACAAAGGGTGGGCGGAAAGCGTGGCGGCATCTGAATGATGGAAAGTAAGGAAGGGAGGACAGATTACAAGGAGAATAAACAAAAGGTCACACGGAGGAACGCACAGAGTGGGGATGAGAGGAGGTATGAAGCAGAAAAGGAAGAAAAAGAAAGAAAACAGATCTGAGCAGCAGAAGAGGTCACAGAGGATTCAAACAGTAAAGAGGGCAACAATATGATTTTCCAGAGAGTACACGAGTTTACGCAGACAAAGAGAAACAGGAAGTCGCTGCCACTAACAGGAAGCTGAAACCGGCCGTCACAGATCAGGTGATATTTCCTCAGTAGTAAGCACGGACTTTTACTGTATGTTCCTTTGCACAAAAAGCCAAAAGCATCCGTCATACAGCCACAAAATACACACACTAGCAAGCTGCCACATGAAGAACATGCTTCATTTATACTGTTACTATTTCTGGAGATTTAGACTTAGACAAAAGCACCAAATATAAGCTTATAAACAGCACTGACAACATTTCATCTGTAGTTTTCAGAGATTCATATGACCAAATATTTCCACGACCATTTCTACCAAGAAGGCCCATATTGAAAATATTCTAAGTGAAAGGAAAATTAAAATGGTACATTATTAATCAGATTAAAACCACCCACTGGCAGTGACCTTCTCCCACAGACCAAAAACACCCATGTTCAGTTAAATGGAGACTCGGTTCCCGTGTGCCTCCGAGTGGCCACCAACTTATTTAATGAAAAGACTGCAAGCTATAATTTCTTCTTCGTTCTTTTTTGCAACCTTTTTTGCTTTTTCAGTCTCATTCTAACCTAAACAAAAAAAACATTGACAATTGAAATGAGCTGAATTATAAAGAGGAGCTGCTCTTCATTAGCCGGTGGGAACTGACCTAACAACACCACCAGTTCACCACAATAACGATGATAACAAACGGCTCCCACCAGCTCATTTGTACTCCCACTTCTACAGTCACTGTGAGCTGGTGGGAGCCGGGAATCAGGCCTTTTTTGGTCCATTTCCAGGACTGGCTGCTAAATGCTGGGAATTATAATGACCAAAAGTTGATATGCAGCCATCTAGCTGCGACCTTTTAACTGTCAGGTGCCACACGTCAGATGATGAAGCAGAAAAGTGTTCATCCCGACTTCAGAGAGGGAGTGAACACCTTTTTTCTTCCCCCCGTGCTTTCACATCCAGGCTCTCGGTACACCCTGACATACAACGCATAAGCTCACAGACACTGGAGGCGTTGCTGATAAGCAGCTCATTCATATTTCAACATGTTACTGTTTGTAAGAGTACACGAGGGGGCGGGAGCAACAAAGATGGCTTCCCACTACTCTTCCATCAATAATGCAGGAGCTAAACTGCTGCTCAGATGCTTCTTTAGGACCCAGCTCCTGTTAGCAGAGACACGCGTTTCTGCAAAGCTCTTTCAGTAAATGACGGAGAACAACACACACAGAGGAAAATAAAAGAAGCCCAACAGGAGAAAGGTTAAACAACCAGCGGCCGGTTTCAGACCAGAACAAAGACGTTGATATGTGGAGTTCCCTCTCATCGAGCCTAGCTTTGAAACCCCTCAACCAACATCTGGATCCCCTCGTTAGCCATTAGCTTCATTTCAGAGCTTCACAGATTAGCAGCAAAGCCGCCACATATGATTCAGTTTGGCTCTAACAAATGAAAAAAACACATCAACTGAATATCAGCTTTGTCGAGTGCTCGTATTATTGGACGGTTTAAATGAAATGAACCAACTTATGTGCCTTTAATCGCCAAATACACGGTTACGATGAAATTGACTGTTTAGGACCTTTTTATACCCCTCAATTATGACTTATTGACTTTTAACGTCTGAAAACTTAACACGTAATTACAGCGTACCGAGTCCTGCTTCGGCTGTTAATGTTTAACTACTTTTCCAATCTGCTTTCATGGCTTTCTGTCCTCCGATGGCCGACGTCTGCTGTGAGCTCAGGTCCAGTCTGAGGAATTGGGACGGGTTCAGCAGCACCCAAAAAGACGGCGGAGAGTATGACCCCCCCCCCAAATTGGAGCTTCAGGGGGAGCAGGCAGGTGAGCAGGACTGTGGGAGGAAAAAAAACTCTGGACCAAACAGCTGCACTGAGATGAGCTTTAGTTTGGACTTAAACTCCTATCGGACAGGACTAAGAAGCACAAAGGTTTATTTTGTGTATTTTAAACAAATTCAGTGTGTTTTTTACCCACTTTCCACGACAAAATGCAAATAAATCAACCATATTAACACGTCGAACAAAACCCAGATAATTAACAATATAGGAAATAACAAAAAACTCAGAATGCCCCCAATGAGCTGATTGGCTGGCTGGTTTGGTCACATGTCGCTTCGATTCCCTCCATGTTTAAGGGGTTTTATCACCTGAGGAGGGGAATAAATATAGATATCAACCCAGGTGAGCTGAAGTGGAAAATGTTTTTCAAGAAATCTAAATAAAAAAAGTTCAGCAGACAAAAATCCGGTCGAACAATAAGAAAAGAAAGTGATCTGCATCGCTTTAAGCCGTGAAAGAGAAAAAGCAATCCCTTCTATTTGAAGCTGATGTGGAAGGAAGACCGCGGCCCACCGGCTCGTTCAGGGGTCTGCGCTGGAAGTGTGTTCCTGTCAAACGTGTGAGCGAGCGTGGGAGGAAGGGAATGTGGCTGCGGACGCCCCAAATCGAAAACATCCACCGCTCCAAAGTCCTGGCAGAAAAACTCCGGGTCTGAGGGGGGGGGGGGGGAACGGAGCTCTCCGACGGCTCCACGCGCCCGCCGACGTCACGTACTACGGAGTGTCAGCCGCCCGCCAGCTCAGAGGGTTAAATATAGCCGGCGGGCTCCGGGCCCGGGCAACAATGGACGCCGCGTTAACGCCGTGAAACCCGAGAGGGAAGGCCTCGGATTTATGAAAACTCAGCCGCCCACTCGCCGGCCTCGGCTGCCAAGAGCCGAGCAGGACAACAGCGAGCGTGTGCGTGTGTGTGTGTGTGTGTGTGTGTGTGTGTGTGTGTGTGAGAGAGAGAGAGAGAGAGACATTCCTCAGCGAGGTGGATGCCAAAGAGCGAGCCGAGCAGCAGCCCCAGCTACCGGGCTCCAGAGGCCCCGACCGGACGGCCACCGGACCCCGCCGGACGCTTCGGCCAGAGGAGGAAAAAGGGCCACGCGTGCCACCCGGGGTCAAAGGTCGCGGGGAAAGCGGCCCGTCCGTTTCCACCCGGACCTGAACACAACGCTGTTGCAAAGGCCTTCAAAACCATCCAGGAAATGACCCAGGAAAAGGAAAAGTCTGATAAAAAGCGGTTAAAAAGGGGCACCAAAAAAGACGGTTACACTCTCAGAAAGGAAAACCTCATCAGGGGTCCAGAGATTCATCATTTGGGGGGGGTACCCTCTATGGTCCTGCTGTTGTTCCCTCGTAGTTTGTCCATTTACCACTAGGGAACATTAGCGAACCTCTCCGGGCCTCTGGAAGTTTAAATATCAGCCTCAGGGTGCAGTCTTTGGCCATATATGGTACATAAGTGGACAAAGTAGCTCAGGAGACGTGAATTTACTCCTACTGTGCCCTGATTTTTAAAAGTGAACATGTAAAGTTCTCCTCAAACAGGGCTGGATCTCCATCACAGGCTCACGCAGAGGTGTGGTTAAAGCTCTATAAGGCCCTAAATAGACCAAAGCTAACCCGAAAGGACAGCGGTCCAGTCCACCATAAGCAGAGATTCAATCTGAGGCTGAAACTGAGAGAAATATTAAACAGTTTGTGCAAAGAGGACCCACATCAGCTCTGATGCTGATCAGAAATCTGCCCGTCTTCCTTCACTAATCCACAATCGCCTTTGTTCAATTTCTCATTGTCAGGGATAGTGTTTTGTTTGGGGGTCCTAAAACAGAAAGTAACTAATACCCAAAGCTAATAAAAAGACCACTTCTCAGGATTCTGCTCAACAATCTGACTCTGACTTTTTAAACTTGAAGCCCACCTCTTCTTATTGATCTCTGACCCAGCCAGAGTTGATTTTTATTCTTATTTTACATTTAATTTCATGCAGTTTTATCTCATTATATTTATTTTCATCCCTTTCAGTGTTTCTATTTTTTTGTTGTTGACTGAATTTGCTTTGATTAGTTCCTGCTGTTTCTTTAAAGTGCCTCATGAATAAAGTTGGCTAAACCACCTTTAAAAAACAGAATAATCCCAGTCTTTAGTGAAAGTGAATCAATTCTGAATAAAAATGCTCCATTAAAAACCAGAAAACTCAGTGGACTATTGTCCATTTTAGTTCTCGGTGTGGAAGTTACAGAGTAAACGCCACAGTGGCTAAAACTAGACCAGGTTTTTGCATCCGGTAGCTAAAAAGGTGATGCTGCAGCCGTTTTCACGACGTCGATATAAAACAAAACAAACACCGAGCAGTGAAAGCGTCTCCTCGGAAAGCTGCTGGATCATTTCTAAAAATCCATTTCCCATCAGCTCCCGCCGCTTAGCTCACACTCGACCCGCCAGACAAGCCTTTTTCCCCATTAATCTGAGGGACACTGAACGCGTCAGGAACAATTAAACATGGCCGTCAACGACTGGCAACCCTGAGCGGCCGTAAGCGGGCGCTTTGAAAAGGACAAACTCCAACACACAGGGCAGAAGATCCCAATTTAAGAGGTTATTCTGAATTAAAATAACACTCAAAAGTCGTTTTGCAAAGCCCCAACTGCAAAGTCTCATTCTGCATCAGCACAAAGACACCGACTAAATGTTGGTTTTGTGAAAAAGAGGAAAAACTACCATTAGTCTGAGCTCTGGACGCTTACTTTGAAGCGTGATAAATCAAACTTTTCTGCGATGAGTCGAGATGCCTCATTGGTTTGGGAAAGAAAACACAGTTCAAACCGCAATCTGAAGGTTTGTCTGAGATATTTAGCCCAAAATGCTGTGATCAAATGCTCGTGGACTTCACTTTACTGTACAAAAAGTGGAGTTTTAGGTCATCCAGGCCAATCTACGTAGTTAGGTGAATCCATCCCACTCTTTTTCCCCTGCTCTGTGATTCGGGTGTGTTATTATTGCTCCTTTCGGGTGGGTCAGTGTGACTTTTTTTGGTCGGCGTAACAAAAATTCTACTGTCCTGTGGCATCATATTTGATCATTTCATCATCATTTTATCAACCTTGTGTCATACCTGCAGTGAAAAGCAGTCGAAAGAGAGGCCAAGCTACCAGCTGCTCAAAAACCAGGAGGAGGACTCGTTTTGATTTCAGAATCGTCTTCAGAACGCTTTACTCTGACTCTGAACTGGTTCTCACACCAGACCTTTAAGTCCTAAGTTCACAGAAACCGAACTAGGAGCCTGAAAAGACCCAAATCCGACTATTCTGCCCGAACGCGCACTGTTTCTGACCTGTTAATGACAGTCTGAATAACACAGAACGCCACTTTTCCGTGTCCCGCTACACCAAAGAAAAACAACAACGTGGTGGACGATAATGTGGAGGACAGCCAGTGGACAGGAGGCCGTTTCTGGCCTCGTCTGTGTTTTGGGGGGTCAGCTCCATCCGGGCCAAACCCCAGAACCGGGGGGAAAAATAAAGAGCCTCCAGGCTGAACATGAATAGACCAAAGACCCAAACAGACGTGGACACCTTCAGGTCCACCTGCCGTCCACACTGGACACAACATGCAAGTCGCATATATTTGGAAATGCGAACGACCTCATAAAATATTCAGATTTCACAAATTCTGCATTGCGAACGCACACAAACCAAGAGGACACACATCAGTATACACACACCTGATGCAAAAGATAAGTGGTGTAAACACTCACAATGCACTCAAACCAATGAAAGCTTGAACTTTCGGTTGTTTTATATGGCAAAAATTCACTCTCTTCCATCTTTTTTTTTACTATCCGTGAGTCTGAATTCTCCCCCGAGCACAAAGCACTGTGAAATACTTCACACCCCCTGCTTAAAAGCAGAGACGCACAACAGACACACAACAGCCGTGGCGGATAGGAAAACTCACACACTGTCACTGAAAACGGGTGAAAGGAAAAGTTTCCTCTACGAGAACAACCCGGTTAGAGTCTCTCTGTAACTCCTGGGCTGGTTTTAAACCCCCGAAAATGCTGATAAGATGCCGATATGAAGCCAACTTCGCCTCCATGAATCACAGCCCTCTGTCCAGTCTCAGTCCAGTGTTAAATATCTGAACAGCAAAGTGGTTCTGTCCTTTATAATGAACCCTGAATGAAGTCAGGATAAATAAATGTGAGAAGTATCTTGTTCACTAAACGACTAAAGAAGTTAAAGTCAGTCTGTCTACATTTTGAAACAGTAAAACCCAAAATAAAGCCCTCTTATAACAGGCCGCGAGCACAAAAATGACCAAAACACACACATAGGTGATTCAAATATTTTTAAAAACTCAGATTTTATAAGTTTGTAACAGAGACGACATGTTTTTGGGGGTAAAAAACAACTTTGAACCTCACATTGTCTTCTCGTTTTCTCTGCCCCCGTTGAGCTCTCCAAACTGACCTGATCTGCTTTGATTACGAATTTTTACCTTGAACTTTTAGTGAAGCTGTTTTCCACTTGTGATTACAGGGTAAGACAGACCTCATTTACTGAAAAGTGATGCCTCATTTTTTATAACAGAGCAGAAACTGTTTATTGGTTTGACTCTTAGGATCGGGGGTGCGTAGACACAATATTATCGTCACTGACGGGAGTTTTATTAACTTCTTAAACGGCTCAAATTGACCCGAAGGCAACTGGAGGGTTAAAGCAGAGTTCTTCAGGATTCATAAGCACCTAAAAATAAAACTTTACGGTTCATAAGCTGAGCGGGACTTCATTAAAGCACACGCCACTTCATTAGAGCAGCGAACGGAGCTCCTTCTGTTCCCATTAAAACTCTTAGTGGAGGCTTTATACGACCGGATCCGGAGGATTCCTGATATTTAAAGGAGTCTCCGATGCGTCGGTGTTTGCGCAGCGCCACATTTGAGCAGAGAGGAGGCTGGAAGTGGACGGAGACGGGGTGGGAAAGACAGGGAGGGTTCCAGTGTCTTCGTCCCCAGTCTCACTAACACTTAGCCCGTAAACACAAACACACACTTTCCATAATTACAGGCCCGGCCCGGCCCGCCGCGGGTGTGTCTGGGAAGCATTACACCAGAGCACATTGTGCAGGGATGCGCACGGCGGCCCCAAAAGCCCCAGAAAAATCAGAATCAGAATCAGAAATACTTTAATAATCCCAGAGGGAAATTATTTAAACATCGAACGGGCCTGGAAGCATAGCGGTCGGCTCCGGGGGGAGGCCTTTCATTTGTCCAAATCTCACACGTTTCAACCCCCTTTTTCTCCAGGAACTAAACGACACAGATGAGAAGCGACCTCTGACCCCGAAGGGTGAGCCCTGACCCCCCCCCACGTGGATCCGGGACGCCGCCAGCCTCCGACAGGTGAGGCTGAAACACACCGTGTAGCATAGACACCCGACTACAGCATGGGGGGGGCGGGGGGGGCACCTCAGCCCTCTCACAAACCCGAGCCGGGACCCAAACGGGATCCGCATCCACCCCGTTGCCACCGGCGACGGGGAAAGTGGTTTGTCCATTCACCACTTGGGAACATTAGCGCACCTCTCCGGGCCTCTGAAAGTTTAAATATCAGCCTCGGGGTGCAGTTGTTGGCCATATATGGTACATAAGTGGAGAAAGTAGCTCAGGAGACGTGAATTTACTCCTACTGTGCCCTGATTTTTAAAAGTGAAGATGTAAAGTTCTCCTCAAACAGGGCTGGATCTCCATTACAGGCTCACACAGAGGTGTGGTTAAAGCTCTATAAGGCCCTAAATAGACCAAAGCTAACCCAAAAGGACAGCGGTCCAGTCCACGATAAGCAGAGATTCAATCTCAGGCTGAAACTGAGAGAAATATTTAACAGTTTGTGGAAAGAGGACCCACATCAGCTCTGATGCTGATAAGAAATCCGCCCGTCTTCCTTCACTAGACCTCGTTGGCCTTTGTTTAACATAAAATTTCTCACTTTCAGGGATAGTTTTTGGTTCGTGGGTCCTAAAACAGAAAGCAACTAATACCTAAAAATTAAAAAGACCACTTTTCAGGATTCTGCTCAACCATCGGACTCTGACTTTTTAAACTTGAAGCCCACGTCTTCCCTTAAGTGTCATTTTAACTCATCCCTCCCGTTGCCACCGGAGAAACCAGAGACTTAGCATCTGAAAGGGGGAGGAACCGGGCCCAGGAGGCAACAAAAGGGACAACAATGTTGACATTCCCGACGCGGATCCTCCAAAGGGAAGTGGAGCCTTCCCACCGGGGGACGGGCCTGAAAAGGGGACACCGGTCTGCCTCCACCTCCATCAGGCAACCAAGAACCTGGAGCTAAAAAAAAAACCAACACACCTGAATCTGGTCCTCAGGACCTAGGGGATCCAGCCAAGCTCCATATGTTACCACTGCCCCCTACCAACAGGAAACCACTGTAGCATTCCCACTGCAACAGCCAAAGGACCCTCAGCACTCTCCATTTCTGCAGGAAATCCCTCATCTCTAAAGAACCTGCAGCTTTTTTTCCGCTTCACGGCTCGCGGAATTATCACCAGACCCCCCCTCTGTGTCACGTGATCGCATAATCTGAAGCTCAAAACGTTAATTAATCCGAGAAATCGCTCGCTAAATCACAGTGAGAAGGGGAGGCCGAGTGTCACCGGCTGGTTTGGGGAGTTTCAGAGCTCAAACCCCCGCATCCTGAAGAGGAGCGACGCGGGTGTTGCAACGCGGCTCACACAGACCCACTTCCACCCCCCCCCAAAAAAAACAAGAAAGGAGAAGTTGTTTTCATGCAAAACACCAGCCGCCCTCCAGGCGCTGCCTCCAAGTTTCAGAGCAGAGAAAAAAAGAAGAAAAAAAAAAAAAACAATCCGAGTGAGACAACCGGCCGTGCAAACTCTGCCCCGCTGACCGGGGAGGTGATGCCGAACACCGGCTTCCAGCCCCGGACCGAGCCGGGCCGGACCGGACCGGGGCTGGTCCAGACCGGGACCGGGGCTGCACCGCTCGGTAAACACAAAGCACTAGTTGGCACTCTTGTTTAAAAAGTAACGCGTGCGTCTGGAGAGTCAGCGTGTCAACAAGTTTGCACCGACGCACCGAGCCGTGTTTCGTGTTTTTAAGGGGCCGAAAAGATGCAGACTCGGTGGGAGAGAGAGTCGCGTTTATCGGCGTGTTTTCGGGGCGAGTTAACGGTACAGTTGCTCCGGCACGGGAGGCATCTCCTTACCGCTATCAGCGTGTTATTCCTCTGCTCCGCGGAGGAGCCGGAGTCCGGGTCCGGCTGCTTGCTGGCCGGCTGCTTGCTGCTCCCTCCCACCGACTTCTTGGCCCTTTGCTCCAGGCTCCGCTGGTACAGGCTGACCGTCTCCCGGTGCTCGATCTCCCGCAGCTCGGCGTGGGCTTGCTGGTACCTCTTCTCGCAGTTGACGTGGTGCCTCCGGCAGCCCTCTATCCGCTGCCGCAGCCGCTCCACCACCGTGCTGTGCTTGGGTATGCCCACCACGGCCCCGGCGGGCACCACGCTGCCGCCGGCCGGGTTCAGGCCGCTGTTGAGGCAGAGACCGCCGGCGGGTCCGGCCGCGGGGGAGGCGAAGTCCCCCATCGCTGCGCCGAGCGGCGGCTATTTTGGAGGAACTTTTTCTCCCAGTCGAGACGACCGCCGCCGCCACCGTCGCCACCTCCTCCTCTCCCCCCCTCCGGACACCTCCACCTCCACCAACTGAGCGTCCTCTCCCGGCTGCCTCCGTCCCGGAACGGCCGGGGAGGGTGCGAGCGACGGCGGCCGCGGGAGGGAGGCCGATTCCCGGGGAAGCTTTTCGGAAAGCTGCCGCCGGTAGTGCCGCTTGTTTTTCTCCTCGGTGCCGAGCGAGCAGGAACGGCAGAGGCGCGAGGCGACTCAGACAATACAGCCGCTGCCACGCCGCGAGCCGCAGCCAGTCGCCGGGAAAAGGAAACACAACGACGGGGGAGCGAGAAGCGGACGGTCAGCGGGCATTTGCAGACGAACCGGCCGGAGAAGGAGCAGCCAAGGCGGCCGCGGCCACAGTCCAGCCCCGCTCCGCGAAGCCGTCCTCCGAGAAAAAGTTTTGCTGCCTAAACCGAACAAGGTCCGGAGTTTCCCAGTGAACTTGCATCTCACACGGCTCTGCTCTGAGGGACACCCCGCGGAAGGCGTTGGGGGTTTCGGGCCAAAGGGGGCTCACGCGCCCTCGGTAGTCCGGCGGCTCGAGACGCTCCGACGGAGCAAAACGCGGATGCGAGGCGCTGTGGCGGAAGTCCGAGGTCTCCGGCTGCCTCCTGCCACCATCACAATAATCAGGTCCGCTTCTCCACCATGCCAGCGGAGTGATATCAGGACAGGGGCTGAGCAAAAAAAAAAAAAAAAAAACCCAGCTCGGAGCTGTGAGGAGCCCGCTGATAAGAAAACCGGAAAACCCGGAGCAGAGTCCGGGTGAATCCCGGAGAGAAGCGGGCGGGACCAGCCGACGACCTGCCCGCCGCGGCCCGCACGGAGAGCCGAGCCCGCACGGGAGGGGGTGGAAGCAGCTTTTAGGCAGATGTGAGCGAAAATAAGGCGCAGGGAAACAAAAGAAAAACACAAACACGAAGCACGTTGCGCACACAGAGCGATTTAACGAGCAGCAAAACATGTAAAAGGCACAGAAAAGTCATTTTTGTGGTTCAGCAGCAAGAGTAAAGTTACATATTTCAAACATTTCCTCTCAGAGCTCAATATAAAAGAAAAATCTTCATAGTCATTAAAAGTAACTAAAACTAATGAATAAATACAACTCAAACAATGGGAAATATCAAATAAAGAACCAATCGTTCAAAAGTAAATGAGTGGGAGGGAAAAAATTATGATGAATCTGTTGTGATTTGGTCTAAAAGCTGAGTTTCTGCTACAAAACACATGGACATTTTCACCACATTTCCATTGACGTAAAGTACACACCTTTTTACTCAAAATCTCTCCCAGGTGGGAGTGGGTGGAGGCTGGATTAGAGTCAGATTATCATGAGAAAAAAGATCAACATGTTTTCATGAGCAAAGCGTTTAAATACAGCATTAAAAAAAAATCACGTGTAGTCAAAGAAATAGTACGCCAAACTAAGCTCCAATATACGTTTGTGTGTTTCTGTTTCTACTCTCCTACATAGTTTCCACATGTATAAAAACTAAACGCATTGTTTTGATATTCCAGTCTAAAAAACTACCATCGATTGTTTGCAAGTCGTTCGGAAATCTCGCGAGAATTTAGTGTGATTAGTCGCGATATTTGGGCCCGGATTCATTCACGTTCTCAGAGGAAACGGAGCCGTTTGTGGGCAGATACCTTTGACGGGTACATTTTGCACATAAATGTTGCGCAGTGCCTTTTTGAGACAGTGGGTTGTAAACATATTAGTTCCTGGTCTCGAAAGGAGAATAGTATCTAAAAAAAACTCGTGTAAAAAGACCTATTAGAACAAAATTGATCACATTTCTGGCTCCTCCAAACTATAAGGGCATTCATTTGAAAACTGGTTGTAATATTGATTCTTACGACGAATGTTTTCAACCTAAATTTAGTTTTAGGGAGGAAAATTGGAATCTGAATAAGTTATAGTAACAAAATGTATATATTTTTGCTGTGAAATCAATAAAACTTTGACATTTCCTTCAGTATTGTTTATCCAGATCCATTAATGTGGATCTTTGACAGTAATATTATGTTCAGTGTGTTTCTATAAGACAAGAAAACTTATATTAAATTTTTTGGCATTGTTTAAAAAGTCGTTTTAAATTACCCTGAACAAGATAGAAATTTGATAGATGTTGTATATGTGTTGACACTGAAACAGACAAAGCTTAAAAAGCACCTTTTGAAGTAAATTTATTGACCCTTTTTAGTTCAGTCGCATCTGAAAAGTTAGTTTCTTTCTGAATGCATCTGATCATCATTGAGCACAAGCTTTTTTTTAACAGGTTAGTTAGGTCAGGCCTTCAAAAACAGGACTCTGAATGCCTCCAGTGTTTTTAATCAAAGCCAACCAGCAGGAAAGCCAGGAATTGAACCAACAACCTTCTGGTTGGTTGGCGACGTAAAAGTGGCCTAAAAGTGCAATTATGCATTCGACCAGAAAGTGCAATCATTTACAAATAGATCAATATGATTTTTTATAGTTGTGCCAAGTTAAATCTGGGCCTGATATTTTTTATTTTATGTTGAATAAGATAGAAAATAACGAGTAGTTACAACCATCTGATTTTGTGTGGGATATATTGTGGAAGTAAATGGTTCTTATCGAGGTGAAGTGTCTTAAATGAACTCACTCATACGGACCACTGGGCCACAAAAGGCTGACGAGCTCACATGTTTCGGATGAGTTGTGTTTTTGGTGAATTAATCAACAGTTCAGGAGCTTCGTCTTTCGGCTCGTCTATTCCTCAGACGTGTGGCAACGCATCATCTGCTGAGGAAACCTTGTGTAAACCCACATTTGGCTGTTGTTCTGCAGCGAGCGCGACACAGGAAGTGTGCTGCAACCAAATAAGTTTCAGTCACATCCGAAGACCACATTTAGGAGGAGAAAACTGAATTTTTCTCTCTTTGGCACGCACTCTGGAAAAAGGTGCAAGAAAAATAAGACGAAACAAGCTGATAATGTTTGTTTTTTTCCCCCTCCTTCTTGTCAACAGTATGAATGAGCAGACTGGGAGCCGTAGCGTTTAGCAGCTGAGTCTAGAAAACTACAGAATCTGTAACATTTTTAGGCCTACATCGCTGTCAAGTGGTCAGCTGTAAAGAAACCTCAAGAATTTGCCAGTTTTACATTCGATTTCATGAACTGAAATGCATGTTGGGTGAAATCGAGAGGCTAAATTGAGCCTCGAAATAAGCAGGCATAACAAATGGAGGGATGGTTTTATCTAAACATGTCTGAAAAACTCTTCCCCTGTTATTCTAAATGTAATGCTAGTTTACTAAAATGTTTAGACACCAACTTGCGGCTTCATCACATTTCTCGTTAGCCTCACTAAACATTCAGAAACTAAGAAAACCCACTTTAGAAATGACAGTATTTCCCATTTATGTTCTGTTCTGGACTCTAGCTGCTCAGAAGTTTCCCCAAAAAGTTCAGTGTGTGGTTCAGAATAGTTTGAATACATATTTCTGCATAAGACGTCATTCAGATGACAGAATGCGTCTTTCCAAAACTTGTAAAATGATTTAATGAGCTTTAAGATGTGCTTATCCACAGAACCAGTGATTTTTAGAGGGAAAGTCAAATTTGGACATTTTATCCAACACCAAACCATGAATTAGCTCAGGCCTGTAGGGAACAACGCCTGAATCTTTCTTTTTCAGCTTTTATTCTGACAAAAAACGCAGCAGGATTGTAAAAGATCGTTACGATAAACACCAGATTGACCTAAAAAGCATAAACCAGGGAAAACGGGGGGCTGATGGGAAAATGAATAAACATGTTTTTAGTACAAATTGCAGATATTAATGACCAAATTTTGCGTTGAAAAAGAACAGGAGCGAAGGCAGGTGAGCTATTTATCAATGAGGAGCAGCTGGTGGGTGCACACGGGACGGGAAAATGAACCGGGCACCCGCCGCGAACAGAAGAGCCGGCAGACAAGAAGAATCGAGTTTTTTAAGTCCCCGCTCCAGCTGTTATTAATTCCCCCCAAAAGGCCATCTGTGTTCCCCCAAAACGGATAGTCTCTCCCCAGTCGTTGCTAATGGGGATGTAGAAATAGGCCTCTCCAGCTTTGGCCGTATCTCCCCGCCTGGCCTGTTTATTCCGGCTGTTTTAAGCAATGTTCTGTCCAGAGCTGCTCAGCGTTAAATGATTCCCAAAGAGAGGACGCACGATGCATAAATCACATAAAGGATGGAGCGTCCCCGTGGTAATGGCTTCACTTCGAGCACTTTAAGCCAGAAGCAACAGCTTCCTCGTTCGGCCCGGATTTGACCGACTACGCAAACTAATTTGTGAACTCGAACGTGTCCTGGATTTTTGTTTCCGATCACCTAAAACGCCAAACTGTGAAGTAAGTTCCTCCACCTCTGGCTCATTCTGCTCCTCACATGTCTCGTGCTTTGGATGAAGAGGGATGAGGCTCACAAACAAGAGATCAAGATCATACAATTGCCATCAATATGAACATGCTTGTCTTTCTAAGAATAATTGAGTCTCTTGAACACTTGGACAAATGATTCCAGTCACGGTTGCACTTCTCTAACACCACGCTTAAGCTTGTAATTGGATCTGTCCCTCTTTTACCTCCCCTGCCCTTCCAAGACCACAACTAAGAAGATTTTGGGACCTCCATTCCTGTGTCGAGGTTTCTAACATTTGATAAAACTGCAGATTCTAGAAGAAATAAGAACAAAAAACGTGTAGGTTCAAATCTGTACAAGCTCATTTAAGTCCTCTCAGGATGGCTGCAAACCACCACACATCTAAAAAAATAGCATAAATTAATAAAGTTTAATCATTTGGATGTCCTGATCACCTGTAAAGTATCTGTTGGACCATTTATACAGAAAAAAAATGGAACCACAGGTCCCCTTTACACTTGGTAACTCATTTAAAAGAAGAAAAAAAACATCCTATAGACATTAAAAACCACATTGTGTAAATGTTAGGCACAAAATGTCATTGCTGAGCTCCTCAAAGCCCAAATAGTGCATGGAGACAGACCTCATGAATTCAGGAGATGTCTAGGACCGAATGGAGGGAAGGTGGGAGAAGGTTAAAGCATTTCTTCCTCTGATCACTATAAGAAATGTGAGATCACCGGCAGGTAAAATGGACCAACATGATGGGAAGCAGCTCCACAGGTCTCTGCTCCGCTCCAAGACTCTAGCAGAGACTGCATCCCTTTTGGGATGATCAAAGTATTGTTCAATTCAACTGAAAATTAGCCAATACAGTAGAATCTCTATTTACGAGTTTAACTGGTTCTGGGACTGACTTTGTATGTTAAAATATTTGTATGTTGGTTCAAATATTCCCATCAGAATACACTGTAATTCCTAGAATTGGTTCCAAAAACCAACGATAAGTCCTTAATAAATACTGCAGATAATTACACATAGCAATAAAACAAATGACTTATATAACAAAGATGTAAAAATAAAGAAATTAGAAAGAAATAATCAATAAAAAGGGGTTTTTATAGGTGAACAGTGGTAGAGGTGGACACTGGGATACAGGACGTACACTAACTTATTCTGACTTTCACTACGTGAACTTTAAACTAACTTATCTTGTTTATTTTTATTTATTCTTATAGATATATTTTTTTTTCTATAACTTCGGGTGTCGAGTCGAATATTTTGTCGAATTTCACTTTGGATGTTGGAAAATTTGAATGTTTAGGCCTCGTAAACAGAGGTTCTGCTTTTTATATATAATAAAAAGAAGAGCTAAGATCAACATGTTGCCGTCTGCCGTTTCTCTGTGAATTACATAATGGAGTGAATCATTCCTAAACAGTGCAGCAGCATCTTGTGTTTTTTTTTTCGCGCGTCACCATTTTATTTCTGGGCACATGACCCTCGTTTTTCCCATTCATCGAGCGCGTCGCGGGCGTTCGCACGTCCTCGTGCACGCCTGTGTGAGCCGGCTCCTGGCTGGCGTCAGAGCCCAGCTCTCCCTCTCCCGGTTTTATTTTTATCTGCTGTGTCATGTGGGAGTTCTGAGCTCCGTCTCCGACTGCTCGGGCCATATGGGCTCCTCTCTGAAAACCGTCCCACCACCACTCGCACGCACGCACGTACGCGCGCACGTACGCACAATTTCACCCGCTCACACGCCATCACACTGTCTGCATGGCAATTAGCCGCGGACACCATGTGTCTGCGCTTCCACTCTCATGACTGTTAGTCACTTCTGTTTACTCCGCTCGCGTAAAAAAGCTCCTCCGATGGACTCTTGCGTTTCGTGATGAGGCGTTTTTTTTTCCACCTTTACACTCGGACATATTTTCCATCCTTCCTATTGTGTTTTTGATGCCAGGAGTGATTCCTTTTTAATCATAACCAAGGCAACCTGTGATCAGTGCGATAAAAGCAAACCTGATACGGAGAAAAAAAACAAGTTTTGGTTACTGAAGGAGAAGAAAAATCGTAGCATTGTCAGAAAAGCTAAATGCTAACAGCTAGCAGCTAAAGCCGCGGACATGGGAAGCAGCCGCTCGGGCAGAAGATGGTGGAGTCGTGCGATGACGAGGCGAGAAATGATGACAATCTGACACAGACCGAGAGAAACCAAGAGAGCCTAAATACAGAGGAGGGTGATTACTGAGTGGAGGCGGCTGAGAGCAAAGAGCTCAGATGAAGGGAGCAGAGTTAATGACCAGAAGAGGAGGGAAAGCATAAACTTGAAACGAGCCGAAAGAAAAACAAACGGAGACACAGAAACAAGAGAAAGATCAGCTCAAGATCAAGGCAAAACACAAACAACAGATAATAGAGTGACCGAAAAAACAGGAGACACTGAAACCACTAAGCCACATAACCCGTGACCTTTGACCCCTGGCCGTGGTGGGATGGGATTCCTCATAGAAACAGTGGAAGCCAGGTCCGTCCTCTGGATGCTTAGTGGATCTGCTCGCAGCTCTTTTAATGTTCCTCATAGAAGGCTAACTCTACCATTTGGTGTCTGTCATTATATTTTCATTTCTCAGCGTTAGATCTTGTTATCTGCCAAAGATCCTTGTTTTTATCTAACGATTATAATCATCGCCGGTTTCAAACTGAACCTAAAACTTAAGAGGAATGATGAAGTGTTTACCTGGAGTATTTAGACGAGCGCCCACTATCCACCAGCTGTTTCCTGCTTTAATTCCAGGGCTAACAATCTGGCAGCCTGCGTTATCCATCAAACGTGATGAGGCCATTATTCAGATCGTCTGGCTGCTAAAACACACGCCGCTCCGCTCCAAAATGATTAATCTGTGAGCGGCGCTGAGGAAAAGTGTCATGTTCGGGGTTGTTCTGGTGTTTTCCCCTTTTTCTGTTTCCCTGCAGCAGTGTGTGACAGGGGGCGTGGCTGACTTCAGCTGGTGCTGCAGTCTGGACACCTGAACCGGATTGCGCAATCAAGACTGCAGTCTGAACACCTGAACCAGATTGCGCAATCAAGGTTGCAGTCTTAAGCCCGCTTGTCTCAGCACCACGCTGCCAGAGAATTTTCTATGTTGGGTCCTCAGGGTTCCAAGCTCCAAGCTCCAAGCTCCAAGCTCCAAGCTCCAAGCTCCAAGCTCCAAGCTCCAAGCTCCAAGCTCCAAGCTCCAAGCTCCAAGCTCCAAGCCGGCCAGTTTTCCTGTCTCGTCTGCCTAAGAGATTAAATCTTTGTTCGAACCTGCCACTTTGCCTCCGTCTCTGCGTTGGGGTCCACTAGCAAACCGTAACAAAAAGTGCATTAAAGATGAGGGATTCTTTCATAATAAGGGAGGTCAGTCTCCAGTTTCCAGCCGAAAACGTGCGACTCGTTCAGTTTCAACATGTGCGATTCCACTCACTACTCAGATTAATATAATTTGTTTAACAGTAATTTCTCCCCAATACAATATTTGAAAATAAAAAATAACAAATGTATTTGAAAATAGAGATTTTAGGCTTCCAAAAGTCTTAGAATTATTTTAGTATTGTGTTCAAGTCTTAAATAATTTAAATAAAAGGTCTTAATTTGGATGTTTCAACCTCAGATATTTGATCAAATGCTACCACAGCACTTTTTTTTTTTCTTTATTAAACTGGTTCATGGCTACAGATCAGCCCAACGTGCCATTTTTTAATTATATTGTCGAGTCCAAATCCACCTAAACAAGAAGAAGAAGAACGATGTTGTTGCTATTTGAAAATGCAAATTCAGTCATACTTGGCTTCAAAATGATGAGTTTACAGCTTTTTAAAACCACTTCCAGCCAGTGAAATCGAAGCCAACTGCTTTTATGTAAAAGAAAAAAGACAAAACTTGGAACTTTGGGCTGTGGAGTCTCATCTGAAAAGCAAAAAACACAAACCTATATGTGTTAGAATATGACTTCATGCATATATTAGAATATATGTTTGAATGAAATGCTTTCATTTCCTTATAAGTGTCTTAAAAAAAGTTCAATTTGAGTTGCTGAAACCTGCAGAAACCCCTTCATTCTCAAAATAAAGTGTGCTTTTGGGAGCTCACTAAAGAAAAAACACCCAAATCAAATCGGGCTGCTAATGGGAAACTTATAGCCCCCCCAAATTAAACAAAAGGGTGACGCGTGTCCGGGTTTTCCCGGCTCTGTTTTCCACGTTTCCCTGGTCCAGCTCGCCCCGATTCAAATGAATGGGTTCCCATCAGGGCTTAAAGGGTCCTGATCCAGGTGGGAAACATGGAAAACATGTCGGGCCTAGAGCAGTGTTTTTCAACCCCTGGTCCTCGGTACACTAGTGTGCCGCGAGTGATGGTCAGGTGTGCCGTAGAAAACCATCCTATTTCATATGGAATTAATTTTCTGCAAATAATATTCCATTTTTGAGTGTCGTAATCATGTAATAATTCCTTATGACTAGATTTTGTATATAATTTTGTATATTGAAGTGGACATGTTAAGTGCAATTTGAAAAAAGAAATATAAAATAAGATAAAAATACATTATTGTGTTTATTTGATTCCTATTCGAGACACTTAAGGTAAGATAAGAATAAAATAAGAATAACTATAGTGTTACTATAGGCAGATACAGATTTGTTTGAGATTTTTGGTGGTTGGTGTGCCTCGAAATTTTTTCAATGAAAAACTGTACCTTGGCTCAAAAAAGGTTGAAAAACACTGGCCTAGAGGACCAGGGTGTGGAAACAGTGTCAGAAGCGAAAAAGAAAGTAGGGGGTGGGCACGTTTCTGCCCCAGATCCAATATCAAACGTTATTTAGGAAACTTGCGGAGTTGCTGTTGTGGCTTCTGGTTTGTGTCTCTTTTCGTTGCCCCGGTTTCAGGACACTTTCCCGTTTTGGGGCAGATGAGTCCCTCCGGTTCGGACCCTCGGCGCCCCTCCCTCTCCGTCTCCTCCCGTTCACGGCCCGACTTTAAGGCCCGACTCCAGACGTGTCGGGCAAATATTTGACCCGGCCTGACTTATCTCTGCCCCCGTGTGCGTCGCAAACCACAAACACGGCTTTGCGTCACGTCCTCCGACAACTCGGAGGGGAAAAGCCTGTGTGTGAGTCTCTTTGTGTGTGTGTGTGTGTGTGTGTGTGTGTGTGTGTGTGTGTGTGTGCTGGCCGGTCTGGACGGCTTAGCGCCGAAGGAATGACTGGAATGTTGTTTTACTCACTCACACACACCACATTTGTTTTAAAGCGAGGTGGGTTTTTTTTTTTTTTTTTTTTTGACTTTCCGTCCACCGGGGTTGTCAGCACCAGGGCTGTGGGAGTGGGCGGTGGATGTTTGCAGCTTTTTCGGAGCGGGGGAGTGTCCAGCTGCATTTCGACTCCGAGGCAGCTATTGTTGACTTAAAAATATGGGTTTGCCACACCATAAAGGAGCCCCACTCTGAGCTCCCTGGGCCTCGGTGTCCGCGGACACAACACCCTGCCGAGGCATTTCAGCTCCACCGGGGGGGGGGTTAACTTGTCATTTTGAGTTGTTTTAACCTCCTGAGACCGGAGCTTTTATTTGGTGTCCGTTTTTGCTTCTTTCAAGATATACGGGATAGTTGGACCTACCGTAATAAGTTTAAAAACTAGACTGTCATGGTATAGTTAGTTTTTCATCATATATACTCAGTGAGTTTATATTTAAAATGTTTGTTTATACATTAAATTTAATGTTTTTGCAATTTCGGTCCAAATGACTTATTCAAAAATTTGAATTACGCAATAAGAACATGATTTATTTTCCTTTAGATTTCAAACAGTAGTGTCTGATACCGTCTACTATGAGGCCAAGAGGTCAAAGTTAAAAGAAAAAAGAAGTATCATGGTAAAGAGAGGCAAAAATGCTATGTCCTCTTATGAGGACGCAGGTTCTCAGGAGGTTAAGGAAGTAAAGCGGGGACAGTTGCTGCAGGTTTTTAGCTCCTTCCACTTGAGCTCCCTTTGAGTTATGCACGCGCACAAAAGATCTTTGTTGTTTGCTCTCAAACGGAGGAGAAACATATTTCTCTCTCTCTTCTCGCTGCTCTGCCGGGTTTGGCCGCTCATGACTGGAGGTGTGGGTGGTGAAGAATGACTCTCCACAAAAGACACACACATGTCGGACGCACAACCGGGGAGCTCGGAGAACGGGAGTCGCGTCGTGCGGCGCTCCAAGACCAAAAAAAAAAACAGGGAGAAGCGTTTCGCCCCGTTTGAACACTTCCTCCCACACCATCGCCACTTTTTCCCTCTCGCTACGCCTCCCCCTGTCTTCCTGTGAGGCGCCCGGCTGGCCTCTTTATGACGTCCAGGCTCCGCGCGTCACCCTGTGACTCGGGTTCGGGGGCCGGCCAGGAGCAGGGGGAGGTGGTCCGGCCCTCTGGACCGAGTCCCCAGAGCCACTGCCCACATCAGGAGTCTCAAAGCATGGTCCCTTTTTTGGGCGAATGTCTCCCAGTTCCAGCTCACCTCGAGAAGAACTCTGCAATCTTTTGAAACAGTTTAATCCAATTTAAATGAGTCAGAGAAGAATTTACAGCAAACCCACTGAGCAGTCGGAGGCTTTAAAAGTGTTTCTGTCAAAACTATTCGAGCTAGAATACTCTGAAAGGGTCCTATGACTGCTCTATATATGTAACATTTATTAATATTTGCCCTATAAAGTTTGGCTTGGCTAGCTCACTGTCACTATTCCTGAAAATTATTTTTATGATAAAAGAGAAAAAATGTCCTCTAATATCTCCAAAATACTTTGGTTCAGTTACCAAAATATTGTGCCAAATCACAACAAATGTAATCTATAGGCACCAAAAAGAGAAAATCCCAATTCAAGCCGATAAGAATCCAATTCGCTGGGATACAGTAATGATCAGAAGCCCAAACGTTTTACTCAAGTCAGAATCAAAAGTATTGATGCAAAAAACTGGACTGAGTAACTGCTGAGTCACAGTCAAAGTCAATTACCTAACAAAACAATTTATTAAAGAGCTAAAACAAATAATCAAACCTTCTCTGAACAAAACAACTGCGCCTTCTGTTCTCTCAGGTCTGTTTGAAGAATCACCAAATGTTTCAGTTTCGCACAATTCCAACAAATTAACACGTATTTTACACTTATTCTAATAAAGGGTATGATAGACCTTATTTACTGAAAGTTGTTTTTGCTATTTGTTTTTATTAAAAAGCATAATTTGTGAATTATTTTTAGGATACTGACCTGAAACCATTTGGATCACCTGTGTCGTTTTCAGACAGTTATGTGGAAGAAAAGCAGATTTGGGACACCTTAACTTTAGAAATGGGGTTCCTAAAAGTCCAATTTGTAGAGACCTACTTTTTATAAACGTATCCCAGTTGAGCAAACCTCCAGATTTTTTTTAAAAAAAGACAATGCTTCACTTTAGGGATTAACTAGTGAATAACCCTGATATTTTTAGTTTTAAACAGTCTTTTGAAAGATTTCTGGGGGGGAAAAAAATATGTTTTCTTGTTTTTCTACCAGGTGGTCTGATAAATTTGTTAAGCACTTTAAGTCTGTCAAAGGTGAGACGTACAGAGGAGAAGGAGGCGGATTAGTACCGATATTAAAAAAGCCGGAAAACAAACTCCCATGTAAACAATGCAAACACACACACACACTCACATGTGTGTGTGTGTGTTGAGCGCCGGGTAATTATGCTAATGAGGCCATAATGAGATGCACATGCCCTCTGTCAGAAAGAGGCAACACGCTCCCTCCTTTCAAAGTATGTTAATTTCGGTGAATAACACAAATAGTCTGAGCGAACACACTCAAATCGGGACACAATTATGACAACAGAGCAGCACTGAAAGCCGAAAACAGACACAGAAATGCCAAGATTTCCTCACAGGACTCGGTTTTAATCCAAACAAAGGCTGAGATGGCCAGTGCCTATAAAGCCACTGCGTAATGTGACCAAAGCCTCTTAAAAGATCCATTAAAAACGCAGATTTAAGCGCTTATATTTACACTTTTTGAACCGATAAACTCAATGGGAACACTACAACTAATGGAAAGTAAACAAACAAAAACACACATCGACCTCCAGAGATGAGCCACAAAAGCAAATTTTTTTCATATTGCGGAAAACAAAAAAGACAGAAAACCTTGTCAGTTTGCTTTTCTATCGTCTTAAATCAGTGTTCTTGTTAAATAGTGTGGATCAGATCCAGGTGATATTGCTTAAAATCTCCAATCTGATTGGTTTAGACGAATGGTTGACTCAAATGGACCAAAGAGCAGCTTGGCGGTGTAAAATAAACCGTCCAGGAAGGAGGGGAAGGCCTTTGACAAGTCTGATCCACGGCAGCTGAACCGAGTGGGAGTTTGTTTCAGAGGATTAAATGAAGCTGATCCTTCTCCCCGAGTCCCCCGCCAGCTTCTTTTTTACGGAGCTTTTTCATGGAGATTTCCTGCTATTTGTCTTAAGTGAGAAAACCACAAACATGTTGTCATGCTCCACACAAAGCTAATCAAACTGCATCCAGATAAAGGTGTAAAACTTTCCCTCGGTCGTTGTGTTTCTGCAGAGGAAACCCACATCCAAGTCGACCATTTTGATTAGGTCACATGACTAGCAGCTTTCTGAGGTGGAAACGAAACTTTACTAACCATAACCCTAAAAAAAAAAAAGAAAAAAAGTAACAGAAAATAACATGAATGCAGTTTTTTATGCTGTTTGTAAAACTTTCTACGGTCAAATCATTTTACAGACTGGAAATAAACCAAACAAATCAAAATGCAAAGTTTGCCCTTCATATTTTTACTTTCACTTCGCCAAACTGCCAGCGGGTTGAGCCGATTTTCTTGCCGTTGGTGAGCAGATATGGGATCTTCCTGTTGGTGACCTAATCAAAATGGCCGACACCCACAGGATGTTCAGAGTCACTTATCAACCTCACATGTTTTTGGACTTTGGGAGGAAAAACCAAATGCTCAGAACAAACAGAAACCAGGACCCCCCCCTCTGGTTCTGCTCCAGGTTTCTGCCTGTTAAAAGGCAGTTTTTCCTTCCCTGTGTCGCCTAGTGCTGCTCTTGGTGGGAATCGTTGGGCTTCTGTTATTAACTTCAGAGTCGATCTGAGCTAATCTGTTTGAAAAAGCTGGGAGATAACTGCTGTTGTTATTTGGCAAATATATTAATACATTTAATTGATTTTAATTGAAGCCCCCTTCAGTGAGGACACAGTGCTGAAAACACTTTTGAAAAAGTGGTGATTTTAGTCCGATTTGGGTAATAAAAAGCCCTGTGAAAGTCATACTTGTTCTGCATTTAGCTAAAAATGAACCCTGAGCTCTGAAAGTTGTCTGATTCGGGCCGTTCTGCTCCAGACTGAGAGCACGATGTCCCAAAAGGCCGAACGGTAACCGATCTAACGTGTTTTTAAAAATGAATCTGTTTTTATTTTCAGCCCGGCCTGAAAAAGACACCGATAACAAATGACAATTGTCTGACTTTAATTTTAGATAATGATGTGTTTCTGGAGCATGAGAGCGCCGGGACGTGTTCACACCGGTCAGCACCACAAACCGGTGTCAATAATCCCATAACACACACTCTGACTCACTCCCCTCTCTCCGAAAATCCCTTAATCACTGTTTTTCTACACTTTCTTGTCCCGTCATGGTGACGTCAAGCGAGGGGAACAATTAAACGCGGCTGTTGTTTTCGCAGAGGCAGAAAAACAAAAAAGGGTGCAGCTCAGACTGGGTTCTCTCCTGTTCAACACCGGTCTGATGAAGGTGAAGCCTCCCACGGTTCAAAAGCGGCTGAACTGAACAGAGAGACATTCCCAGTTGGAAATACGATCACAGAAATCAATTTCCGGGAAAACTCGGCTCTTTTCTGACACGCTACACGACCACCTTCCCTTTGGAAAAACTCCCTCTTTGTCCAAGATGGCGGCTTTCAAAATGGCCGCCGTGTTCCAACAGTCAGGCCCTGTCATCCATTACCCGTCACTGATCGTAGTATTGATCCAACTTCTTTTTATTAGATTTATACAGTACTGACGAGTCTTCAGCGAGTAACTTAACTAAATATATTCTGATCGGAGTGATGACGTTTCCTTTTGGCCTTTCTGTGATTTAAAAATTACAGAAACTCATCAGAAACCTGAATTCACAGGCTAAACTAATGTCTCTGCCCCCCCCATCAGCCCTGATGTGGGCCGAAAAGACTCCCTGACTTCAACTCATTTACTTGTTTCTCCCTTTTTTTAGGCAACTGTCATCTTTTTTTTTAAAAACGACCGTTAGATTTGATCAAATCTGTACAATTACGACCAGTTTACCAAACTTTAGGATCTTGTTTCGGACATAAAACCGTGTCCTGTGGACTCTGTTCGTCCCTCTCTTTGTGTTCGAGGGCTCTTCGTGGTCACACCTCCCTGCTTTTCCTCCCTCTGAGCGCCTTAAGGTGCTTTTAGACGCGTTTACAGGGGACTGCGTGCGGTAAACTTCTGGTTTAAGGCGCCGCTCCGCGCGGCTAATCCGGCGGTGGGTGGATTAGGCCGGGCTCCTGACTCAGAGGGGGCTCCGGTGCACTGCGGGGAAAAGACTTTGGGATTTCAAAATGCTGGATGAGACTGTCCAGAGAGTCTGGGGCAGCTCAGAGTCATTTAAAACCAGTTTGGTCCACCAGAGGAGATCAGTGACCCAGGGGGGGCTGAACCGAGACCCAGACAGACCACCACTCACTGTAAAGAGAATAAAACGCTCTTAAAAAAGGTTTCCCCATCGGTCCGATCGCCAAAGAGGAGAAGTCTACTTACGATTTCCTAAAAATTCAAATTTTCCAACATCCGAAAGGAAATTCGATCAAATTTTCGACTCGACACCCAAAGTAAATTTCCAACATACAACGTCGAAGTCATTGAAAAAATATGTAAAATAGATAAATTAAATAGAAATAAATAAGCTAGGTTAGTTTAAAGTTCATGTAGTGAAGGTCAGAGTAAGTTAGGGTCCTGTATCTCAGTCTCCACCTGCTAATAAAAACCCTTTTTATTGATTATTTCTTTATAATTTATTTATTTTAACATCGCTCTTATATATCATGTTTGGCTCCCATTAAAAATATTTCTGCTCCTGAGCCGAATTTGGACTCTCATGTAGTGTCAAAAACAACAGAATTTCTCCCTTATAAGAAAAGTTATTACAGTAGATACAGGAAGGAAGATAATCATGGATTCTATTTTTATTTAGATCTGTATTTATTTTACATTGTAACTAATAAATCACTCATTTAAACATGGCACAGATCATCTGCCTTTAATTATCAGCCATCAGAATGGTGAATAAATCCTATTTTTCTCTTCAATAACTACAAAATGAGTCAGATTCTGTTGGGGATCCAGTTACGAACTCTTGTTTTCTTCCCTTTTAGAGTCGTGCAGCATGCAGCCGCTCGTCCCAAAAAACAACAAATTAGTGGAACAACATGATCATGGTCAGAAACCCAGCTCTGCGTGAGCCTCTCTGCTGCTTTATCTCGTTACTTGGCTTTGTGATTTCATTTCTCCCAGTGGTCTCCCTTCGTCTGTCTCCTTTCCCATCTTTATCTCCATCTTTCTCCGGGAGATTTGATCATTTTTAACAAATTTCGGGCCCAAACAACAGAAAGAAACGAGGCAAAAAGTGGCATTTTGCTCAGGTGGCGGCAGAATTTCCCTTTAATTGCCAGCCTGGTTATCTTTTAAACGTGGACCGGTCAGAGTTGGCCGGTTTGAGTGGGGATGCGTGGAGCTGTGTTTCCTGTGCGTTTGCATTTGTGGAGTGTGTGTGAGTGGGATGAGGCTGAGGCAGGAAGAGCCGAGCAGGGAGGAGGAGGAGGAGGAGGAGGAACACTTTGGTAAACTAACACTGTGGCCTTTCGGAGCTGCCCGCAAACCCCGGAGTGGATTCGTGAGGACCAGAGGGGGCTCGCTCCCCCCGGAGGTTTCACACCGATCTAGTCTCTGTGAAACATCCTCACACGTTTAGCATCGCAAACACACAACAGCTATAGTACAACAGGCTCATGGGCCAGAGAGAGGATTGTTTTTACCAGTTCTCAGCTAGTGATGCTGTCCCTGAAACTTTAATACACCAAAAACAGACTGAAGTTTTCATCAATCAATCAATCAAGTCATTTAAAAGTCAAATAAATCGTCATTTATACACTGAAATGTACATAGAAAACACATGAAATGCAGTAATAGACACGTTTTACCACTTTTTCCATGCTATCTGCTGCATTTTACACATTTATTATATATATATATATATACATATATCCTATATGTTGTCATGATAATTTAAACATTTTTTTATGTTGTTAGCAATTTTGGAGAAAATCGAATGTGTCGGAGGAAATTTCGAAGAAAAAAAGCTTATTTTTCTGCTAAATAATTTAGTTAGTAAATACATTTACCTATTTTCTGCAAAATTCCACAACACAAAATAATTAATACTCTATTTAAACGGTCCTTGACAGTGAGCATAGACATGTTGGGTATAGAAAAAGCTCCCTGGTTGGACCTGAACTCTCTGAATGATGTAAATCGGGGCCAAAGTGAAGCCGAACCTTCACAGATTCCCAAATTTGTGGATGAGCTGGAGCTCTTTTTGTCAGTTCGGGGCCTCGTTTGCTGCTCGTCTCATAACTGGAGCCAGAAAACACGTTGCCCAGATCCTGATCCGTCCATTTTCTCTGGACCAGGTCTGAGTCCAGGAACGTTTACTCAGAAGAGCTCAGATGAACTCCGGCCAGTTGTGTGTCTCTGCGTTGGGATCCTGAAGCTCAGTTTTCTGATTCCTGAGTCCCTCCTGGTTATCCCCATCTGGTCCCACCCTCTCCGGGGTTTCGTCTCTTTGTTGGCAGACGTTTGTTTGCGTGTTGTCTGTTGTTGTCTCGTGTGGCTCGTCTGGTCCCGCGCGTTTCCATTGTTTGCCCTTTTTTTTCTCTTCCTTTTCTAGCTCTCGTTGGTAATCAGTTTAGTGATTCCAATAAAGCCTTTGCTCGTCCTCTGCTGGTTCCCTGGGAGGCCAAAAAAACCAGAGGCAGGAAGACGCTCATCACTCTGAGTCTGAGGCAGCTCAAGGTTGCACCACCAACCTTTTTTTTTAACCTTTTTTTATATTTATTGACTGACAGATTTTTATAGATTCCCGCTAATTCCTCCCCAAGCTGCCTAACCTGACAGGGAAAACATTCAGAGAACTAATAACAGACCAAAAATATCTTAATTAAGATTTTTTTTAGACTCCCAGGACCTGGATGAATTAATTTCAAGTACTTCCTGGTTTGTTTTTGAGGCGTCCGAGGGGACGTGGAGGTCTGCCCCCGGCCTCCCGCTGATGGATGACCGGCCCACAGGTGGACGGCTCCGGTGCAGCCGACCCATAAGTCTGTGCAGGTAAAAAAAAAAACCGTCTGCACATCCATCCCGATCTGTTCGGACAAATAGACGCTACGCCCGAAGGCGGACTTATATTTGCTCTGTAACAAAGAAGAAAATGAAAGAAGGTTTCTATTTCATCACAAACAGCAGCAGCTCAGAGGATGTGACAGAAAATAGGGTGGATTTGGTTGTTTTTTTTATTATTAATAACTCAAATTAATTAAGATAATAATCAATAACTTTTAAATTAATAATGAAAAAACAATGGATTTCAAATGAATAATTCTGTTAAATGAAAAAAACTAATAAAAAATTGACATTTTTACTTTTTCTTTCATTATTTGTTATTTGATTTGCTTTTTGTGAGCTTTCAGCTCAGATTCTAGTGTTTCTTTGGCTACTAAATAAATGTTTTGTTATCAAAAGAATGAGGACTAAATTGGCTGTGAGTGTTGTATCGTTTTGATGTACTGGAGGAGAATCCCTTTAACAACTAAAAAAAGGTTTGTAAATTTATATCCACCTAATGCAACTATGTAATTGACAGAATTAGATTGATATTTTGACATTTATCTGATTTTTTGTTAACATTAAAAATGCATATGATCAGTATCCATGTGTTTATCATATTAAAAACATTTCAAATCTCCAGAGGTATTTATTAAAATCATATTAAATCAACCCAGTACAGTCTGGCTTCATTTAAATGGCTCTTTTACAAAAAACAGATACTCCAAGTACTTTAAAAGCACATTGGGCTGAAACTGCTGCAAAATGAGAAACAACTAAAGTTGACATCACAACTAAAATAGCTAAAATCTGACGTTAGAGCTGGTTGTCGTCTGCGTGGAGCAGAGAGAGAGAGAAAGCATCTCCGGGTCCGACCCGATGAGGCTCCATAACACCTCCGTAAGTGGACAGTTTGATTTTCTGATCTGTTATTTTCCTTGATTTTGTCATGAAAAGGTGAAATTGGGTCTGATTCTGACTTCAAAAGGCTGCATTTCAGTAGCTGGAGGGGCAAAATGAATATTTTAAAGGCTTAAACTGCAGCTTTTTCTCAATACGTTTCAGGATGGCTGAGTTTCCGACCTCTGGAGGAAGCTTTTTATTTGTTTGTATCGGTGTGTGTGTGTCTGTGTGTGTCCTGGTGTGTGTCTGTGTGTCAGTTTGTGTATCCGTATGTGTCGGTGTGTGTGTGGTAGTTTGTCGGTGTGTGTGTCTTTGGGTTGGTGTGCGTCTGTGGGTGTGTTTCGTAGAGTGTGTTGGTGTGTATGTTGGTATGTGTGTCAGTGTGCGTGTCTCTGTGTGTGTGTCTGTGTGTGTCCCGGTGAGTGTGTTGGTGAGTGTGTCTGTGTGTGTGTCGTAGTGTGTGTTGGTGTGTACGTTTATGTGTCTGTGTGTGTCCCGGTGAGTGTGTTGGTGTGTCTGTCTGTGTGTTTGTATGTGTGTGTGTGTGTCAGTGCCAAAGTGGGCATCTGGTCTGTGAACTATCACAGCAGAGGCAGAAAACACCCCCACAGCTCCTCTCAGAACCAGAACCAGAACCAGAACCTGAACCTCTTTACTGGCCAGATGAACACAGAGCATGAACACAGGACGCTCAGGTGTCCAGTCCTGAAGACTCTGAGCTGCTTTTGGGAACTTATTCAGAAAACAAAGGTCAGCTGACCTTTTTTCTGTCAGTTTGTCCAGAAACTCAGTTTGTGTGTTTTGTTTTGTTTGTGTTTTCGGTTTCCAGATAGATAAAAACCCTGACTCAGCCATGCCAGGCAGCTTTAGTGCAAACAGGGACTCTGCCTGATGGCCGCCCACCCTGAGCCATGGTTCTGCTCGAGGTTTCTGCCTGTTAAAAGGAAGTTTTTCCTTGCCTGTGTCGCCTAGTGCTTGCTCATGGCGGGAATTGTTGGGTTTCTTCAGAGTAGGGTCTGACCTTCTCTGTTTGGAAAGCGCTGTGAGACAACTGTTGTTGTGATGTGGCGCTATATAAATAAAATTGAATTTAATTTAATTCAGGTAGTGTCCAGTAGTGTCCGGCTGCGGCCGCCAGAGGGCGCTGCTCCCACACAACAGACGCCCGGACTCGGACGTCTTTAAGTTGGAAACGGAATGAAGGAAGTCAGGAAGTCAGAGTTCACTATAAGTTTACAGTTTACAACCAGCAGCAACACACTAGTGTCGGGTTGGTTTCCGAGTGTTTGCGGCTCGGTTTCACCGCAGACCTCTCACCGTCTGAACTTTGACCCCGGGTGGTTTTCCCGGGCCTGGCTGTTTGTACCCGCGGTTGCCCGGGCAACGCGCTGAGATGGCAGCTATGTAACCGGAGCCGTCCGGCAGGTAGAGCCGGTAAATGAGTGACTGGGGAGGCCGGAAGGAGACGGCCGGCAGAGGCAGAGGAGAGGACACACGGCCGGGGCCATGCTGGGGGGTGACGAAGAGGCTCCGGCCCCAGAGGGGGGTTCGGGAGGTCCGGAGGGGCCGGAGGAGGACGACGGGACGTTTACCACCATTTCCCTGGTTGACGACGCAGGTAGGACAGCGGCTTGTTTCCAGAAAGCAAACCAAAGACTCACTACAGGGACGCTGTGTACTGTTTTAAGTGTTTTATTAGCTAAATGCATTCTCTTCATTTCTAAATGTGTCCTCATTTGGTGTAAAATTACCTCTGCAATGATCTGACTTCTCATAAGGAAGAATTTCTTATCTGCATATACACAGGACAGGTGAGTCCACGGAGGTTTCCATGGCGTTCCGCCATTTTGAAAAATTCTAATGGCAGAGAGTGACATAAAGCACTAGTCTGCCTGTCTAGCTGATCCACTACAGGTTCCCTTCAGAGTCAGGTGACTGAAACCAGTTTAATTCAATTAAATTCAATTTTATTTATATAGCGCCACATCACAACAACAGTTGTCTCACAGCGCTTTCCAAACAGAGCAGGTCAGACCCTACTCTGAAGTTAATTACAGAAACCCAACAATTCCCACCAGTTTAGGAGCATGGAACTGAAATGAAGCCTCTCCTGGTTTGGTTCTGACTCTGGGCCTACAGCAGCATAACTGGGGGGGGTTCAGGGTCACCTGGGAGTTGGCAGCATCCTCAGGAACCAGTAAACACTGCGTACATGCATCCAATAGGACGATGTGGCAGCAAAAAGGGTTGATCGGCTCCTCTCCGGCTGCTGCTGCTGGTGTGTGTGTTGTGGCATTAAGGAAGCCCGAACGTGACAGGATTAAACATTTATTTGCTTTTTAAAAACAGCCCAAATATAATAATGTCTCAATAAATTCATCAATATGCTAAACTTGCACCAATTGAATAATAAAATGTGACATCATTTACATTTCCACTCCTATTACCACCCATAAAGATGCATCTTTGTGTAAAAAAATGTGGATGAAGAGCTAAAGATAGTTAGTAGCATAAAGTATTTACTTATTTTACCTCATTCTTTATCATGTAAATGAGCTATAAATTACTTTTTTCTGTCATTGTGTTTTAAATCCTGTATTCATTTCTCTTGATTAAGTTTTACCTTTACGTTCTTACACCTTTTTAACTCAAACAACCTAATTTAAATGGTTTAACATGCACCCAACAGGCATGTTTTTGGATTGTGGGAGGAAGCCCAGAGAAACCCGGAGAAACCCCACACTTACTCAGCATAAACACAAAGAAAAGTTTCAGATTCAAACTGGGAATCTTGCTGTGAGGTGAACTAGTTAAAGAGGTCATTTAAATGATAATACATTGGGCTTATTTAAACAAAGGTGCAAAATGTAGGTAAAAAATAGAGCACAAAATATAAACGGGTGTCATAAATTAGCATTTTATTGGTGCGGTTTTTTTGGCCTATTGATTTATATGTTCAGACTTTTTCATATTTCTGGTGTTATTTCTACTTCCGTCACGCTTCGGCTTCCGTACGGCAGCGCCCCCTACCGGCCTGAGTGGTGAACTGCGCGTACTGATGACGTTCCCTATTGATGAAGTCCGTCTGTCATCCTCCTCCTCCTCCTCAGCAGCACATTAGTGTGTTTACAGGACGGTGATTAGTCTGACTGTAGGTGGGTAAACGATGCGCTCGGTCGTTTTTAAAAACCTCCAGAGGGAAAAAAATATCTGGAATTAAAAAAAAAAAAGGATTTCTTTCAAGCTAAAGCTAGCTAGTAGCATGAAGTAGCTTGTAACCGTTAGCACAGATATGCTTCGCGTGACCGAAGAAAATGTTCAATATTGTACTTAAAATGGTTCCTCCAAATATGTATCCACCACGATGATTTATTTGAGTGTCTATTGTGGCTAAAATGTTCGGCGTTTGGTGTATTTTTGTAAGCCAGCCTCTCCTTGGTTAGCGGGCTAGTCCTTTTAGCTAGCTAACACAAACACTCCCATTATCGGACGGGTCTCGGCCCGTGTTGGCTGGGAGGTGATGCTTCCACGGTGCGATTCTGCGTGGCTAATATAAGGTCCGTGGCTCAGAAACACCCGGCTACATCTACGGGAACCTTCAGGTTGTGAATCGTGGCTTTAGGAGCGGGTTGATGGGACCGGAGACACCGTTTAGCCGCGGCCCCTCTCAGGCTGGGTGCGGTTGTTTACGGTTACTTTTACCGTCGGTTGGTCGTTGAAATCCACTTTTTGAAGACTTAAGTGCAAAAGATTCAAATCGAAGCCGGAAAATATCAACTTCTGCTTGATTTAATCTGAGTTTGTTTCACGCCCTCTTCAGATAAAGCCATCCTCAGGCCTCAAATATGAGAAAATGATCCAGATATTAGCAGGAATATCTCCCTGTCCGTTTAAATCTGAGTGAACCTCTGTTTCTGTCCTCTCCTCCAGCAGACGGTGGATCTGCAGCCCTGTATACTAAACAGGAGGAAGAGCTTTTCATCATGAACTGCGACATAGACGGTGGGTCTGCCTGCCGGATCCCTCTCTGCACGTCTTTAACAGAGATGTTTTTATCCGTTTGTAAAAAACCTGCTGTTGTTGGGAACATTTCAGGAGACATGGAGAACCAGGTGGAGATGGAGGAGAAGACGAGGTTGATAAATCAAGTCCTGGAGCTCCAGCACACACTGGAAGGTAATAATGAGATATCGGTCTGATAAACACCAGCCCCCTGAGAACTGATCCTGGAAATATGAGAGGCTTTGCTGCCTCGTTTAGGAATATAAACCACCTTTTTATGCACTGGGTTTTTAAAGGATAGCACCAGGAAAAAGGAGGGACACCTTCTGATACTGTATCAAATCCAACAATGGTGTTTTTGATCAGAATTTGGCCGCTGTCCAGGTTTTAGACGTTTCCACACATGAACACACTCACCATACAAACAGAAGCAAAGAAACACTGAACACACACATCCCCTCTGGAGTTTTTCACCTCGAGTGGCTGCTTGTTTGCACCTTTTTTTAGAGGCGAACCGGCTTTGTGGTGCTGAAAATCCAGAACTGGATCTTAAGGTGCCTTTGTAAGCTGCTTATCGGGCTTCGTGGCGCCAAACTCAGGCCTTAGATCGAGATCTCTGTTAGAATGAGGTAAACCAGAGGACATGACCCTGGATTTGAGTCCAGTAGAGCCTAAAAGTGGCGTCCATTTGATTCTCCTTTTAACAGAAGGCGTTCTTTCATTTTGGCTTTTTGTTACACAAAGCTTTTAAAGTTTTGACAGAGAAAAAGCAACAATTGATTAATTTAAACAGCCGGTAAAAAGCAATGACTGTAGCTTCAGCTGTAGTTTGTTAGTACCTGTTTATCTTTAATTAAAAAAACCTGTATATATCACTTTGTGTGTTACTTAAAAAGTAAAAAAGAGTTTGAGACACTGTTTGAATATAAAGTAAAATAACAATTATAAATTCCATAAATACATTTTTTATTCAGTTGGAAAATATTAAGCTAATTACAACAAAATGTGGACACGTCTCAAACAAGGTGGATGTTTTCCACTGTAGCCTCTTCTTTAACATCAGGCTGTAAACATCTGGATCTGATGGAACCAGCTGCTGAGGAACATGTTTTTAAAAAATATTTATGAACAGGTTCAGGATGTGTTTTCCTAATTTTTTTTGGTCTTTAGTCATAGTTTTTCCTCTCATCTGGAGCTTCATTTCAATAACAAACACCTGATAAATGATGTCATAAACCTACTTTTATGGCAGCCAATGGCTGCTTTCCTCACTGTGAACATCTGGATCATGTCCACATGTGGCTTCTTCTTTTCCGACCGAGCCTTTACTTGAGTTCGTTGGCGATTTCCAGGACAGAATCGGGTCCGTTTTAAATCCAGAGAGATGCCTGAGGGCCTGAAGGCCGCTGCCATTTTCTCTGAATGTCACTGTCTAATTAGAATAAATTCAGTTTTCTTCCTGTTCAAGCATCAATAATTTATCTCTGAAATCCAATAATGAGTGGGGTGAGTTTTTCTGTCTGGAGCCAAACAGAAGCTGGTTTTAAAGCTCTGCTCTCTCCTCTCTCAGATCTGTCGGCGCGAGTCGACGCCGTCAAAGAGGAGAACCTGAAGCTGAAATCGGAGAATCAGGTCCTGGGTCAGTACATCGAAAACCTCATGTCTGCCTCCAGCGTCTTCCAGACCACCGACACCAAGGGCAAGCGGAAGTGAGCCGGGCCCCGCCGCCGGGACGACCAGATGGGGTTTGTTTTTTTTAGTCCCAACTAACCGTGTAAATATTAAGACGCCAACTAACTAAAACTGACCCTCAGTCAGCTCTGAAGTCCCCGTGTGGCCGGTCCTCTCCAGGCCGAGGACGCCGACCCTTACTCACTAACGCACAGCGGTCTGCGGGCGACTTCCAATTGGACTTTCTCGATTCTCCGTCAGAAAAATGTTTGTAAAGTAACTCCCATCTGGAGGGTTTCCCCTTTAAGGACTCATTCGACTTCCTGTGGACTTCAAAACATTTCGAGGTTACGTTTAAATGCACCTTCTCGACAAGCACCGGTTTATTTTTTATAAAGTACCGATCAGAGTCTTGTGTTGTTTTTAGAGCTCATGAAACTGGATTTTTTTCTTTAAAGCTGTCCGAAGCAACAGTGTTACAGCAACTGGAAATGTTTGTGAGATGGCATGTAAAAATAGACTTAGACCTTTTGAGACGTAACTAATCAGTAATCTGTGATCAAACTGTATAAAGCTACTAAGAACTATTTAGCCAGGCGGTGGATCCTCGTTGAAGCGCATTAACTGAAATAAACTAAATCTGTAACCAGAGTTGTTAGAAATGACGAGAGCTTCTTTAACTGAGGAGAAAAGTGGAAAAGGCAAAGCCTGGTTTGTTCCACCCAAAGTTAGAGACGGCAAGCTTCACATTTAATCGGAAAACAACTAAATGCTGCTTTAACGAAAGCTATGGAAACATTACTTTGTAATTTATTGAGGTTGTTTGATGTTTGAGAGCTGTACCGTTTTATCTTGTATTATTTATCTACCATGCTCGATGCCCCTCCCCACCCCACCTCAAGGTATTTTTTTTATTTTAATAAAAACCAAGATCACCTCTGTCTGAGTCTTTTATCTCCTGCTCACATTATAACAACCAGACCCAAAAAGAGCCTCCACCTCAGATTGGGTCCTGGAACAAAGAGGCCTCGTTTCCGGTCTCAGAAATAACAAACGGCGGGTTCTTTGTCCCGTTTTCGGCGAGACTCCTTCAACCAATCGTCTTTGTATTAAATAATTTTATTTCCAAGAGCCACATACAGTCTGCAAACAAATGTAAACAGGAACATCTGCCCACATCTGGCGGGAGGGCGAACTACAAAAAGCTGGAGACGACAATCATAAAAAAAAAAGACCACAAATCAAAGTCGTTGAAATGAGTCCGTTTCCCAGGCAACAGGCTGAGCGGCGGCGTCCTGGGAAAAGGCCGAGAGGCGTTCGCTGTCCGGCTAAAAGCTGCGTCCGAGTCGCTTTACAAGCGTCTAACAAACGGCGGCGGCGTGTTTCAGTCTGTCGAACGGTCGCGTTTCTCCACACCGGCCGGAACAACGCGGGAACGGACGAATAAATAAGGTCGGCGGTAAAAAAAAAAAACAGTGATGCTCGTAACAAACCGGCTGAGATCTAAAACAGAAAAACCCCTTTTATCTCTCTCTCTCTGAGCTGAGGCCTCCCCCACAGCGCCGGCGTCCCCCCCCCCACCCCCCAAAACCCCCAAAAATGGCGTGAGTACACGGGAACTTTGCCTTTAAGCCCCGAACGTCTGAGACGTCGGCTTTAGGGCGGAAACGAGAGCAGAGGAGCTCCTGAGAGCGAGCAGACGGGAGGAAGAGGACAGGAGGAAGAGGAGGAGATGTGGGACTGCAAACCTGGGTGGGTGGCGGTGGGGGGGGGGCGGGGCCCGCTCTCTGGGGGCGGGGCCTGAGGCTCCGCCTCCTCGGCGTCAGAAAGAAAGAAGGCAGCAGACGAGGCTCGGCCTCCTCAGTCTTTCCGTACCCTCCTCTTCCTCACGGCCTGTTTGCTCCTCTCCTCGGCGTCGTCTCCGGCGTCCTTCTGTGGCGAAACAATAAGAAAATAAAGAATATAAATAAAGAATAAAGAAACAAAGACAAAAAAATGAGGAAAAAAGCGTGACGGAGTGGGGATGTTTTACACCTCTGCTTCATAAGTGGCCAAAACAGAAGGAGACGGTCAGATTTCCTTTAATCTTTTAGCTCTAAATGGCTTTTTTTTCTTATATTTTTCTAATTTTTGGACATTCAACCCTGATTGTTGGATCAATAAATCCAAAGTGACTCACTTTTCTTTTTTCTTTTACTCTTGAAATCATTTTTTTGCTTGAATACTTTTTACTATTGAGTCATTTTACTCAAAAGTAACTAAACCCTTTGGCCACTGTGCCCATTAAAATGATGCATTTGTCCCATTTTCTCTTCAGGATCCAGTAGGATGAATCATGGTGAGTTTATCTCGACTCGTTCGGCTGCACTTTGTTGGCTTTTAGCCCCAGAGAGGAGCAGCAGGTTCTGCTTTTATTCAGTTTAATAGCTCCTGAGTAGTTTGGCTCTTGTGTTTCCTCCTTTACCAACCTTATCTCCAAATGTTCTCTCTGGCTCTTTGCTTTCCTCCTCTCCTCCCTCTTCTTCCTCTTCCTCCTCCTCATCCTCCTCTTCTTCTTCTTCTTCTTCGTCCTCGTCCAGCTCTAGGTTGTCCCCTCCCGGACCTCCGTCCTCCATCTCACCCGCCTCGGTTTCTTTAGGAGAAGAAGAAAAAGGCAGAGCTCATATTTGTGGTGTTTCTTTGATTCCAGATTACATTTTCTGAGCTCGATCATCCTCGATCCTCATCAGACGACAGATTTCCCCAGTTTGTTCGTGTTCTTCATCGGTCACATCGACATTATTTTAGTTTACCGTCTTGTGTTTGTTCAAATTTAATTTTGGGAACTCGCTTAATGTCCCAGCGTCGAAAAGGAAGAAAAAAATAGCTACTTCCCGTTTGAGAGTTTACGGTTTAACGGAGAAAGTGCGAGAGGGTCAAAGGAACCGTTTGGACTGTGTGTGTTTATGGAAATCTGGGAAGTTTACAGCAGACTCCCAAACCGTGCTGCAGCCTCGTGACCACCGAGCTGCAAGTGGCTGTTTGAATCCAGCGGGGTGGAACAAACTGGCCGCTCTGGTTTTTGCTTCTAGGAGTTTTTTCGTTTACAACCAGTCTGGATCTTCCCCAGAGCTGAGAGCCGTCCTGTTTATCCGAACAGGAAGCTGGAAAACCGGCCGGCGGTGGGCGGAGTCACACCTTGGGATCCAGTTTTTTTCACTTCCGATCTGATACCGATCCCGACCAATCAGAGCGTGTATTAAAATTATTTATCTACTTACTTAGTTGTCAGACTCATGTTGAACAGAGATTTACTCTGATAACAACTTAATGGTTAGGACACAAACTTGTGGGTTAGCAGATGCTAATGCTAATGTGGGATTGGACTTTAATAAAAACTGGATCTGGAGTCTGGATCTGCCTTTTTCTCCTGCCAGCCGATACACAGTTTTTAAAAATATCGGTGTCCGATCTGATCCAGATATCGGATCGGGACCAGCTTAATCTCACCTGGAGCTGCCGGCTCTGCCTCCTCGGCCGCTCTGTCTTCTTCTTCTTCTTCCTCTTCTGCCGCCTCCTCCTCCTCCTCCTCCTCTATGTCGGCCCGGGAGAGGTCGGCCTTTTTGTACGCGTACTCCTCGTCTGCTTTCTGAAACCCAGATCACAGGGAGCTGCCGTTAGCCGGGGGCCGACCGGGGCCGTTTCCCCGGCGTCTCCGGGGGGAACGGGAGCTTCCTCGGTTACCTTGGGCCAGCAGAAGATCACGGCCAGCCCCACGGGCAGCCCCGCCGTCAGGACGTATATCACCCACAGCCAGGGCCGCTCCTCCGCCGCCATCAGCAGCTGCGCCACGATCCCCGGCTGTGGAGGACAGGGCCGGACAAGTCCGCCAGGAGTAGGGCTGTCACGATACTGACATTTTCAACTCGATACCGATACTCAGGAAAATATTCGATACTCGGTCCAGTTTTGATACCAAAAGGATAAAACCAAAGACCCCAAAATGTATTCATTTTGACAGGTTAGTGTCTTTTGTTTCAAACCTGTTACGGATGTTATGGTGGCCGCTAGCCCGGATTAATGACCCTGACCCTAACCCTAACCCACATTATGGACCCTAACCCTAACCCTGACCCCTAACCCTCCACTCTCAATTGTAAGAAATAAATATTTTTTGGTTAAACTTGTTTGGACTTATTGTACAAACCTATTTAACATCCACTATTTTAACATAATATTAAGTATAGAGTTGAATTGAGTGTTTGCAAGATTAATTTCACTATTTTCAAATGAATGTCTATATTGCCATGAAGCAATTAGGATTTTCTTGCCTGGGACCTTCCTATTGGTGACCTAATCAAAATGGCCGACTTGGATGTGGGGGAGTTGGATATCCATTCTTGGCTTCCTGCAGCCAGACGTACTTGATTAATGTCGGCGTGTTGTTATTAGCCATTAGCCGCAGCTAGCAGTTCAAGGCTAACGTCAATCAGAGAGAAGGGGCGAAGGGCCTTTTGAAAAGTAGTATCGTATCCGGATTCAACGTTTGAGTATCGATACTTTTAACAACCCTAGCCAGGGGGGGGGGGGCGCCCACCTCGTTGGCGCTGGCCACCAGCTTCTTCAGCCCCCAGCTGTCGGAGGCCCAGCGGTCGGCCACCTCCTTGTGGGAGGTGAGGATGAAGTTGTCGAAGTAGATGTCCGAGGTCATGGACCACAGCTCCAGGCCCAGAGCCCGGACCGCCGCCATCCGGAACGGCTGCAGGTCCTCGAAGTAGTCCGGGTTCTGGATCTTACGCGGCTTCCAGACTCCCTGTGGGGTCAGAAAACAACTCGATTGAAGGAGAAGGGCTCACATTTCTGCATTTTTACAGGCCTGCTCTGATCATAAGTAAAAAGGTAAAAAGGGGGATTAACAATTGAGCATCTTTTAAAGCTCATGGTACAGAAACAGTTTGCAAAAAGAGAGAAAAGTTAATGGTTAGTTTGTTATGAGAGAGCTTCTTAAAGGTGGGGGGGGTTTAATGGGGCCCCTGAACCCGGCTTTAGGGGTCAATGAGCTGCTGTTTGATGGAGCCGAGACCCTCTGGACCACTTCCTGCTCTCATCATAAGTAAAAAAGTAAAAAGCAACTGAGCACATTTTAAAGCTCATGTTACAGAAACAGTCAGCAGAGAGAGAAAAGTTCATTTGTTATGATGTTTTTCAGGTATTTTCAATCAGATACTGTTCAGTGATATTGTGTTCTCGGTGAGTTTCCCTATGTCCGGCGCTCGTGAACGCATCATAAGCAGTGATTGTGCCACACCTGTTGTGTATTGTTTACCTGGATATGGCTAATGCTAATGCTAATGCTGCCGTGGTGTGCAGCAGCTAAGCTAATCGGACCAAATAAGGGGGGGGTTAATGGGGAAGGGGCCCCTGAACCCGGATTTAGGGGTTGAGCTGCTGCTTGGTGGAACTGGGACCCCCTGGACCACTACCCAGTCCACCTCCTAAACCATCTCTAGGTCCACCTGTCCCACCTCCTGACCCACCTCCTGTCCCACCTCCCGGTGAGCCTGAGCTGTTACCTGGTAGTTGGGGTTGTCCACCAGCGGGGCTTTCCATTTGCCTTTGTACAGAGGGTTGTTGATCGTGGGCCGCTTCCACACTCCGCAGCCGGGGGCCGTCTCGCAGGCCGGGTTGGGAACCTGCGGGGCCTCCCACTCCCCGTCCATCTCCTCGTCCCTGGCGGACACCGATGGACACACAGCGATGAGCGTCTGAGCTCCACCGTTTACCGAACGCAGCCGGGGGCTCTTTACCAGTCCTCCGGTTTCTCCGCGTTGGGGTCGGGGACAAACTCCGGCTCATCGTCCAGCCAGCCTTCTGGTTTCAGAGCGTCGGGGTCTTCAATCTTTGCAGGTGCTTCCTCATCCCTGTAAAACACCCCAGAACACCGATTACCCACCAGGGGGCGCAAACGAGCTGACTCAGCCCATCAGAGTGGTTAAAAAGGCAGAAAAATGCCTCGTTTGAGCCACAATCAAACAGCTAAAGGCCGGTTTGGTGGTTTACCAGTCCTCGGGCTTGGCCGCCTCGGGGTCGGGGATCTTGGCCCGCTCGTCCCAGTCGTCCGGTTTGGAGTCGTGGGGGTCGTCGATCTCCTTGGGGGGGTTGACGGGAGGCACCACGTCGCTCAGCAGGCTGCCGCGGCTCACGCTGGCCTGGTCGATCAGCATCTCGTAGCTGTTGTCTGGGTTCAGGACTGAGGGCACAAACGGAGTGAGCCACAGCGCCCCCAATAGGGGCTCCACAGCACCCCCAATAAGGGTTCCACAGCCCCCCCAATAAGGGCTCCACAGCACCCCCATAGGGGCTCCACAGCACCCCCAATAAGGGCTCCACAGTGCCCCAATAGAGGCTCCACAGCGCCCCCCATAGGCTCCACAGCGCCCCAATAGAGGCCCAACAGCGCCCCCCAGAGGCGCCCGGCGGTGGGGACCCACCCAGCGTATACAGGTGGGTCTTTTTGTCGCTGTAGAACTTCTTGAGGTCGACGTCGGCCCGCTTGGCGTGCTTCTCCTCCACGTCTTTGTTCAGGGGGTTCCGGTGGCGGAAGATGAAGTGCAGCTTGTAGTCCTCGCCGCATTTGTCGGGCCCGAACATGATGGTGTACGGCGTGTGGTCGTGGAACTGCTCCTGCAGCCAGAGAAACAAGGCTTTCAGGCCGGGAAACGTCTCAGTTTTTAGCCCCGACGTCAGCCAGAGTTTCTGGATGGACGGAGGCTTAATTTAGGTGGCCTCATCAGAAATGCTCTCCATGAAGGGGGGCTGTCAAGAAGTAATGAAGAAAGGAAACAGGGCGGAAAGGCATTGCTCTCCTAGAGGAATCAGAAGTGGACTGACCACCAGCTTTGATGGAGGGATGGATGTTTTTTAATACACCAAAAAAGCAAAAACAATGACAAAATGATCAAAAATAAAAGCAAAAAAAGAGCTAAAATGACCACAATAAAGCCAAAATTACCAAAATAGATAAATAATAGAGCTAAAATGACCAAAATATAGAAAGAAATAGAGCTAAATTGACCGAAATAGAGCTAAAATAGAGCCAAAATGACCAAAATAGACCAATAATAGCGCCAAAACAGACCAATGAAAGAGCTAAAATTACCAAAATACAGAAAAAAAAAGATCTAAAATGACCAAACTAGATAAATAATGACCAAAATAAAGCTAAAACAAAGCTAAATGCCACCTGTCTGGTGTTTAACAGCAGCTAAACCTTCCAGAGTTCCCACAGTGGGTCAGAAACTGAATGAAACCAGGAACCAACATGTGGAGCAGAAACGGGTGGAAAGGCCAGAGGAACCAGAAATGGACTGAACCCAGCAGCTCTGATGGATCCTCCAGAGCCAGAGCTCCACATTATGAAGCAGTGTGGGATCATCTGACAGAGAACGGAGCCAAAGGCAGCAGCAGCTTCCATAGAAGAGCTTTGGGACGTCCTCCAAGAAGCTGGAGAGCTTTTCCTGGAGGCTCCTCACAGAAAAGCTGGGGTTCACCATCCTGTACCTCTGAAAACCATAAACTTTAAAAAACCTACCAGGTTCAGACCCTCGGAGTCGGACAGCAGTTTGAGGTAAGCCCCCCCGCAGTCGATTCCATCCTGAAAATTCACCTCATACCTGCAACAGGAAGTCAAACGAACATCTTAAGAGCTGGTGCTCTCTTTTCCTGTAACAGGAAAAGATAAGCTTGAGTCGGTGTGAACGCACTGGAGGACCAGCGGCTCGTCCTGGAACACGAAGGGTTTGTCCAGCATGGCGGCGATGGCGTGGTGTTTGGCCCGGGACTTCAGCACCAGGCCCTGGTCTCCGGGGACTCTGTTCTCCTTCAGTGTCTCCACCGCCCACCTCCCTGCCGGCAGAGGGGGGAGTCCTCGTGTCAGAGCACATAGTTCGCACAGTGTCTTACTCTGCTGTTCGTCCAACTTCAAATACCCAAAGTTCCTCCGAGCAGCCAAACCTCTCAGGCCCTTTTTTCAAGATGTCGTCCTTCTCCTGGGCAGCATTGCCCCCAAAAACAGCTTTAACCCCCCCAAAACAGCTTTAAAACCCCTCAAAACGGCTTTATAAGCCCTCAAAACACCTTTAAAAGCCACAAAACATCTTCAAAATCCCCCCAAAAACAGCTTTAAAAGCTTCTCCTGGGCAGCATTTTCTCCCGATTACTGTTCAGAGCTTATAAGGTTTTACGGTTTAGCTGGAGAAATTATTTGCTGCAAACTTCACCGCGGCTTTGTGCCACTGCGAGCTTCTACGTGTGGCGCTGTTTAGATCTTATTGGCTATTCGGGGGTCTGTGAAAACTTTGATCAAACGTCTCCTTTATAATTCTAGAGAAATGTTACTTCGCGGATAAAATCAAAATCGAGAAATAGCCCGGCCCTACCTGTGAGGAATCGGAGGAGGAGGGTGGGGGGGGGCACTAACCGTCGTATTTGGCGATGTCCTCGTCGGCGTCCTCCTTCTTGGTCTTCGACAGCTGCCATCTGCGGAGGAGGGCGTCACAAACCTCGGCCTCACACACCTGAGGGCCTTCGGCCTGCGTGCTACGGGCGGCGGTTCTACCTGTCCAGCGAGCCGTCGTCAAACGTTTCGGCGAAGTAAACGTCTCCAGTGGGAACGGGAGTTTTGTAGGTCACCTGGAGACAAAAAAACACTAATAAAAATAAAACACTGCATCCTCAGAAATGACAACACAACTCAGGAAGTAATTTGCACCAAGGGCCAACATGCACTACCCCATCTCCATTCCCTTGATTTGAAGGTGGTCTAACTTCATACTTGACCAAAGGCTGATCTCTTAGTAATGTTGATCTGGCAACTGTTTTAAATTAGTATTTAGTATCTAGTATTCTAGTGCTTTTTATTACTTGTTATCCCCTAGTAATGTTGATCTGGTAACTGTTTTAAATTAGTATTTAGTGTTTAGTATTCTGGTGCTTTTTAGTACTTTTTATCCCCTAGTAATGTTGATCTGGTAGTTAATGGTAGTTAATTTAGTATTCTAGTCATTTTGTAAGATACTGTAAGATACTGTGTGAACTGTAGCGTATGTTGTGTTTAATGTCTTAAGGTGCTGGGACCTTGAATTTTCCCCTTGGGGATCAATAAAGTATCTATCTATCTATCTATCTATCTATCTATCTATCTATCTATCTATCAGACTTCGTTTGAGGACCCGTTTCTGACCTGAAAGGAGACGTCGGACTCCGCTCCGCTTCCGGCCGGCTCCTCGACCTGCTCGTCGTCCATCACCGTGGCCTCCTCCTCCTCCTCCTCTTCCTCCTGCTCCTCTTCCGCCATCAGGGCCCTCAGCTCCTCCTCGTCCAGGCCCAGGTCCTCGTCCACTTCTGCGGCGCCGCCGAACTCCGTCTGCTTCTCGAGGGCCGCCACTGCGGCCACGGCCAGAGAGGACAGGAGCAGCAGGCGCCACGTCCAGCCTCCAGCCATCTTCATCTGGGGCGGGGGGGCAGAGGGGAGGTGGGGATTACAGGGGCAGATCCTAATCAAACACTTTTATCATCAACCTGAGGTTAAAGGTCGAGAAACGCACTTTTTGCAGCTTCTTAAATCTGTTTCCTGTCTTTCTGAATCATTGCTTCACTGCCAGCTTTAGCTTTACTTTAGACACTCAATTTGCTAACCAGACAGCACAAAAAACTATCATCTAATTGTTGCTTATTTTTCTCCTTTTTTCATTATTTCAATTAGCTCCTTTAATAAATAAAAGGGAGAAATGAGAACAAATGAGTAATTGCGTTCCCTCGTTTTATTTTAGATGGCTGTTTTCAGAGAATTTGAGACATGCCCCCCCTTTATCACAAATGATCACACTTATATAAATTAGTAATGTGTCGTAAAATTGCTTTATTACATGTCTAAGAAAAGTGACAAAAGAGGTTAACTTTATCAACAATGGGAACGGTCATTTTTGGGGAAAGCTCCCTCAAAAGTATCTTTTACAAAAGGGTTTTTAAACAAATAATAACTTTAATAAACAGCTCTCAAAGATAAAGAGCTGCCAACACCACAGGTATCAACACAAATTAGGGGGAAACTACAGAGAACATCTAGATGATGTCATGACGTGGCTTTCTGACCACAAAACAAGAAAATGGCTTGATTAATTAGTCCATTTAATACCGAAAAAATTGAAAAATCATAAGACAAACATTAGTGAGACATGAGATTGCATATACTGGTTAAAGAAGTGAACAAACCCAGGCATCACATAGTCACCAGAGGAAGGCAGGATAGGATACACTTCTATTTTGGTTCGGTAGGTGGTTAACCTTATAAAAACCTTAAAAAGGAGACAATTACTGAGACCTCCTAAACGCGTTTCTTTACTCTCTGTAAAGATATTATATGACTTTACTGTGCCTGGCTTCAAAATGTGGATTAAATCTATTTAAAACAGGTTAAAAAAACACCTCAAGCGACACTGAGGCACCAGTGGACTTTTTCTTTAAAAACCTGCTTCATTCATCTTCTCTCAGGGGGCTCCACAGATCCTGATTCATATCACTGTGCCACAGGCAGACTTGTGCAAAACCTAGCAATCGTTTGAATAGATGCATTTACACCTGAATCAGGTGTGTTGAAACAGGGGAAACATCTCAAACATGCAGGGCAGTGCCCCCCCCAGAACTCCTGCCTTATCTGACTCACATCTTCTAACTGTGAATCCAAAGTAGCAATGAGTGCCTGCACGTTTTTATTAGGACAAAGCTAGTAAAATGACTCATCGTGTTTGCTATATCATGCTTACAAGCATAGCAACAACGTCTAAAATGTTATCACACCAAAGCAATTCCAGTTTTTTTCCATTATGGATACGACGTCCCTCCCCCATCGTCTGACTGCCGGTTTACAAGCAAGGAAAAAGACCCATTTTCGCCCACAAACGCTATAACTACAGCCCATTACGATTACAACCCGATAGGCCCTATAAAACGAAGTAAAATAAAGGTCATGGGGAGCAAGTGAGAAGTTAACATGGCTGCCACCGAGCACTGCAATGCCCAAACTCAGATGAACGGTCCGCAGCACCTGCTCCTCCGGCTAAAGCTAGCTGCCGTAGCCAGGCGCGCGCCAGCCACAAACATAAAAGGTTAGCAAAACAACCGATTAAAAGGGAAAAACGGGGCTAATACATGGGTTAAACATGCAGATAACCTGAATGCAGAAGCGGTAAGATTCGTGTTAAAAGGAATGTAGGTCAAAATGTTTAATGACCAGCAGAAATGAATGGATAGAAAGTGCTAGCTTGCTAACTTAGCGGGGATGTAGACTCTCATAGCGCACGCACAAACCTTGCGCCTTTTGGAAACTGTGGAGGAAAAAGGCCTTCCTTTGACACTGCTTCTCAAACACAAACGGCGGTGGAGTTGTGTGCGGTTAGTCCGCTTTTAGTCTCGCCGGTGAAGGGTAGGGAGAGGACGGGCTTCAGCTGAGGAGGATGGACCGTGAGTGACAGCTCGGCCCGAATAACGGCGACAGATTCAATTATGCTGCAAGACAGCATCTACTCATGCGCATGCGCGTCTCGCGCAGATGGAGACCGTGTATGATGCCTTCAGGATCCAGAGAATTCAAAACAAAGCATTAGTCCTGTAGTACAAGGTGCATCCAGATGCATATTCTTTAGCTAATGACAGAACTATTTGAGTCTTAAGGAGAAATAAATGTAATCATATTGGAGAAGATGCTGGATGAACAGCTCCGCGCAAGTAACTGGAGTTAGTCGTGAAAATTCCAAGTTGAAAGTGAATGCAGCATGAGTCGCGCGTTCGCTTTCAGTTGAAAGCTAACGTCAACATCATCTTGGCGGTTGGAAGACTAAAGATGTAATCAAACTAGTTAAGGAAAAAAATCGGTTTTAATTTTTTTTTTTTGCTGCCCCAACACTAACATTTTACTGATTATTTTTTTAAAAATTGAATAGTTAAAGTGATATAAATAAATAGGACTGCAATGGGACAAGAGTCAAAACATGTACATAACGCCAACATTTTTATATTTTAAATAAACACACTGAAACAGGAAATTAACTAGCTAGTCTTTTTCAATATTTTGGATAATACGATGATAAGGTTCACGACATTCATCCACTGCCGTAAATTGTGAACCTTTGCGCATGCGCGACCCGCACTGGTAAACATTAATGGTGCCCACATGGTTGTTTAGGAGTGAATAAAATCCTTTAAATAAAACTACAAACAACACAAACCGGCGGAATGAGGGACACCCCGTTGTCCAACTGCGAGAGGGACTTCTTGCTGAAAGCCATCGAAGAGAAAAAGGTGCGTTCAAGGCCTCTCTACTGTTAAAGTAAAGATGCTTTTTCCTGAACAAAGTACAGCTGAGTATTTTTTTTAATATTTCTTCTTGCGTGTCCGGAGCATTTCAAGATCACGACTCACGTAGTCGTTGCAACACGAATGTAAAGACAGACCATTGTTTTCCCACACTTCTGCCAAAAAAAAGAAAATATAATATAGTCATAAACCGTTTTAGATGAAACAATTAAAACGTCCAAATCCTGGACATCCATCGCCTCTGGTTGAAAGCTGATTTTCCAGTCTGGCATAAGATGTGCTCCGGATGCCTCCATCCCTTTGTCCAGTTGGGGAGTCATGGTTCACCTGCAGAGCTACTGAACTCTCACACCAGAGAAAATCATTTTTATGTGCTCATATTCAGGATATTTTAAGTAAGAACCACCAACAGTTCTCAGAAGGTGTTGTTTTGTTCAGTGGTCGGTTGATTAGAAGTTTTCCAGCTTTCTGGGAGCGTCTGTGTGAGCTCTGTGAGGCCCTGTCTGACCGGTGCTTCTGTCCACTGCAGCGGATCGACGGCCGGCAGACGTACGACTACAGGAGGCTGAAGATCCGCTTTGGGACGGACTACGGATGCTGCTTTGTGGATCTGGGACAGACCAGGTGAGTCTGTGGCCGGGTGTTTTCATTCTCTGCCGGTTAAAACTCTAATTTCTCTGTTTTAGGCCGGTAATTAAACGTCTCTGGTTGTTGCACGATGCCAAAAAAATGTCTAAATTCTGAGAAAATATTTAAAAGTGTGTTCATATGATAACTAGCAACATTTTAGACAGTTCGGACATTAAGAATTAGCTCTTAAGGTTAGAAACCAGGACGTGAAGGTGGACCTGTTTCTCTGGGGTGCGGCCCCCGTTTCTCAGACTCTGCCCCCCCTAACCCTAACCCTAACTCTAACCCTAACCCTAACCCTAACCCCCCCCCACAGGGTCATGGCGCAGGTGTCCTGTGAGCTGGTGGCGCCCAAAGACAGTCGTCCCAACGAGGGGG
>CAJRST010004869.1:0-11640 GCA_907169785.1 Menidia menidia | reverse complement strand
TCCAACCAAAAACCTTTGGTCCATCAGTCTAACGGGAGAATAATTTACACACAGCATGAAATTAAGCTTGAAGACTGAGAAAGAAAACAGAAAACCTTATTAAAAACCTTATTAAAAAGCCTTGCTTTGATTCAAATATCTTTGGATTACGTCCCAGGAGGAGTGTTTTTGCGCTCTCAAAGACTCCAGAACTTTTCCCTACTGCGTCATTGTCCGGTCCGGCCACTTTCTCTCTCCTAAACAAGAGTTTTGTCAAGTGTTTGGGAACGGTGGAATCCCCGGATCGCTCAGATGAGCGAATTTTGAACATCTCCAGCCCTCAGACAGCGACATCAGCCCTGTTTCCCGACACAGAAACGGTGAACCGGAGCGTAAAAAACCCGGAGCAATTCCAAAAGTAAAGAAATATCGAACGCGCCCTGTAAAGGGAATGCTTTGTTTGCACACTACGAGAACAAGGAAGAAAAACATTTGCGGTGTACTTCACCAGGTGTGATATCTTCTATCCCTTCGGGGCGTGAGCGAATACCGAGAAATGACAACAACAGAATAAGATAAAAAACAAGGGAGGAAAGGGCCGGTGGGTTAAAAACAGGGGGAGGGACGGCAAAAGAAGAGGAGACATGGGTCAGTCGGCTGAATGGTAAATGGACCGCAATCCAAAATCCAACAGCAAAAAAACATTCTTACACTACAAGCCACATTAACCTAATCCCACCCACACAGACCCCCCCAAAAAATCACCTGCAAGGGTTTCCACACAAGAGGAAGAGAGAAAGATAAAACAGGAACTTAACCCTATAATGCCAAAATTTATCATATCTTTTGGATGTGAGACTTTTTGCATTATTCAGTGGTAAAAGCTTTGCTCAAACCCCTGTTGTACACATTCAGATATACCTGATAACAGCCAGTAGAAGACTACACCAAAATATATTTTTGATTTATTGCACGCTAATTTGATAATTTCTGTTTTTTTTTCTTCATATGTTGTTAAGAGGCCAAAGAAAAACTTCAGACTAAAAAAAATCCAATATTCTTCCTATTTTTTTCTTGGATCAGGCTTTAAAGGGTTAAAGTAGTGGCAAACTGACTCAAAATGATCTTTTTCCTCATGTCGCAGCAAAATAAATGATAAATGACGGTGTCCATGCAGGTTTCAGACAAATATCATGCTGTTTTTTAAGAGAAGGGCCGGGGATTGCATCATGTTTGCATTACTCGGGAGTCCTCGAACAAGGGAGGATGCAAGTATCAGCCGAAACCAGCCCCTGCTTACGCTACCTAAAGTAGGGGATTTAAAAGCGAACGGGGTTTGGGCTCGGACAAAAATGTCTGTGCTGGTGTGTGCACGGTTTGAATAAATCGGCTTAGCGCAGGCACTTAAGGAGAAAAAGAAATAAAGAAAATATAAAAACGGAGCTCCGGTTGACTCCTGGTTGTGTTTGTGTAACCGTGCTGAACTTGGCCGTGTGTTAGTCCAGCTCGGTCCAGATAGAAGTGGCCCTGTTTTGTGTTCGTCTTTCCCTCTTTATATTCGTATAATAATATCTTCGTTGTGTTTTAATGATGGCCGAGAGACAGGATGTGGTGAACGACGTGTTTAATCTGCGTGGAACAGAATATGTACTGGTCATATCATGGGCTCTTCACAGCGGGAACAGCATTTTACATTAGCATCAAGCTAATTTTACTTTCGCATCAAGCTAGCTGTTATATCCAAATATATTCAGTTTATAACGTTGTTATAACGATAACAACACGTACAAAGTGCTTGATTTGCCATAAATACATGCAGCCAGGGATCATACAATAGACAATTAATCATAATACGCCGTACTTTACCACTGTGCTAACAGCATAGAACTCACCCCGTGCCTGTCTCGCATATAATGGCCAAAATAATACATTTATATTTAAAAGAAAGGCAGTAACCTAAAATGAATACCTGCATGGAACAGAATATGTACTGGTCATATATCATGAGCTCTTCACAGCGGCAACAGCACCTTATGAGGAATAGTATTTTACATTAGCATCAAGCTAATTTTACAATCGCATCAAGCTAGCTGTTATTTCCAAACATATTTAGTTTAGTACGGTGTTATAACGATAACAAAATGTACGTAGTGCTTCATTTGCCATAAATACATCCAGCCAGGGATCATACAATAGACTATGGATCATAATACGCCGTACTTTACCACTGTGCTAACCGCGGATAACTCACCTTGTGCCCGTCTCACGTATAATGGCCAAAATAATACATTTATATTTAAAAGAAAGGCAGTAAAATCAAATAAATACCTGCCTGGAACAGAATATGTAATGGTCATATCATGGGCTATTCACAGCGGCAACAGCACCTTACGAGGAATAGTATTTTACATTAACATCAAGCTAATTTTACATTCGCATCAAGCTAATTTTACCATTGCTTCAAGCTAGCTGTTATTTCCAAATATATTTAGTTTAGCACAGTGTTATAACGATAACAAAATATACGTAGTGCTTCATTTGCCATAAATACATCCAGCCAGGGATCATACAATAGACTATGGATCATAATATTATATTATGATTTATTTTAACGTAACCGACCACCAAGAGAGGGGGCGCTGTTTCCTCATAATAAATTGACCCAAATGAAAAACAATGACAAGTGGAATCATATAACATATTAAACCTGTTACATTTGCACATTGTAACGTGTCATTACACTAAACAAGAGGCTGGCAAAAAAAAAAAGTTAGCTATCAGAGATCACAGACCTTTAAAGCCCCCCCCCCCCCCCATATATCACAGAGAATCAGGCAAAAAGTCGTCCGCCTGAATCCGACTCATGCTGTCTGCCTGGCAGATGCTGTGCTTTTCCTCTCCTCCTCCTCCTCCTCCTCTTCCTCCTCTTCATCATCCTCCTCCTCCTCCTCACCTCGCCCCGACTTGAAGAATAGTGGACCGAAGCCCCGGAAAAGTCCCTGGAGTCACTTATCTATTCACCAGCCGCCCACTTCCTCCAAATGACTCAACTTTTAATAGCGTTTGCTTCTCTTACCTGCTGTTTATGTGAAAAGTTACACAGATTTTGTTGTCGTCGTTGTTGTTGTGTTTTTTTGGGGTTTGGCAGAGGTTCAGCTTTCCAGCGAGCTGAATTATGAATCACTTTCTTGATGCGTGGAGATATATTATTTAAAGGCTGCCCACCTCCACGATGCTTTTTTGGCAGACTGAGCGAGCGGAGAGCGTCGGACCGCTTGTAAACGATATTTGTTTACCCGGCCCAGTGTTTTTGGATTAAACATTCAATTTTTGCATTAATGAATACGAGCGCGGTCGTCCAAGTGTTGCTGAACTTCCGCGCCGTCTTTTTGGGCGACGGACCAATAAGAGACGCTCCTACCTGAGATCTGGAGAAAGAGCCTCAACAACAGGAAGTTGTTTTTACTTCCTCTTTTTCCATCTCTGGTCCAAGATTATGCAAATCCAGAGCGGAACATTAAGAAAAAGGTCAAGAAAGAATAATCATTGCAATGAAATGAAAGAATCCTTGTCAATTTAAGAAAAAAGTAAAGACTCTGAGTCAGTTTCAGGTTAATTCCGACCAGTTTCGGCTCTAATTTTTGGTTTGGTCGCGTTGGTTTCTTTCCCCTCAGGAGATGTTTTTGTCCACATATCCATCACGAACAGGACGAGTGGAAAAAAAGCGCGTCCAAACTTTTGACTGACAGAAACCGTGTAGGGGGGTTTTGTTTCTCACCGTCTGCTGTTTTGTATGATAAAAAAATAAACCGTCTCGGATTTATTAATATTGTAGCCGAGCCGTGTCTCTTATTCCGGTACCTGACCAATGTGTGAGGAGTTATAATAAGCCACAGAATGACTTTGTGTGACAGATTGTGCACCGTTGACTCTGAGAATCAGGGGGGAAAGGTTGGGTTTGCCATCTGATTGCATTTACTGGGGTCTTTTTTTTTCACTCCGGCCTCCAACAGGCTGCGGAGGATGCAAACGAGCTTCTGGGTGTGTGTTTTTTCTTGCTACACAAGTTGAACACGCACTTTTCGAGATCACAGTTGGTTAAATTAGGCCTGAAAAATACACTGTTGGGCTTACGTCTGCAATAAAAACACAGTTAGGCTTAGAGGCAATCAGTACAGTCTCACCACAGACCATAAAAACAATTTTGTGAATCCCTTTAGTTAAATTGTGACCCTAATGAATACTGTACATGTGGAATAATATAATACAATATAATAACACATACAAAAAAAAACCTTAACACCACTAACTTTATGGACTTTATGACTTATAGAGGATATTGATTCTGATCCAGCTTCCAAAGTGGGTTCAGGCTAAGTTCTAGCTAGAAAACGCTTCAAATCTGAGCTGATGGAGACAAAATAAAAGACAAAGACATAAAGAAAAGACAATGTGGCTCAAGTTTGATCGGTCAGAACAGGGGATGGAATGATTTTGGGGTTCAGCCTGTGCCGACCGGCTCCTTTTAGATGCACGACGTGTCCTCAAAGTGTGCGACAGGAACCCGAAGAACTCCTCAGACGCTGAGAAATGCTGGGATGAATACATAGTGGGAGATGTAGGGGGGGCCGGCAAATGGTTTCAAGATGTAAATGTCTCAGTAAGATCAGATCTATGTGGATCCAACAGGCCGATTCATTCACAACTGAATGGACCGGTCCAACTCCCAAAGATAAGATCATTAAGAGATCAGCTAATTGACCTGAACAAATAACTCAAAAAATGTTTTTTACTAAATATTCGCTTTAAAAATATAGATATATATATATTATTATATGTATTCGTTTTGAGAAAAGATTTCAGTACCATCAATCTCAGTTTGCTTGGTATGTGAATTTTTTTAACTGTTCCATTCTGAGGGTGCTTTCTTTCTTTTTGTTTTTATTCTTTTTTATACATATATTTGACATTTTTCCAGTCAGTACCATTGTTTAAACTATCTTTTCTTCAAATGACGTGATGTATTTCTTTGTATTGTCTCTGGAGGTTAGTGTGGATGTCACATTTTGGATTTATTTTATTTTAACCCTGTAATGCCAAATGTATCATATTTGATACGTACGGTTTCTGAAATGTTTTGCGTCTGACACCTTTTGCATAATTTAATGGTAAAAACTTTGCTCAAAATCCTATTGTACACAATCAGATACACCTGATAACAGGTGTATCTGATTTTCAAAATATTGAAATATATTTTAGTTTTTTCTTTTTACATATTTTGTTAAAAGGCCAAATAAGGAATAAAAAAAAAAAAAGTCATTTTCTGTTTTGTTTTATTCTTGGATCAGGCTTCAAAGGGTTAATAATATAATCTAATGTAATAATACATACAAAAAAAAACCTTAACACCACTAACAGGTGAGAAATGATGGATTTAATGACTTATCGAGGATATTGATTCGGATCCAGCTTCGAGCTTACTTTTTGTGCTCTAATTATTATTCATCCCTGCCCTTTTGTGTCCTTTTCTCTCCGGCTGATGCGCATTGTGCTCCGTTAGGTCCCCGCGAACGCCTTCGTGTTTTCATTGTGATTCGTATCATTTTCCCACCCGGGCCGTTCGGCACCAGCTCACAAAAGACTGTAAGAAAAACCCACCGATAAGCGGAGCAATCTCCGCCGGAGGAACAAGAGGAGCTGCGACAACTCGCAGCTATTGTGTCTGGTGAAAAAAAACACAAATTAGGGATGTTTTTCTGCTTTCGTCTTAAGCTATCCCCCTGTGACCCCTTTCACTTAAACTCCTGGGATAAGGAGGCTGACCGGGGGGATGCTTGACCATTCTCCTTGACACAACAGCCCAGTTTTTTTGTCACGTCTGGGGGAATGTCTGGTGTTTCGTCATGTGTTGATCACCTATTGTGTACACCTGGGGTCCCCCTCCCTCATGTGTTTAAATAGTCCTCGTTTCCTGTCCTGTGCCAGTGCGTTTTAGTCTTTCGTCTTTCGTATCTCGTCTTTTGTCTCCCCACGTCATGTAAGGGTTTGATTATTTCCCATAGCCATGTTTTGCCACAGTTTTCTTAATCTTTATTTTGTTACTTTGCCATAGCCTTGTTTTGACCACTGCCATGTTAATCTCGTTTGTACTTTTGCCACCGTCTTGTTTTGATACTTTGCCACAGTTTTGTTAATCTTTATTTTGTTACTTTGCCATAGCCTTGTTTACTCCTTGATATTTTGCCACAGTCTAGCTTTCTGTACCATAGTCTTATTTTTGTCACGGCCTTGCCATAGCTTTGTTTTGACCACAGCCATGTTAATCTTGTTTGTACTTTTGCCACAGTCTTGTTTTGATAGTAACTGTGCCATACATTGTTTGGTCTGACAATATGAATCATTCATTCACAACACCCCCCCCCCCCTCCTCAGTGGCTCAGCGCGAGGGGGGGAAACATACGAGGAATATTAAGCCTCCCTGGGAACACATTCCCAGTAACTAAAACAAAAAAAAACATAGTTTTTAAGTGGGCTGAGCTGTTCTACAGGAAGTTAAACTCCCATCCGCTACAAAAAGGGGGAGATTAGTCAAACTAATGTAAGCCCAGCCAATCGGAAATTTTTAAATAGTCCTCGTTTCCCATGTCCTGTGCCAGTTCGTTTGCGTCTTTCGTCTGCCCACGTCATGTCAGGTTTCGATTATTTCCCATAGCCATGTTTTGCCACAGCCTTGCCACAGTTTTGTTCATCTTTATTTTGTTACTTTGCCATAGCCTTGTTTTGACCACTGCCATGTTAATCTCGTTTGTACTTTTGCCACAGTCTTGTTTTGATACTTTTTTGCCAGAGTTTTGTTAACCCTTGCTTTGTTACTTTGCTCATAGTTTTGCCACAGCCCTGTTTTTGAACCTGTTTTTTGTTACAATAAACCCCGTTTTCTGCATCTCCGCGCCTGAGTCCTCCCATCAAGATCCACCTCCCTGACAGTTTCCCCCCCAAAACCGGGGGATGCTATTCCCCTAAAACACAGCTATTTTTAGCTACACACACACACACACACACGGTTGGGGGCAGAATGCTAATCTGTAGCCAGCATCTCTTTGAAGTAAAGAGGATACTTGAGGTTGGATTATTCACGGCCGCGTGGCTGTGCTCTTAAATCCAGTTTAAGGCTCTTGTGAGTCCTTCACCGTGTTGTTTGGCGAGTAAAGAGAGGAGCCGAGGTTTTTTTTTACCGGGGGGTGTGTGTGGGGGGGGTTTCTTCCCTGACCTCCCGCGTCTCAGCCGGTGGCAGAACCGGGAGGGTTTGAAGGCCTCCCATCGCCACGGCGACGCAGCATCCGGCTCCGGTGGGTCCGTGCAGAGTTTGGTTGGAAAAAGAAGGGTGTGTGTGTGTGTGTGTGTGTGTGTGTGTGTGTGTGTCGGGGGAGGGGGGGACGCGCGGGAAAATGGGTCACTGCTGCCGAGCGTAGATAGCCCTCCTTTGCCCCCCAGTGGCAAACGGGCTCAGTGCAGACCGGGGGAGCTTTTTTTTTTTATATCCCGACAACCTTCAGGGTGTTGGTTTAATTCTGTATATGTGCCCTGTTAAAATATATGTGGGTTTTTTTCGCTTTTCTTTTTTTTTTTTTCCTGCAACGCTAAAAAAAAAATTCCTTTGTGTGAATTTGAAATCGGAGGCTGAAGGACTCTTTTTTTTCTTCTTTTTTCCTCCTCTTTTTTCATTTTCTGAGCAGTTCTGTGCCGAACTGGAGCCGTTTCCAAGCCGATGTGATGGATGACTCACGTATTAAAGCTGTTTTGATGCCGTGTACCCACAGAAATGTACGTTTTTTTGTTTTTTTTTATCTCTCTCCCGCAGGTGATTGGCCTTTTGTCTGGCCTGTAACCTGCCCCTAAAACGCGTGAGTCACCTCGTCCAAACGGCGGTCTGATGGGTTATTTCCGTGCCCGTAAATGAACCGGCTTGATATTTGTCTCGCTGATATGAAATCCTGCCAGACACGACTTCCCCCGTCTATCACCTCCCGGGCTAATTATAGCCCCGAGCCCGCAGAAGCAGCACACACACACACACACACACACACACACACGGGAGGATTGGATGTTTAAATAAAACGCCACGTCCTGTTTGACAGTGGCAAACGCCAGTATTTTAGAACCTGGCGTGGGTTTTTGGGTGGCTGGATGCTCCCATTAGCCTTCTTTGTAACTCTGTAATCTCCCAAATAATGAGCAGCATTAAGAAAGTAGAGCTCTCATAGCTCGTCTGATTCAAATACATAAACGTAGGAATCACTGGAAACATGTTGTAGCGTGCAAAAATGAATAATTAAAATCAAAAGACATGCTCTGTGATCTATTGTAACAGTGGAATTAGCCTAGCTCGTGCTAATGAGGTCAAAACCAAAGCACAAAATATCCATAAACGGTCCAAACTAAAAGATTATGGTTCAAAACAACTCATTCTCACCAGCTCAGTTAATTTAGACTGGTAGTATAAGCTGTTTGTGGCCATAAATCATCCCACAACACACAAGAGTCGTCTTATTGTGATTCAAAATTCGTGCCAAATGTTTTTTCCGCTGTGTGTGGCGTTCGGAAATGACAATCCAGGTGTAATCTCCTCCTTCCTTCCCGTCATTTCAGACACCTGCTCGCTCTGGATGCGGCCTATTAAATTACAACTAATTCTAACCGAGACGAGAGTGAGAATTAATGTGAATCGAAATCTCCAGGAGGTTTCCGCTGATGATTTTAAAGTGTTTTTGTATTGTGCTGCGCGGCGTCAAATTACCCACACACAAAAAAAAACCTGAGATCGATACACATAAAACCTAAATGCCCATAAAAACATTTTCCCTCTCTAAGAAATAGATCCACATAGCCGGATCAGTCCACAGATTGAGCCATTCTCCTCAACATCATCATCTGGAGATAACAAGCATTGTTTTGTTTTGTTTTGTTTTGTTTTGCTAGCGGATGAATTCGTGCCGTTATCTCCAGATAAGGCCGTTCGATACCTTTTGTTTTTTTTTCCCAAGATAAGCGGTAAACATATTCATTTGGGTCGGGGGTTTGTTCACCTGTCGGCTAAAAGCCAATGAGACGGCCTGAAAGGCGGCGATTGGTGGAGGTATCCATGACCAACCGGCCATTTTAAAAATGGTCTCAAACTGTCCAGACGGTAATAATAAAACAACAGAATTAGGGAGCAAAACGTTTCCAAGGTTGATCATTGTGTGAATAAGCAGCTCGCTATAGACGATGGCTCTGAGAAAACGAGGCCGATGTCTGGATAAGCTACCCAGTAATCAAGCGGTAATGGGCATTAATGTCTCTTGACGTTAGAATAATCAGCTCTTGATCTGGAGATAACAGCATCAAAGCGAATAAACAACAGCTCTCTGAGACGTCTCCACTCATAGAAGCCGTCAAACTTTAAACAGTTTTCCTCCAACAAAGAAATCCGTTCATCCAAATGCTTTAAGCTAATGACGAGGAGGGGAAGTCGTAGCTTTTCTGAACTATAAATGGCCACAAAACATATATCTGACGAACTAATATCATCCTTCTGTTTCCTCTGTGTTAATAAATGACAACTTCCTGCTTTGGCTAATTGTGTGGACTGATTATTTGAAGGAGCCAAAGGTTTGTTGGTACAACCCGTGTTGCCAGTTTGATGGTTTAGCCCCGATCCTCATCTGGATCTGGCTCGTTTTGGCTAATGCGTTTGAGAGACAGTGGTAAATAACTCACAAATCCTCTATTTAAAGCTCAGAAACAACCCCGTTCACAGTCGCCACCTGTTAACTCATTGGCTGCCAAAGACATCTTTTATGTTTTTCAATGAGAGTGGCTGGGGGACGATCTGCTAAAGCTTGTCCGTAAATATCAGGCTTCTAGACAGAGTATGTAGTAACAAATTGACCCTCTAGGTGGCAGTGCCACTTTTGATGGGAGATGAGCATAGACTGTAGGCAAATAAGAAAAAGCTAACGGTTCGCTATGAGAGAACATGTCGCCGGTGAGACGCAAGTCCAAGAAGAACGGAATAAGGTAGAAACAAATTTGTTTTTCCTGATGAAAGAAGAGAGTCTACTCTTTCTTTTGGTGTGTTCGTGTTTACATAGTCATAGCACAAACTATTCTGTGGCTCTTGAAAAATCAGCCAAAATGCTCAAAAAACTCTGGCAGTATGGGACTCTGTTCTGAAAATGGCTGGCAGTCAATGAATTAAAGTCGACTCATTTAGGAGAAAAAAAGAAGAAAAGAAAAAAAGGAAAAAAGGAAAAAAAAAGGAAAAGAAAGAAAGAGAAAAAGAAAAAAAAGGAAAAAAAGGGGGAAAAAAAGGAAAAAAGGAAGAAAAAAAAAAAAAAGTCGACTCATTCAGCAGGAAAAAAATATTAAAAACGTCCCGAAAACCGCCGACCGCCCTTCATTTTTTTAAACTAATAAATCTTTCATCCTCTGGAGACTGAGCTTAATAAATAAGCCTGGTTCTGAGCAGGTACCGGGACACCTGGTAACGCGGTTAGAGCCTGGCCCTCCAACCTGAGACCAAAAAATGCTCCATTCCTCTGAGAACCGTCCAAGGCCTCGCGCGCAATTTCCCCGGACCGTCATGCGTATAAAAAAGAAAAGTATTTTCATTAACCCAATTCCAATTGTCCCTCTTAAATAGTTTTTTTTTTTTTTTTTCCGAGGAGAGCTTTTCAAAACTTAATCCGGCTCCTCGGTGAGGACGGTCACACCTATCTCCGGCTCCATTCAAGAGAATTAATCACTCCCGACACATTTTTATTCATTTGCTCTACGTGTAATATACCTGCTGATTCCCATAAAAAGGAATCTAATCTACTCTGTCTAAGACAATATTTTCAGGCGGACGAAAAAAGCGTAAAAAAATAGATTAAATACACGTAAAAAGCCGAGCACCTTATTACAGGAAATAGGAGAGAATAAGAGTCCATAATATCTCATCCTGATAAGCAGAGCTCCCGTTCTTGTTATTGACAGTTGGCGTGTGGAAAAGCGATTAGGACGAAACGACTCGAACAAGTGGAATGGATTAGGGGGTTTATCCGGGAAAAATAAATATTTTCTTGGCGTTTATCGTTTCATCGGAGGGGCCCAAATTGCGAGCAATGACTGAGATAATCTTGTTTTGCTGAATAGCTGCAGCACCACAAACAAGCAAGGGGGGGATTAGTAAACCCCTGGTGGGGATTTCTTCTTCTTCTTTTGTTTTTTTTCCTGCAGAGAAGACGGATTGTGGTCGGGAACCCGGGGCGAGGGGCTTGATTTCCGAACAGTAAACATGGATGTTTTTTCCCTACCTGGGAGAGAGCCGCGGTCCGTCTGGACAATGTTTCATATCGATAATGTATTTGCGGAGTAAATGGAGGCGGATTCTGCCCGGTGACGGCGTGAGGTGACCTTATCAGACGCTGATAAACGGGGAAATGGGAAACTGAAATCAAAATGCCATCGCCGACCGGGAAACGATGCGGAATTCATCTAAAGTTCGAATCCGGATCCCGTTTAAGGCTGAGGGGGGGAAAGTAGGGGAAGAGAGAAAAGCGAGGCCTATCTATCTATCTATCTATCTATCTATCTATCTATCTATCTATCTATCTATCTATCTATCTATCTATCTAT